>JAOQGH010000014.1:1092979-1117710 GCA_025769975.1 Gallinago jamesoni | reverse complement strand
GCCCCATCCCTGAAGGGGTTCAAGGGCAGGTTGGAGGGGGCTTGGAGCAATGTGGTGTGGTGGGAGGTGTCCCTGCCAGGGCAGGGGGTGGCACTGAGGGGGTTTTATGGGCCCTTCTAACCCAAACAATTCTATGAGGATGAGGATGGGGATGAGGATGGGGAGCAGACAGCAGGGCGCTGAGGCAGGCACCCAGGTGCTGCATCCATCAGGGCTGTGCAGATTTGAGACTGTGTGTTGTCTGACCCTGTGACAAGGGACTTCACCTCCTCAGTTTGAAGCAGCAGCAGAAACAGCGATGCCCAGCTGGAACAGAAGGAGAAAGGTTCGTGGTCTGTGTCTGCCTACTTAGGAAATGCCTCTTAAAAATGAAAGGGCTGCTCCTGACAGTGAAGCTACTTGTGGGTTTTAGAATGGAGAGTCTCTTTGGTGCCAGCCAGGACACCTCAGCTTGTTTGATTTGTTTGTTTTTCACAAAGAGGGTCCAGGGCAGAAGCATCCCAGAAATGAGTAGACTTGGACATTTCTATTCTCTTTCAGTCAGATTATATGGAGGCAGTAGGTAACATTGCAGGTGGAGATTGTGCCCTATTTCAAGGTGTTTTTTTTTCCCTCACACCTATTGTCTACTGTTTAAGACAAGAAACTGAGAAGCATATAGGATCCTGAAATATAAAGTCTATTCTTAGTCTGATAGTGGTTTGATATAAGATCGAAAAGCTTATTCTTCTTGTTTGCCCTGTGCAAAATAATCACAATTTCTCACTGCTGTGGTTTCTGGAATCTGAGAGTAAATCACAGATGTTGAAAACATGCATATCTTAGCCCGGTTTTAATTTTGCCATTTTTGCCAAGAGGGCTGGTGCCCACATCCTTTTGGAGAACAGCCAAGGAGGCATCTGAGTTGTGCCAATGGCTGGCTGGTTCCCGAAGCCCCAGCTCCTGTGGAGAAATCCCAGCCATCACCACATAACTCCAGAGTTTCAAAACCAATCCTAAGACATGAGGGGACTCTCTGAAGCACAGAGCACCCTCCTTCTCATGGGAAATACCCCACAGGACTAGTCCAGTGTGGTGAGGAACACACACCTCAACCAAGGAAAGGAAATTGCTTTCTGAAAGCCAGCCACCCTGATGCAGGCAGGGTGAGACCAGAGGAAAGGGTTTCTCAACAGACTGCTGTCCTAGCTCCTCTTCATTGGAATTTTCATAGAATCACAGAATGGTTTGGGTTGGAAGGGACCTTAAAGCCCATCCAGTCCCATCCCCTGCCCTTAGCAGGGACACCTCCCACTAGACCAGGTTGCTCAAAGCTCCCTCCAACCTGGCCTTGAGCACTAGTGAGGTTTCTGTGCACAGACAAGAGAAACTTGCCCACAAGTGACCAAAAGCCCCGGGTTTTGTCCAGCTTCAGCTCAAATATGAAACCTTCTGCTAAGTCTCTTGGGGGGCAGGTCAGTAAAGCTGCCCCCTCAGCGGGCTAGGAAGCCAGCACAGGGCTTGCTATCAGGGAGACAGCCAGGGCTCTTCAGGCCCTCCCATCTCCAGTAACAACGCAACAGCCCAAAGTTTGTCTCACTTTTATTTACATAATTGCACAGCCCATTTCCCCATGACACTGGAAGGTGGCGGGTCAGAGAAAGTGATTTTCCACATCCACGAGCTGAAGATTCAAAGAGTCGTGATTGTGTTTTGTGGGGGCACATGCAACAACTACATTAAAGACAACAAAGCTGAGAGTGAAGCCACAGCTGGGCCCCAGCTGCCCCCAGTCAGGGACTTCTGGCTTTCACAGTTGCGTATTTGGATCAACAGTGGGCTTCCTAACTGGAATCCTGGTTCCTTCAAGTCCTTACTAGGGAAATGTGGTGCGGGAGGGCACATCCTTTGTCACCTGCCAGAACCAGACATGTCGCGAGAACAAGCTCCTGGGAGGCAGCCAGGGCTGGGAACACTAAACTAAACTCCCCAGTTTTTCTTCACGGGAACGCCCTGGTGACAGAGGATGTGTTGGGTAGACGGGGACTGAAGGAAGGGGCACCCAGGACAAGGCACGGAGCAGGGGTGCAGCGCTCGCTGCCCAGGGACAGGGTGTGTGGAGGGAGCCAGGGAGAAGCAGGATGCTGCCGCTGCGCAGGGACCGTTACCGCAGCAGGGCCAGAGGCCTCTCTGCACCACAAGCCTCCAGGAGCACCAGGGGCTGGGTCATCCCTTCACGACAGGGGAAATGGAAGGTGCCCACGGGTACCTGGCAGAAGGGAAGAGACAGGCAGGGAGGCTGAGCAGAGATACACAGCCTGGCTGGGGCACAGGACATTCACCCCACAACCAATCAAGACCCTCGAGCTCAGAATAGAGACCAGCTCCAGCTCCAGCGTGTCCACAGCTGGGCAGAGAGGCTGCTGCCGGACATACAGGGATGTCACCAAGCTGCATGAGAACCCTGGGACAGGAGACAAGGAGGAGAGCGAACACAGAGCACGCCCCATGGCTGGAGCAATCCTACTGGGAGAGACAGGGTTCCTGCTGCTCATGCCACCAGCGACTTCCAGCCTAGGGTCAGAGAACATGTAAGGAAAAGCACCCTGCTTTGCTTGGCAGCTAGAGAGAAGGAGGAATGGCACATGAAGCTTGGGATTCAAGAAATTACAGGTCTCGATCTAGCCAAGCACTGGACTGATCCACCTGGGTTCAGCAAAGGAGCAAAGAAACATAGTGTGTCCTTCCCACTGCAAGGCCACGGGCACCTCCTCCCTGCTACCTACCCTCACTATCACCATAGACACACACCTCTGGAGCGCTCAGCAGGGCAGTGGCAATGCTTACGGCTGGCTGCACTCCCTGGGCTCAGGAACGCCCAGCACCGAGCACAGGCACCATCTGGCAGGGTGGGGAGGCAGCATTGAGGCACAGACTAAAGCCAGACTTGGGGAAACCTTTGGCAGACAGGGCACCCCAAGACAGAAGTGTTTGTTAGCTGGATGTG
Source organism: Gallinago jamesoni (assembly GCA_025769975.1). Lineage (NCBI taxonomy): Eukaryota > Metazoa > Chordata > Aves > Charadriiformes > Scolopacidae > Gallinago > Gallinago jamesoni. The sequence goes on along the minus strand of JAOQGH010000014.1, from coordinate 1,114,724 downwards.
CTGGAAATGCCAGTGGATGAAGGAAGAAGAGGAGGAGGAAATGTCAGCATTGCAGCAGAAGGGACCTGTTCTCCAGGAACAGGCTGGGACATGGCAATCCCAGGCACAAATACAGGCTGGGCAGAAAATGGCTGGAAAGCAGCCCTGAGGAGGTCTTGGGGGTGTTGGTGGATGAGAAGCTTAACATGAGCCAGCAATGTGCACTGGCAGCCCAGAAAGCCAACCCCATCCTGGGCTGCATGAGGAGAAGTGTGGCCAGCAGGTCATGGGAGGTGGTTCTGCCCCTCTGCTCTGCGCTCGTGAGACCCCACCTGGAGCTCTGTGTCCAGCTTTGGAGTCCTCAGCACAGGAAGGACAAGGACCTGTTGGAATGTTTCCAGCAGAGGGCCACGAAGATGATCCAAGGGATGAAGCACCTCTGCTATGAGGACAGGCTGAGAGAACTGGGGTTGTTCAGCCTGGAGAAGAGAAGGCTCTGGGGAGACCTTAGAGCGGCTTTTCAATATCTGAAGGGGCTACAGGAGACATGGGGAGGGACTCTTTGTCAGGAAGTGCAGTGACAGGACAAGGGGCAACGGTTTTAAATTGGAAGAGGGGAGATTAGACACCAGAAAGAAATTCTTTGCTGTGAGGGTGGTGAGTCACTGGAACAGGTTGACCAGGGAAGTTGTGGATGTACCATCCCTGGAGGGGTTCAAGGCCAGGCTGGATGGGGCTTTGAGCAACCTGCTCTAGGGGGAGGTCTCCCTGCCCAGGGCAGGGGGTTGGAACTGGATGATCTTTAAGGTGCCTTCCAACCCAAACCATTCTATGATTCTATGAACCAGCAAACTTGGGGCATTTCACTAGAGGACAGATAACAGGCAGCGCTTCCAGGGATGAACCAAACCATAGCAGCTCTTCTGGCTGTCACCGAGGAACGCGCAAATAAAGTGCAGAGACAGCCAAGACCACCTGCGTGCTGCCGAGCTGCTGCAGAGCAGAGCCTGTCCTGCAGGGTGTGTGTGTAACCACACAGTGAGAGGTCCAGCCTCAAGATGGTGAGGGGACACCAGCAAACAGGAACTCCAGCTCTTGCCTTTTGGGGTCAGGAAAGCTCCTTTCTGCATCTTTTAAAAGGAAAAGGCAATGGTGGGTTCAGCTAGTCTAAGCCATTGCTTCCCACTCACAGATCCTCCATCTACCTTTGCCAGACATACTAAGAGCTGAGTGCACCCAAGTCCTGAGGATGAGCCAGGATCTGCAAAGAAAGTGTTTTGTGAGATCATGTCTGCACAGGAAGAGATCTTCTCATTTCAAAACTTATTTTGAAATTCTCAAAATTACAGTACTTTACAATACAAAATGTCTCCATTCAGTATTACATCATTTTACTCCTTCTGGGATTATAATAATTGTTAAAAACACACAACTTTCTGGAAAGGGCAGAAACACCACGAAAGGGACCAAAGAGTAAGGGGAAACGCTGCTTGCAGTATTATCAAAACCAATTTAGTGCAAAGGAGAAGGGGACTTTCAAGAAGGGTCAATGAAAAATGTTCTTTATATGCTCATTTGCAGAAAAGGCATAGATTTAACCTCTGAATGAGATCAGGCTGCCAGCTTCTATACTGAAGCTTAGAACATCAACACAAAAAGACTGAAACACAATATGCATGGCCATTAAAAAATATTATACATAGATATATATATATATATATATAGAGGGAGATATTTTCCACATATGGTATTGAGTTATAGGAAAGTGTCCCTGCAGACAGGCATATTCTGCCATCTGGCTCTTTTGGGCCATTTCATGTGACAGACCTTGATTATCTGTCTGTTTGCCACGGTATAAAGTACGTGCCGACCACAAAGTCCCTTTGGGTGGCATGAGTGCTTTCTAGTGCCTCCAGTTGCTGCATGTTTCCTGCACACACAGGGGGACACCCGACCCTCTTTGCTTCTGCCAGCCCCAAAGGGCTGCCCTCACCCCAGCAGCCATGTGCCACAGCAGCCAAGGGACAGCTCAGACAGTGGTTTCATCCGCAGTCTTCTTCATGAGCTTGGCAGAGAGGAGGGAGTAGGGCACGGGGTGAGGGCTTCGCGAGGCTGGGATCATCAAGCGGACTTTCTGGTTGGTCCTTCGCCACTCCGAGTACAGCTGGCAGTGGTAGCGGAACGAAACCTGGCGGGCGATAACGCATTGGTCTGATTACCAAACCCCCATCACATCTGCCTGAGCCCGCAGAGGGCCGGTGAGATGCAGTCACCCCATCCGCCCTCTGTGTGCTTTCTGTACATTCCTTGTCAATCCACCAGCAACCCCTGGCCAAGGGGGACAGCACTGATTCTGAAATGCTTTGGGCACTCCATATCCAAGCCTTTGATGAGGAATCAATTATCTCCTCATAACACTGGGCTGAGTGTGGCACAGCCAAAGGAGCTTTCTGGGTGGCACCAGGACAGTGGGACAGAGTTTGCTCAGCTGGGTTTGTGTGCCAGGCCAGCGAGATGTGTTGGGGAGGAACGACAACTTGCCCCTTCACCCCAGCCCTCAGCTGAAGCAAGCACCTCATCTGGGCAAAACGAGGGGTTTTCAACAGGACTACCAGCCACCTCAAGTGGCTGAATCCAACCAGCCTCCTCCTACCTCCCAGGTGCTTCTCTGCCCTTTGCAAAAGCCTTCTCTCCTTGGTCTGCAACAGCAGGACATCAGTTGGACTTACTTTTTCCGACAACGCTGTGGCCCTGGGAGAGCTGTGCATGCAGGGAGAAGAGAGGCTGCAAAGGCTGAGGGGGACCTAAACCAGCCTGGCCCAAAGGCAGGAGCTGGTCCAGTAGTTTCAGAGCAGCCCTGCAAGGGGAGCTTTGAGCTGTGCTTCCCCAGCGGGCTCCACTTCTTGCTCTGCTTGCAATCATTAACACTACTACAGATTTTCTCTCAGTTCCTGATGATTCTTTAGCTTTGAAGCTAAATATTTCTAGAATTTCTTGAGGAAGAAATAAAATCAGTGTATATTTTACTCCTATTTATTTTCCTAGAAACTGCGAGCAAGAAAATTAAATACTAAATCCAGTCAGTCATGAAAACCAGACTTTTGTACTTTGTAAAAACAGGAAGTACCAGGAAGTCTATCTGACAACGAAAAGTCAGCATTCCTATTGCTCTTGGATAGATCGCAGACATCTGCTATGAGAAATGAAGCTGTGCCATGGTACTGAGGTGATTTAGCTTATTGACCTGTGCACTCCCCTTTTTCCTGTTGCAGAGGAACAGCTGTGGGAATAAGGTGGTTTGCTGACAAACAAGAAGTAAATGCATCTTGCAGTCTTCAGAGACAGTGTGTGAATGGGGAGCTAATGGTGCAAACCTCAAGGAAAGCTCCTCCTCCACAGGAAGGAGCTGCAACCTCGGCCACAGCCTGTCTTGCAATCCTCACACCAGTTACAGCCACCATCACCCACCCATGCAACTGCTCCTTGTGCCACACAGCCCAGGGCAGCACGGGAGAACTGCAGTTGGATAGGGTAAATGTGACTAACAGGGCTCACTTAAACTCCTCTCTGTTCCAGGAAACATGGACCGCAGCAGAACTAGAGCCATTGTAGTCAGGACTTATTATTTCACAAAGGAAAACTACATTCTCCAATTTCCTCCAGTTTTCCAACTCCTCCAGACCAGTCCTGGGACAGAGAAGACGGAAACATTTCCTCTTAAGGTTTCCAATATTAGATTGGCTTTCTACAGAAATGAACCTTGTGCAGCAAGAACATGCAGCAGCGGAGACTTCCCTCTGCGGCACCCTGGCCACTGCCATTCCTGCGTGTTCAGACAGCGGCACCCACCAGACACCCGCTACAGGCACTCCCCAGAGCAGAGGCTACAGCACCAGCTCACCCTCCCCTAGCACCTCAGTCCATCTGGGAGACTTGCAAGGAATGTCCTAAGCCCAGGGAAAACCGCGACCCTGAGAAATCAGAGCATGAGATGGCAGGGAAATGGGCTGTGGCACTTCCACTGACAGCTTTTTTGGTGTTCCACTATTTGTGCTCCAGAAACTGTACTTCTTCCCTTCCCAAAAGGGTGCTTCCCAGCAAGCAGTTGGGAAATAGTATCGAGAGGGCATGAGCACAGCAAGAGCTTTGAACAGGAGAGCTGAAATGAAGATCCAAACCCAGAAACCCACCTAGCAACAGCACATGTAAGAACTGAAACAGAAAGAAGTCCCAGGCCTGGGAACCCCAGCAGAGAGCAGGGCCGGGGGAGTCCCGATGGCTCAGGAGCTGCCCCCCCCGCCCAGCCACTCCTCTGGCTCCCAGCCAGCTGTGCTCAGGTTTGTGCCACACAGCAAACTCACATCTGCTTTCCTGCTCTCCTGGACTTGCTCCAGCTGCAAGCTCCTGGCTGCCTATTGCGGCACGTCCAAAAAGATGCCAAGCAAGGCATCTGCAGGAAGGTCTTTCCCAGCACAGACCAGTTCAACAAACAGTGCAGGTTCCCATTAACCCCCAGTGCCTCCAACCCCCACAGCCGCAGCAGTAGACCAGGTTGGCTATGCAGCTTTGGCTTGGGGCTCTAGTCCAAAAGCCCAATGTAAGACAGAAGTTAGAGGTCTCCCCAGGGTTGCAGTGTTCCTTGCACACACCCTTCTGTGCTATTGACATCTTAAAAATACTGTGTAGGAATTTGTTTAGTTATGAGAGACCCCCAATGGCCAGTCTGCACTTCCTTTGGCACCTGTGCTGGGCAGCACAAAGCATGGAGGGACACGATGGCAGATTATTTAGGGGTCAAACATTTTCCAGATTTTATTTTTTCCCCTCAACCACCCAGGTAACAACTCTGTGTTTACTCTTGAGAATAGGAACAGGCAGGACAGCTGGACCACTGTCTGTCCCCAGCACCTTCCCCCCAGCCCCAGTCCTGCTCAGGTATGTCTGCGCTCTTGTATGTGGCACTCTGGGGAACAGGGCTCCCGTGTCAATTTGTAAAGCAGATGATCAGGAAGTGGTTTCTCGTTCTCAGCAACACCCATTTGAAGATAATTAAATGGATGTTCAAGAAAAGGAGCACAAGATTTTTCTCACAAGGGGAGTCAGAAACAGCTGGCAGCACCAACGTGGTGTGAGCCAGTGCTTCCATCTCCCTTTCGAACAGAAACAAGGCCCCGGGCAGCAGACACTTACCAGTGTCCAAAGGACGTAAATTGTGAAAAGTGCTATAGTTAGTGCTATGAGTCCAATGGCCTCCAGTCGGCTGTTGAACTGCAGATGATCCTGGGCTCCACGCAGACACAGCCAGCCAGAGATCGCCGCCAGGGGAGTAATGAACAGGAAACACACCATGTCACAGAAAAGAGTCCTCTTCTCATTGCGGGGACCAGGGTCCTTCAGCCACTGCAGGAAGAAGGGAGAAAGGGCATGAACCAGCGGCAAAGAACAAAACAGGACTGCAATGGTGGGCAGCTCTTACATACTCTCTGCAGCCTGTACATACCTGCTGCATACACTTAACTCACGCCAACAGGGAGGGTCAAGTGTATTTTTAACAACCAACAAGGGAAAAGGAAGAGACAACTGAAGAATATGTGCAGGGGATGGCAGTAGTAAACACAGGAGCTGCCTGGGCTCTTCCCTGGAGCAGCGAGGAGCCGGCAGCAGCCAGGAAAGCGAAGGAGGTCGGTTCAGTAAAGCCTGGCTTAGTAAAGATCTGATAGGTCTTGGATTGAGCTCCAATAGAAACATATCCAGCACTCTGCAACTGGGTAGGGGTTACCCAACTGGGGTGTTGGGGTCTGTGGTCAGGCCCCATAAGGGCAGCTGTCCCAAATCCAGCCCTCTGGTTCCTTGTGTAGAATCGTGGCATTTTAGAGTTTCACTCCTGATTAAAATCAAATCTGAAATGCCCAGGTCCACCTGAGGGACTGCAGAAGACAGGTCTGCAGAGGGAGTTCTCTTGAGGGTACGACTCTGTCCCCAGGGGTGGAGCGAGCCATGGCAGGGTGGCTCCCTGGGGAGCCTGGCGCCCACCCAGGGGTGTCAGTGGGGAACGCAAACACCCATGCACCCGCTATTTTCACTGAGATGGTAACCACTTCAGCAACTAAGAAACCAAGACTGGAGAAAAAAAAAAACAAAAAAAAACTGGAAATGAGTAACTAGCATTGCACCTGAGCAGACAAAGCAGGACAGCAGCCAAGGGGCCACTGTGTTGGGCTGGCCCTGGCTGATGAAGGGGACACAAACCCCCTCTTTTGCAGAACAACCTGTGCCCAAATCTGTATCTTTCTCACAGAGAAAGCCTTTGACCATTTCTAAAGAGCAAGCAGCACTATTGCCAGGTGAGGAGGGACATGGGGATGGGCTGGCTGAGGAGACATCCCCCATTGCTTTCTCCCAGATCTCAGTGGATCAAAAGTGACCATGAAGGGACAAGGCAGGATTGGACAACGCATGATCACACAAACACCACTGCTGAAAACTACACCTTCACGACTGTAAAATCCCTAAGTTTTTTCTCCTGCTGGTGGCCATCTGCTGGCCACCACCTTACAGGCAGAAGAGACCTGCCAGGGCCAGGACAGCCGATTCTGGTATATTCCTTCCCATTTTCAGGCTTGCTTTCCTCCCAGGCAGCAAGTGATCTGGCATGGCGGAGGTTGCTGCACCTTGCTATGTGTTACCAAGAGGCTTTGCAAGTGCTTCTCTCCCACAGCTCTCAAAAATTTGCAGGTTGCAGAAGGAACTCGGCTCTGTTGCAGACAGGTTTCCCTCAACAGGCGACGTCTAAATGTTCACTGCTGTTTGGAGTCCCAACTTGCTTCCAGTGTGAGTTCATTTTAGACACTTGACCTTGACAACAGCAATTGTTCTAGTTTTCCTGGGTTTATGCTATTTTCAGCCTTTTCTTTCCTTTTTTTAGAATAGCAAGCAGCTGTGGTTCCTACCAATACCCAGAGTTGTTACAGCACATTTTTACTGGGAGTCCTGTATGCTGGGCTGCCAGATCCGTCCTTCTTTCCTGCATGAAAATAACTGGTCTCATTTTGGATTATTTTTTTTCTCAAAAGAAGAAATAATAAAAAAAATGGGAGAACATGATTGAAAAGGCACAGTCAGCAGTGAAGGGAATATCCCAGGGCAGCCAGGGCCAGGCAGACATGTCCTCCTGCCAGACTTGGAGTAGGGTGCCCGCTTTTGAACAAGCAGCATTAAAAGTGACCTGTCTGAGAACTAAAGCTCCTTCTGTAGAGGGAATACTGCAGTTTAAATAGAAATACAGAAGTGGTGATGGCAAGCATGTAAGAAATTAATGAGAACACACTGGTCAAAACAGAGCGCAGGCGACCTGAGGCCATTGCTAGCCAGAAAGACAAGCAGAAAGTGTTGGCCCAGAAGGGTTGCACACAAGTTAGCACAGATTTAATTACAGAGAGAGGGATGTACAGTGAGACATGGCAGAGAAATGCAGAAAACTTTTGTTGAAGTGGGAAAGAGAAGCAGGAGATGGTAAATCTGGGCAAGGAACAGCATGGTGGCTGGGGTGGCCAGAGCCCCGGTGGCAGCACGTTCCACAGACACCTCTGCCGCAAGACTGAGCTGGCCAAGAATGGAGGAGAGGATGCTGCAGCAACAGATAAGAGCCTGGCCAGGACTTTCAGCTGGGAGGACCAATAAACAAGATATTTTAGAGATGCAACCTGAAGCACCTGAGAGATCCAAACGGAGCAAAACCAAGTGAAGCTGGAGAGCATGCTGGGAGACAGATCTGGAGACCAAGTAACACTCCTGCAATAACAGAGAAGTCAGAAGCATTTTTAAGGCCATTCTGAGCACAACCTGATGGCCAGGCAACCAGAAGGAAATTTCAGAGCAGCCACAACAGTGGTTTGGACAGGAGGAGCTGGGAGAAGGGGGGCAAACCCCTTGTGCAGCTCTGCAGAGGAGATTAGTGGTGATGGGCTGCATGGGGAAGATAAGGACCACACACAGTCCTGAGTGACCCTAGGAGGAGGCAAGGGTGGACAGCAACTCACCTACCCAGCAAAGCTGCTCCCACAAACAGTGCACTCACAGCCTCACCACTTGAACCTCCCCATGTGCCTGGCTGTCCCCACTCCAACCAGCCCAGGGTTGGCCCTGGCTACACAGCCCTCGGCTGAATGAACCCAACCTGATTGACAACTCTCCAGCAGCAATCCCAGAGCACCCTGTCCCCTATACAATAAGAATCTCAGGGACTGAAGGCAGATAGCTATTCTACTGCATTTTATTCTATTTATATTCCTTGTGACCTTTGAAACTCTTTCTTCCTCCCTAAGATGGGAGCCAAACATGTAAAGGCAGGAAGCAAATTAATTTCCTTTTGAAGTAGATGATTTACTTTGCCAATATACACTGACACAGTAAAAAAAAGAATACCATAAGCCACCCTAAGGGTGCAGGGTTTCTGGCACAGCAGCACATTAGTGCATACAGGACTTAAAATAAACCTTGCAAAGAATCCAGAAAGTGGTCAGAAAGATTAAACAATTTTTGTAGGGAAAACTATCAAGTAAACATGGGAAAGCAACAAAAGCACAACTTGGTCTTCTTCCAGGCCAAGTCTAAAACCAACGGTTTCCATGCTGTAATCATGTGTGAAACTAAAGTGAAAGAGGTAGAGCTGGCTGCTTGCTGCCCATTTTGGCTATGAGCTGGGGCCAGGAGCACCCTGCTAGAAACAACCTCTCTCTGCTTGTGTGACAATAAGTTATTCCAGGTACAGTCATGTTCCTTTCTTCTCCTGCATGATCTTGAGGCTTTCCCAGATGTTCTTTCTACTGGGATCATCAGGGTGAAGAATGACCTAGACGCATGGTAGGGCTACAGGATGATCAGTATCCAATCTTTGGATGCCACAGTGCCCATGAAACATGGGTGAGACAGACTGCAGGAGGAGGGCACGCAGAAAAAGGTACCATCAGCTCCTCTGAAAGCCAAGAGCAGAGCTCAAAGTGTAACAGAGCAGTCTCCCAGACAGTCCATCACTTGCTACTCTACATGTCTTTGGAGCTGGGCTGCATTCTGCCACTTGAGACCAAGGGGAATGGACTGATGAGGGTTATAAAAGGATGTTTTAAAACAAGCTTTCATTGATTTTTACAGCTTCTTACCTTGTGTTGCAAAACATACATGACTGTGAGCTATTAGCCCCTGTTTCATAAAATGCATCACATGGAGCATTCATGTGCCAGCCGACAGCAGTGCCATGCCAAGTGGGAGCAGTGCAGTGCAGTACCAGCACTGATGGGACCAGCAGTCTCTGGACAGCATGTGCCCAGGTCTCTCTCAGCCTCGCAGATAGACACCTGGTCCAATGAACAACATTCAGGACCAGTGAGACCTGCCAGTCTCACCAGCTGACCCTGCCACATGGTTCCCCATGTGCTTCACCACTACAGTATGACACAAGCTGCAACAACAATGGGAATATTTGGCTGTGTAAAGCCAGCTGCATTGTCCTTTCTGTCCACCAAATTGTTAGCCTGTGTCTGCTCAGGCACCTGTTGATTTTCCTTTCATTGCTGATCTGTTGCCTGGTATGCAAGCCAGAAAGAAAAACATGATCTTGATTTGCAGCACCATGATTAGCCCTGTTCCTGCCCTGAGAAATGTGTAGAATCAAAAAAACGCAGCTGCAGAAGAGGGACTGTCACACCCCTTCTCTGGGCATCCACCAAAACCTCCTTGCAGGCCTCTGAGCTCCATGGGTAGCCCCAGCAGGATGGTCCTGTTTCCTTTACCAAGGTGTGGAGGGATGTTTTCTGATGAAGCACCAGAGTTCAGGAAGCCAAGACCCATAAAATGCTCCTAGTCCTGCAAGCAGAGCAGTTAAATGCTGCAAAGTTTCCCCTCCTCATCCTCCTTTCTCCACTGTGCAACCACCTGCTGTTGATTCTGCACAAACCTCAAATAGATGAATTTCTCCTTGTAAGGGCATGAGAGCCTTCCTTCACTCGAGCACCCAGCCTGGCTCCAGCCACTGGGCTGACCCAAGGAGAGCAAGAGCTGCAGGAGCGTTAGAAACAGTGGACAGGAGAGGAAGTGATCCAAGCAGCGCTGCAGGTCCCCAGGACACTTTCCTACACAGCGGCAGGTGCTTCTGTGGTTGGTGTCACCACGGGAAACACTGCACCATGACATGCACAAATATGCAATCACGGCACCTCAGAGAAACCCCCCTGGTAGCAGGTCCTCTAGATCCTCAAGGCACAGACAGGGCCAGACAAAGCGGTGAAGATGGACGAGTAAGGAAGAGACTAGCTCTGGTAAGTGCCAAGAGCACAGGCATGAATTATTTAGTTTTGGCCTCAAAGGGGCCATTTCAGGTTTGTAGAGCAGTGCCAGGGACTGCACAGACAAGTAACAAGAAGATCTAGGGTGGGATCTGAGAAGAGCATCTCCAGATAGCAAATGCAAGCAAAGAGAGAAAAGAAAAGATGAGAGAGGAATGGGACTCAGCTGGAGCGAGGAGTGATTTGGTTTTCACTAGATAGGGGAGTCTAACGTAGGCTTGCACTGAGAAAGGAGAGAGAAAAGCTGGGGAAGGGGGCAGAGGAGCACAGACGAGACAGAGAACAGTGCAGCAAGTTCAGCAGAAGAGTTCCAGGAAAGCAAAGAAAAAAGTCTGTCTGTGAGGAAGATATGGCTGGAGAAAGGGTGGGGGAGAATTCACGTCAGATCTCAGTTCTCTGAACTAGAAGTGGGGCAGCGATTGCTGCGCAAGGCGCTAAGCCCAGAGCCAAAACTTCATTTCCTAGTACCAGAAGCAGGAGCAACAGGAATATCACTCCTTGCAAACCTCACTCTTGTACCAGAGACACCCCAGGAGCACCTTCCACAGCTACAGGAGATGAGTGAGACGAAGCAGAATGACTGCACATGGCAGACTCACAGGAGGTGTCCCATACTCCAGCGTGACCCAAACAGCCAAGCAAACATCTCTGAGAATTTCAAACACGCTTTGTTGCAGGTGACAGCTGTCTTTGGAAGTCATACTTTCCTTATGAGACAAAAAAAGAAGTAAATCCACTGATCTATATAAAATACCCAGCTTAAATGAGCCTAAAGCATTAGCAGTCCGTGAAAAATATTTTTTTTAAAAAAATTGCATAATAAAACACAAAGAAAAACAGTAGGAGCAAAAAATCCCAGCACTCTGCTGTACCGCATAACACCTTTGGAAGGAGCTGTTTTGCAGAGGCACCGGGACACGCAGATAGCACTAAAGCTGCCATTTTAAAATAAAGCATGTTAACACAAATACAGCAGGAAAGCACCAGCACTGAAGACATGGAAGCAGAATTTTCATGGGGCTCCATCACCAGACCTGCTTGCATGGACAGAAATCTGGGAACAAAATGTGTGGCTAAACTGCTCTGGTGGTGACTCTTTCACCAGAGAAATCTTTTTTGGAATTAGTGAGCTGTCTCAAATGAGTTTTGCTTTAGCAGAGGTATTAAATGCTTAGAAAAGCATTATGAATAAGTTACGTGTAACACTCACTAGCTTTTACCACCAGGGTATGTTGGCTTTCAACATCTTGGTAATTTTAGTTAAGCCAGACCCTTGGCCTCAGCAGCAGGAATTCATGCCCACTCTCAGAGCCAAGCCTTGTAACCCGAGGGTTCCTCTCCCGAGGATGTGTGCACAAAAATACATCCTTCCTCTTTAGCGGGGACTGACGCTTTACTGGGATTAAACAGCTGCTGCTCTGACTCCTGCCCGAATTGCCAGCCCGGGGCATGCCCACGCAGAGCCCTCAGCTGCTAGTCATGGGTCCACAGCGCCCACCGCCCCCCAAGGCCCACTGACCACCAGAGCCCGCAGTGCCCACTGCCCCACAGGGCCCGCCAGCGCCCACCATCCTGTGCCAGGGTAAGCAGGCAGCAGCAAAAGGAGAGGGGAAACCAAAGCAGAGTGTCAGCACAGGCAGATGGCCTGAAACAGGAATCTCCTGGGGGCAGAGGTGGTGTTTCTCTTAAGCCCATCATTTAGAAACACTCAGAAGAATCAACAACAGGTCAAAGGTAAAACACTTTACAAGCAGTTAATTAATTGAAAAGAGAAACGAGAGGGTTAGTGCCACAGCAAAATACCCAAAACCAGACAGGCACAGGAAGGAAATACTTTTGCTGGTAATCTGGGAAAGCAGAGGGCAAAGGGGCAGGAGTGGGCTCAGGCAGCCAACCCCTGGAGTGAGCGGTGCCCCCACCTCACCCGCTGGGCAGTGGGCTGCAGCTGGGGGCACTGGGAGCCCTGCCACAGGGCAGCACTCACTCAGGGCTGTGCAAACAAAGCCTCAGCGTCACCATTGATACTGCCTTCTAGAAACACGCCACACATCCCATACAGCACCAAATGTCTCAATCCATGCAGTTCTGCCTGAAATCCTACAGGACAAAGCATCTTCAGTGGGGAAAGTGCTTTGTAAGAGAAAATCAGTTTGTGCTAGATTGACCCACTGACAAAAGAAAGGAGTCTATGTGGAAGGAAGAGCACTAAGAGGGGCGAGGTTTAGACTCATACAATGAGCTGCCTGTAACAGCCCTTACCTTGGTTCTCCTAGAGCCAGAGAAAGGCAGGCAGCCCCAGACAATCTGATCCATCCTAACTTAGGTTTCTATCTTTCCTCCCTAAAGGGGGCTGTAAGTAATTAAATTACTGTTTGCGAAGCGCTCAGATACCACAGCAGTAAGTAACTGGAGAAGCCCATGTGGAAATGAATAATTGTCTTGTGAACAGGAATACAAGAGCACAGAGGCACACAACACAGCAGGACAAATAAAGTTAGCTAGTGGGCATCTCTCACCCGTGAATTGGTCCTGGAAAATGCGGTCCGTGACCATGTAAAGACCACACTGTAATGCAGATATACGAGACGGCTGAAGTAAAAACTAAGGCAATTTTGGTTGTGGCATTTCCTGACTTCCAAGAACTTTCTGCAACTTCCGCAGAAGCATTTCAACTCGACCATGTAGCTTCTTCCCTACAGTGCTCACCGAAACGCCTCCCCCAGCCAGCTCTCAGCCTCTCTCCTTCCCAAGGCTCTTCAGATATACAGAGCGAGTGCGTTTTCTCCAGGGCTGATGGCCTATTCCCATAGAGATCAGCTGTGCTGACCAGTGACCAACCACAGCCACAACGAGCCGCTCCAAGCCTCCCCAGGCTGGAAAGGCAGGACACAGCAGAGCAAATAGCAAGAAGTTACTGCTTTCTCCTGAGAGGACCAACATCAGCAGGCAGTGTGTTGTCTAATCCTTTAGGGTTAGGTGTGAAACCCTTTCATCAGCACCACTGCCATAAAGCACGCTCCCATATTGCTCCCAGTCCTACTCTCCATCCCATTTATCCTCCTCTGCTCACTAATTTCTGTTTTGACTTCCCAGCTTAACTTGGTGAAGAGTGGATTTTTATCAGCTCCTAAACAGCACACTTGCCCACAAGCATCACTTCCCCAAAGGCTTCAAAATGCTCCCACCCCTCCCTGCAGCAATGGGGCAGAGAATTTCTCAGATAAGGGGGCTGAGGGAACCGCGCCATTTTTAAATGACTAAGCAGCCTCTTTCCCTAGACCTCTTCTCAGAAACAGATGAACAACTTGGGGATGACACTTCCCAAAAGTATTTGGTGAAGAGTTTCAGCCCAATCTGGGGATGAGATTACACCAGACTGCAGACAGAGTGTATTAAATGTAAAGTGCCAGTATGCTGGTGAAGCGGTTATCAGCTCGTACAGAAGAGAAGTGCAGAGTTAGTGCAGAGCCTCTGCTAACAGCTGGCACGCTTCTGCAAGCTGCCACGCTCCATCAGTTGGCCTTGAAGCAAACAAAAAGCCCCAGCAAACATCACCTGGCAAAGCACACTCATTGCCACTACTTCTGAGGAGCAGAGACTGCGGCAGTGCAGGAGCTCAGAGCGCCTGTCCCAACTCCCAAGCTGAACTCCAGGATGTTTTCCCCAGACTTCAGGCAGGGACCAGAGCATTGTACAGCATGGTGGAAGCAGTACTACAAATCCAGGCCAGCCTGGTGAGCCCTTTCGCTCTGGTTGGAGCAGAAGATGGGCTGGTCTAGCTGCCCTTGTTTCCCACATGTAAAGGGCTTCATTACAGGCAGCTGTTATAAACTTCAGGGGCCAAAGAAAGTCCGAAACGTGCGCCCAGCCTGAACAGGGGAATGAAGAGAACCTCATGACAAATAAAACCAAACCAAACCAACCCACCAACCAGAGTCTGATCTGTACCTTCCAACTCTGTGAGGCTGACGGATCCATCAGGAACCTGGTCTCTCTATGGTCAATGCAAAGAGGAACGTAAGGACTGTCCGAGCCATGTCCTGCTCTCTCCTTGGACTGGGGGGAACACAGGGCAGCAGCAGGGCACGACAGCTCAGCAGGAAGAAGCAAGACTCAAAGGCTTTGAAGCACACATCAATATTAGTCAAGGGGGGGGTGGATCTTTTATGAACAGCATCAGCAATCGCCACATCTCACTTTTCAGAGCACAACATGACACGGAAGTCACAAGCAAGAGAGCTGCACTAGAGTAACACTGTGAGATAAGATTAAAACTATCAGAAAAAAAGAAGTATTTCTGAGAGCTTCATATTTCAGTCAGTCCTGTGGTGACCTTTGTGTGTCAACGCTAAGGCATTAAAGTATATCTTCAAGTGCAATGTTTCCCGTAGTCCTACAACCTGCCACTGGTAGGTAGCATGTGGCGGGTTCACAGGTCAGAATTGCCCCGAACATCGCTACTGCATTTTTGCAATTATGTCCCTTGGTCTGATAAGAGACTTGATCTCTTTAAACAAATTGTTCTTTGTGAGAGCTAAGGTACTGCGAGGAGAAGGAAAACCACGGCAAGAACCACATGGACAGTAGGGCATATCAGTCATTTTCTCTCAAATGGTAAGGAAATAAAAGTGAAGCAGGAAGAAAGCGGTACCTCTGTCAAAGGTCTCGGTCTTCTCTCTACAACAAATTCTGTGTGGCAGAGCTCACAGTAACTTGTGTTGGAGGAGGATAACCATTTTTCCAGGCAGCTCTTGTGCACGGTGCCCAGTGTTCCTGTGCAGTCACATGGGGAAAGCAGTCCCTCCCCATTTCCACCTTCATGACAGATTCGACAGATGGGACCGTCACTAAAGAGGCAGACAAACAGAATGAAATCACGGTCAGAGCAGCCAGAACGATACAGCCACACCGGAGAACGGGGTCTGATCCCACCAAGGCCCCGAAGGGCATGCACACAGCAGGCAGTGCGTGACAGAGTGTCCCAGACACGCTGTGACCCTCCAAAGCATCCAGCTGCAGCAAGAAACCAGTCTCAGGGGAGCGTGGAAGTTCCCAGGGCATTTTGGGTCTGGAAGCCATGTTGATGAGCACCCCAGCACCCAAGAGAAGCTGGCACATCAGCCACAGGAGGGACTGCAGCACAGGTGTCTCACAGTCTCCAGCTCTGCTTGCAGCAGACAGAGAGGCTGACACCGGAGCTGAAATCAGCTCTGAAGCACTGATGCAAATCCAGAAGCCCAAAGCAGCGCCGGATGATCCGCACTGGTCACAGCATGCCCCCAGCCACCTGGAGCCACTCTAGAGGTTTGCAATCATTGTAGCATTTATCAGATCACCTACCCACTCTCACCCCATCTCTGCTCTGCATCCAGTTAAGTAACTGTGTAAGGAACAGCAAAAGAAAGACACAACTACATTTACCCTAGAAGCTCAGCTGTCCAAGGACACAACATTTCATGGCAAGCAGTTACCCAGACTAAGTTCTCTTACAATAAACCTTCTGCCCATCACAGTGCATCACTCAGCATCCTCCCTTTGCACCACCACAGCCAGTCTGCAATGTTCGGGGCTTTAACTCACTGCAGAAATGCCTTTGTTGAGGGATATTAGTTGTTTGCTCAGGCAGCAGCTCCTTCTTTAACACCTCAGTGCTTCAACAACCACCACTTCTCACCCCCTCCTTAGCTAGAAGTTTCAACTACAGAATCAAATACCTTTGATCACACTCAAGATCTGCTCTCTTGGGATCTGACAGAACCAGAGCTCAGATGGAGAGAAGTATCAAACACTTCCAGAGAAAACTTTCCCTGCAGCAGACCCACACTGCTGATCATACTCCAACCACCCATTTATTCCCAAGATGTTCCCTCACATCTCTACCTAGCAGCACTGACTGTGGACTGTTGTTGCTACTGCTCCAAAACCCAGCAACCTGTAGCTCAGGTGTATCAGATGATATTCACATGACAAATTTCCATCACAGACTGAAGTAATTTTTTTGTGTCTATATAAACTCAGAGCATCCAGTGTCCTCCTGGAGCAAGGACTTTCTCTAGCTGCAAAAAGAACCAAGTCCTTTTCACTTGAAACCTCTCAATTGCTTGTTTTGTGTACTATCCCTGTACATTCTTGTCCTGTAAAAGATGTTTTCCACACCTCCAACATTTGTAGACCTCCATCATAGCCTGCTCAGTCACCTCTTCAACAGCATAAGAGTCCTAGCCTACTCAGTCATGCCTTGGAGAGAAACACATCCACCTTTCCGACCACTTCACTGCCCTTCCCTCCACCTCTTATATTTCTAAAACACCCTTTTAGATCTGCAGGGACCAGAGCTACAGCTTTCACAATGAGAGCACACCAGAGATTTTTGCAACAACTGTGTTCTGTTCTTCATTGCTTTCCTAAATCTTAGCATCTCACTTGCCTTTTGATTACTACTGCAAGTAACTGCCACATGCCCAAGATTCTCTTCCTCCAAACCCACAAACACATATGTAAATTCCAGACTATTGTTCCTGATCTACATCACTGCACACTGAGTGGCAACCGTTATTTTAACCTGCATTTTAGGTCCAAAGGCATCCCAGTTGGCATCTGAAGGCACGGATTTCCTATTTTCACTATTCTCAGCAATTTAGTACATTTAGTGTCAGTGTTTGCTGTTCATCAAGATCATTTAGGAATAAAATGCTGGACAGCAGAGGCATGGGGCAGGGCTGCCTTCCCTGGACCACAAAAACCAGCCACGCACTAGTATCTCAATTATTTCCCACCTTCCAACCAGCTCTTTCTTTCCCGTAACAACCATTCTCTTATGTCCATAGTTGCACCAATTTGGGGGTGGGAGGGAAGGTGAGAAAGGAACATCTTTATTTCCAAGACCCTATTGCACATCCTCTTGAAATGCAGGTGAGCTGTATCAGCCATCATCTTTTCCCACAGATTTCCACAAAACCTGCACTGGTCCTGTCTCACAGTTCATACTCCACTGCTGTTCTGACTTTAAAAAAAACCCACCTGCCCGCAAAAGAAGTTTGTGGGATTGCAACACAACAGTTGGAACACACAATGAGCAATCTCCAGAAGCAGTAGTGCTACTTCCATCAGTTTGCATAACCAGCCAAAAGAGAAAGCAAGAGCAAGACACAGAAACACAAGCACAAGGAAAATGAGTGTACTGGGGAAAAAGCTTGATGGAACATGAAGGGAAGAGCCAGCAAGAAAGTGCATGCAGCTCACTCAAGGAGAAGCAAGACTCCTCTCCTGATGCACCACAGGAGACCTCTACCACTTTGAACTCAACCTTTAGCAGATTTCTTCCCAACTGGACTTTTAAATCCTAGTTAAGGCTGTGAAGCAACGTACAGCCACTGCACCACCCCGTTCTCTCTGCCACATGGCTGTTGAACCACTGACCCTTGTTCTCTCATCATTTTAATGTGCCTTTTATTTAGGGGACTCCTTCAGCCAGGACAATCACTGCAACAGGAGTCTGGAGAGGTGGTGAGAAGCCCATCCTCAGAAATACCGAACACTGCATCAGCCAAGACTCTGAGCAGTCTGATCCATCTGTGAAATTGGTTTTGGAGGCTAGACCGGCTGTCCTTCAGAGCTCTCTTCCAATCTGCATTCTTTGATGATTCTGTTGCCATTCTGTTGCCCACCTCTATTGCCATAAAGCTCAGTGCTGTATCAGACGACAAGATCACAGCTCACTCATACAGCCTTAGTGACAGGGACAGACCAAAAAAAAACCCCAAGCCTCCAGTGCTCTCATGCATCTGCTATTTCCTAAGAAAAGCATCTGTAAGATATTTCATCTGTTCTCTTCCTGTTTGAGAAGTTTCATATTTCCAGTGCATTAATATAACCTTGGCTACCAATAAACAATCCAGAAGGGAAAAAATTTGCTGACAGTGCAAGAAAAAAATGTTCTTGTCAGACTCCATTTTCTTTCTTTCCTCTGTAGAGGAGGGGGAGCTGGTCACCCTCCCACACAATACACCCTCAGTTTTCCAGCAGGCTGTACAGACCATACCACTAATTCAACCTCCAGTACAGTCACTGCTCCTGGCTTCACTTTACTAAGCGCTGGTGACAAAGAAGAGACCAAAATCCACCACCACCCAAACGAACCAACTGATATCCCACGAAGACCCTCACATGAGGAATCATGTTAATTTGGGGGTTTTTTTTAACCTGTAATCCCAGGTTTTCCCACCCAATTCTTCACACCTCCACAAGTTTTAAGGGGTTGCACAACTTCTTGCCAAGCCTATCTGTTGTCAGAGAGCAAGCTCTGTTCCCCTCGCATTTTTGTTGGCCTGCTCCAGTTTCACTAGATACAGCAGCTGCATTTGCCTTGGGTCTCATCGAGCTTTCCTGCTTTCCTGGTGACATGCGCAGTCACCACTTTCACACCTCATCGATGTTTGGCCAAATTCATTGAAAAAAAATAACAGCTGTTCAGACAGGATTTGATACAAAACGTGACTGGTCTCACAACCTGGACTGAACCACGCTGCCAAGTGCCCTCTGCTCTGAAAGCTGCTCAAAATACACAATAAGAAGTCACCTCAGGAAGAGTTTGAGCAAGTGAAGCTGCCACACGTCCCCTCTAGCACTGCAGTTCCTGCAACACAACCCTCCTCTCCCTGAGGCTGCAAATCCACCCCACGCCCTTACTCCACGACCGTCCTGAAACAGGAGCTGTGCTCCATGTTCAGCCCTTAAGTCACCTCCACGAACACTGCCTTTGCTAGCATGGCATCCCACCTTCACTGCTGCTCAGCAAGGACTTGGCAGAGGCAGGTGGCGAGTGGTGGCCTGTGCCGGCCCATGCTGGAGCAGCCTCAGCCCCGGGTTTTGTGATGAACATGCGAGTCCCAGTCCACCACCATGGGTGACCAGCACGAGCTCCCTGCACAGAGAGGAGGCCTGGCAACCATCTGGCTAACAAGGATTCGCACTTGATATTATCGCCCTGGCAAACTCTTTCACAAGCGAGACTTTGATGTCTCCCCTCTACCCCTAGAGCTACAAAAAAAAAAAAAAAAAAAGGAGAAATAAAGCCCAGATGCTGTCAGCCCAAGCCTCTTCCCTGAAGCAGCCTTACCTCTGGGCGCCCAGCGCCTTGATGACAGTGGAGAGGAGCCGTCCATCCTTGGCGGTGACCTGCGTGACGTACTGCGGACGACCAATATCGTTGTCCTCCACCGACTTGGAGAGGGCCGCGCTGCCTGGGCAGTCGCAGAGGGAGCCAGGGAGGTGGCAGCAGTCACCCGTCGTCATGGCAGTTCCGGGCCCCTCTGCCCCGGAGGCACAGAGACCTGTGGGAATGGCACCCTAGTGAGAGCCTGGCACCTGGGCCACTAGCCAGGACACAGTTGCTCCTCGCCACCCTTCTCCTGCCCTGCTCAGGCCTGTGGCACCCTGTGCCCCAACAACCACAGGCTTTTCTCTTCTTCTGCCCCCTTTAATAGGCTTTGTGAGGCTGCCTTACCATAAAATTAAGGCTTCTAGTGTCCTACTTACATAATTTAGTGTCACGATTGCAAATTTGCCTTTCCCAGAGAGAATTACCGTTGCCCATCCTTTACTCTGATGAAGCCTTTCAAACCAAACGTGCCAATGCAAAGATCGAAGGCAACCAGAAGCCCCGCAGGCCTGTGTTGTTCGGGCTAGAGCCATCCTGAAATCTTACATCCATACCCTCTGTAAAAGTTGCAAAGTTTCACTGGAACTTGGCACTTAAACCTCTCTGTGTGCCCCATTCAAGGCATCCCTTCTCTCTGGTGCTTTCTGAACCTGTTAAAGCCTGTCCACCCAACGCCACAGGCTCCCCCTTCTGCCCCACCTTCGATTTTCCATTTTTTTTTAGTTTCTTTACAGAAATGCACATGCTTCTGTTTCCACATCCCACGTGGTACGTCCCAACAGTGAACGTCTGTGTATTAACCACCCAAAAGTATTGGAAATCCTCCCAGAGCTCCACAGAAAGGGCAGTGGGACAGTTGTCTTCCTTTTTCCCTTACAGTGGGTCGGACTGATAGGGATTTTTACGACAGCCACGTGCAAACAGCAGAGCACACCATCACGTTTTTGGCACCTCTGTGGTTTACTCAGCAAGGAGAACACAAGGAACAAGCAGCAAACGCAGGAACAAGGGAGAAGATGCAAAGAAAAAGCTCAAGGTGACAAACCAGGAGCTGGCTGAGGTGAGGCCGGTGCAGACGGGAAAGCTCTCTGCCTCCGAGGGAAGGCAGCAGCTCACCCAGCAGCCAGCAGCAGCCGGGCTCCTCCCTGGCAGGGGTTATCTCCACCCCAAGAACAGGCCTGCTTTGCAGATTCAGAAAAAAAATCCCATTTTCTCCAACCTCCTTTAGCCTGGTCCCTAAAAGGTGGCTGCGCAGAAACAAAGAGCTGGGGTTACAATTAGTCACAAGCTGAACACAAGCCAACAACATCGTTCTGCTGGTAAAGACTAAAATCCTTGCACCTGTAAACAGGAGACTGCCTTACGTAAGGCAGGCGCAGTCATCCCTGCGCACCAGAGCTGCTGGGACCAGCGCTGGAACGGTGTCTCATCCCAGTGGCTGGATTTCAAGAGGGAAACAAACCCAACAAGAAGTTCAAATGAAAGCAATGAAAGGGATAAAAGACTGGGGGCGAGGAAACAAAAACAATAAAAAGCCCAACTCCAAAACTTACCAAAGAAGAAATATGAAAAGAATTAAGTTGGGTTGGGGGGGGGGGGGGAAGGTGAAATCTTCAATCCCAATCTCCTGGAGGTAGAAGCAGGCAAACAAACCTTCACCATTCCATCCGAGGAAATGTTTTTTTGTTTTGAGATCTCTGTGCACAACAGGAGTGAAACATTCCCATTAAACTGCAGTTCAGCTAAGCCTAAATCAAACTAAAATAGCTAAAGAAAACAAGTGCTTGTTCCTGGTTGGAGGCTTGGCCAGACTTCTGAGGAAGAAAACAAAAACCCAGGCAGAGAACTTGATCATCGAAGCCCTGAAAACACTGATTTGGGTAAGCACAAGTGTTCTTTCGTGTCTTGGAAATGAAGCAACTCTTGCACAACCAAGGACTCCATCAGTCAGCACAGGGAGTGCACTCACTGGGGTCTCATCACCACACACCAGCTGCTGCCGCATCCCCTCTACTCACGTGCTTTCTAATTTTTAGTAGAACAGTTTCTAGTCTCTTTATTAAAGCTGCTCTTGATAACTATCTCTAATCCTTCCTCCGCATCTGACCAGGAATAGGCTTGAGCTCGTGGGCAGGTCAATCCCCATCAAAACAAATGGGAATCTTTCTGCCAACTTTTTTTTTTTTTTTGGGACAACAAAAAAAGTTTCTATAAATACATCAACAAAAAGAGAGTCACAGAGAATGTCCATCCCTTACTGGATGCG
>JAOQGH010000014.1:1080469-1092879 GCA_025769975.1 Gallinago jamesoni | reverse complement strand
TTGTTGTTTTTGTGGTTTGTTTTTGTTTTGTTGTTGTGTTGTGTGTGGTTTTGTTTTGGTTTTGGTTTTGTTTTTTTTGTGGTTGGACTCGATGATCTCAAAGGTCCCTTCCAACCACTAAGATTCTGTGATTCTGTGATTCTGTGAACTTAAAAAAGAATTTCACAGACTCAGCGTTGCCTTGACTTAGCCTCTCTCTCCACCTGCACAATGAGCAAACAACATTACAGACACTTTTCTTATTGCTCTCCTTTAAAAAGGAAAAAGGCTACAAGCTCTCCAACTTTAAGGAGCAAAAAGTAAGATAACAAATATTATTGGAATGACTAAAGTCAGCTGTTTCTCAAGTTAAGGAGTTCTTCCAATTTTAAAAGCTGAACCAGGCATGAGAAGATACATGCTTTTAATAAAAAGGTCGGTTCCATTTGTTCAGCCAAAATGTTGTTTATTTTTAAGTCCAGAGGAAAAAGGTCTATTTTATGTATTGGAATAAAACTGCCCTCATTCCCTGTGTCCTGGGAGTATTCATACTGAGGCTCTTTGTGCTCCACATGTGGCAGACACAGACAGCACCATGTCCTTGCCCTGGCAGCCCTACCCAGGGCTGAAAGGCAGTCGCCACCATGCAGTCCATCAGGAAATGCACGGTTTTCTATTACAAGTTATTTGGCATTTCCTTGTCGGGGTCCATTCCAGGGCGGAACCTGAAATCACTGCTTTAATATCTGACTCATGCCATTCAGCAAATACAAAGGAAAAGCAGCAAAATCTTCATGGATACAGTCAGTGAGGAAGTAACTGAAATCCAAGATAACATCTGCAGTGCACTCCCGTTCCAGTTACATACCCAGATGAACACAAACCATGGTGTACAGCTAAGCCAGTCCCTTCCCTGGCTCCCAAAGGCTCAGCTCATCAACACGCAGCGTTCTCTCACAACTGTCAACAGCTCATTGAACCCAAACCCAACGCTACAGCAGGAACACCAAAAACTCAGTCGGAATCAAGACCCAAACAGCTGGTTTGGACCACACGCTGTTTTTTCTGGGCAGCTGTGATTTCTGAGCCCATTCCCTGGGGATGCATTTCTAATTCTTATTTAAAAAAAAAACCCAACAAACAACAAAACAAAAACCAACAAAACCCTCAAAAAAGGGTCTCTGAGACATTGGGTTTGTTATCAATATCCCCTCTGCTGCTGCAGTTAGACATTTGCAAATAAATCTGAAGTCTCTTCTCAGCAACATTTTGTATCCTCAGCTTCTGAGTGGATCCAGGATATAAAGGGGCTGAGTTTATAGAGATTACTCAAATTGAAAAAAAACAAGCCCTGATTGTGGAAAGTTGCCTCAGAAGAATGAGTTATGCACTAGGACTCCAAAATGCAAACACGTGCAGCGAGATGAGCTGGTTCCTTGAACAGTAGCTCATGCTTCTCCACCGCTCCAAGGCAGAGCCCACGGTGCTGGTGCAGGATCCTGCCTGCTCCACGGCTTCTGCAAAACTCGCCAGCAAAATATCCCCTCGTCAGGCTTCAGGCATTGCAACAAGAGGTGTGATCCAGTTTATAGCATCCACAGGGCAACAGGGGGTTCCAAACTCTCTCAAATGAGTAAAGAGCTCCAGACTGCAGAGAGGAGACTTAGATTAAATACCAGAAAGAAATTCTTTACAGTGAGGGTGGTGAGGCACTGGAACAGGTTGCCCAGGGAAGTCGTAGATGCACCATCCCTGGAGGGGTTCAAGGCCAGGCTGGATGGGTTTTTGAGCAACCTGCTCTAGTGGGAGGTGTCCCTGCTCGGGGTAGGGGGGGTGGAACTGGATGATCTTTAAGGTCCCTTCCAACCCAAACCATTCTGTGATTCTATGACCTCTTCACTCCATCCAGAAGATGCTCCCAGAAGGAACAAGAAGACAAGGAGCTAAAGGTTCCCCCAGCTCTGTTCTGCTTATTTAGGCTTCGCAGCCCAGTAAGACAGTTATTTCTCCCAGACAGGGAAACCAGCACAGGCCAGGTAAATACTGCGATCAAAACCACAGAGAGAAAAGCCACATTCAAAAGGAGAAAGACACCAGGAAAGGCTGAGGCCAAACGATGGCAGTAGAGGGGAATTGTCAGGTGCCAGTCATGGTTCCTCTGGGCTGCCCATGGCCTGTCGATACAATGAGTGTCTTAACTGGTGTAAACCCTTGGAGCAATTCTGAGGCTTTGATAGGATCCAGAGCAAACTAGGAATAGAACCAGCTCCACCTTCTTCGGGTGCAGCTCATATGCACCAGCTTCTGTGCAGATTAGCTTCCCTGGAACTCCTCCACCAAGAAAAAACCCACCTCCTGGCCAGGCTGCCAGCAGCAAAGTCTGTTCCTCTCACTGAGCGACCGGCTTCCCTGCTCGCTGTAACCAAGACCTGGCACCTCACTATAGCACTGCCAGGAGATAACTGAGTTGTGTAGCCAACATAACCCACCCACCTGTACACAAGTACCTTCCTTTTCTTTAAAATAGTTAATAACCCACTCACCGTATGCAGATCAGGAAAAGTTTAACCCCCAGGAACAAGGCTCCCAGCCTGCTTTCCAAATCCAGTTTAGCTAACTCGGGTATGCAGACACCGTGTTTTCTAATCATATGATTCTGCAAACGTCATCAGTGAACTGAAGGTTTTTGGTTGCTAAAGGGCATTCCCAAATATCAGTGTATCCCTTCTCACCACGAAAACTGTACTTCCTACATCCTGGGGCTCTAAGATCATCTGAACACTAACTTCTTGAGGGCAACAAGTACAAAGAATGGCTTCCTTCATGACATCTAAGCACGTGCCCCCACATACCCTCTCTAATCCAGCCAATGCACCCTTTTCCACAGCCCAAGTCCAACCCCAGGCCTGCAATGTGTCTTGCAGCCCCCAGCTTTGCCTACTGCAGGCAGCTGCAGTCCCTGAGCACTGTACCTGTACTCTGGGCAACCAGGCATCTCTGGGTTCCCCCTCGTCTACATCACACAGGGCAAGCTCTGGCCTCCAGTCACTTACACCCGTGGTGATTGGGCACCCTGAGGTAGCGCCACCAAAGACAGGCATGGGCAGGATGCGATGAGTGGCCTCAAGTGCTCCCTGCTACTGTTAAAAAGGTTGCATGAGTGGTTTAATGTAAAGAAAAAAGAAATGAAAAAACCCCACAACACAGCCCAGGAACTGGTCCCACACCGCTGCAGGGCTTTGCTTTTCAGTTTTGTTTGTTTAAACATACTCTCTGCCGAGGGTTGAAGACTGCAGCATTATTTTTTACTTTTACAGAAAGTACATGATTTTGTATGTCAACTCTCTGACTCTCAAAGGTTACCCTCAGGTCTGCTGCACAACACCCTGACAGCACCCGAAAAGCTACCAACAGAACTGCCCACACTCGATCCACCTGCTGAAGGCAGCTCCAAAGCTTCATGAGAGGTGCCCTCAGGCACAGAGGAGGGAATTCTGCGATGAGATCTTCCTGCAACTCTTGCATCACCCAGGATTTGGGAAGAAATCTCCCGAGTCGAACGCAATGGTCTGACAAGTCAGGGCTGCAGTGAGCCCTAGTGAGAAAAGTGACACAGCATTTTATGACATATACCCCAACACTCAAAATAAGATCTGATACCACACAACAGCTTTTAAACTATTTTAAAATTTGGCAGATAACACACAGGAAAGCATTTCACTCCCCAGGCAGCTTCCCAGTTTCCTGCCCTGCCAACATTTGGTTGACAGTCACAGTTAAAGGACAGGCTGTAAAAACTTCAGCATTAACTTGCTCTTCAGACAGGGACAGTGGAGCAACACTGTGAATCAGACAGTCATGGGACAGATCTGACCCTGGGCTCAACACAAAACCAACCCCCAAAAGCAAGCCAAAAAAACCCACCAAACAACTGAAAAACAACCAAGGGACAACGTCCTGGGAGCTTGTGAACTTTCTATTAAAGCTTCACACCAGGAACAACCTCCTCCTACGTCTTTAACAGCCAAACAGACACTGAGGTACCTGAAGCATCACTGCTGTCCACAGAGGCTCATCTGCCTCATTCCTTGGGATGAATTTCAAACATTCATAAGACACTGCAAGTTTAACCATGTAACACCCAGGTCAGGCACTTCTAGGAAGCAGCCTTTTTGGGCTCCTGTTTTTGTCATGTTTCTGCATTATCTCCCACTGCCAGGGACCGCGCTTGGCTGCTCTCAGCTATTGCAGGAACACAACCCAGCAGCAGTGAAGCAGGAATGCCAGCCTGCACCTACTGGGCTCCTGGTGGGGACAAACCACCAAAACTTCCCTACACCAAGCCACTATTTAGGTGTATTCTAGAAGGTCTCTGAAGTCTTGATTATTTAGACAATGGTTTGATGGCAAATGAGCTTGTTTTCCAAACACAGATGAAGAGACAGTCTTCCACAGAATGTGACTTATTCTTTTTTTTTCCATACAGACACATTGCCAGGGTCTGACTTCTATTCCCCATTGGTAAAAAAATATTGCAATGAGACTTTGTGATCAATATACCGTTGTTTTCCCAAAACCTGCATCCATACACATCCTTGCCCTCCAAGACTTGATCAACCCCTGCAGTGGCTGCCATTCACCACTGTGTCTCGCAGCTCAGATTTCAGGGTACCTGTCATGTTGTTCACCCCCTTGTTTGTCAATCAAACATTATTTTAGAAGAGCGTTGCCTAATATATAACATGAAGTTACCCAATGTTCAAAAAGAATCAAGAGGTTCGAGTTTACATGCTGAGAAAAAGATCACTATAAAAATAAGAAGCCTAAAGGATGATTTTTTCCTTGCTGCAAGCTGTACTTGGGAAAGATCAGGCCCTGCGTTACAGCTGAGTGCCAGAATGAACAAAGTTATCTCAGATCTTCTGAGACTTGTTATCTGCCACAAGACCATATGAAAAGAAAGTTTACTGCATTTTAATTACCAACATCTGGAAAAACGAATTGCAACATTAGGAGAAAATTCTTTGCAGAGGGTATCTCCAAACAAAAATCAACCATTCAGCTATTTTAATAACAAGTTTCATAAGGAAACAACTGAAAACCAGCTGGGACATGAGAAACACCTGCCGCTCCTCCAAGTACTCAAAAGACATCATCTTTTAGAGGTGAAAAGCAGCACAATTCAAATACACAGACCCTCTGCCCACCTCCATCTGCATTTTATCACTCTGCAGGGAAAGAGAGATGCATTAATAGGACTTGAATTTTTTATTGAAATCATGACCTGGAGTGAACAATACCGGTTATTATGCCCACAAAGCAATGCTTGTAGAAGTGCTACCTGCCAGTGGGGAAAACCACTGTCCCACCACCCAACAGCACGTCCCTGCCCTGCTCATGCCCAGCAGCACTGCCTCCCGAAGGCACCAGAGCCACACAGCCGCTCAGTTCCCCTCGCACCCCTGTCCCCTGCCAAAAGAGCAGCAGCAACAGCTGCAAGAATCCTTCTGCTCCTCAGCCCCACCGATCCAGAGAGCTCCCGCTGAAAAGGGGCAACATCTGCAGCAACACCAAAGCTCAAGGGCTCCCCAGGCCTGGGCAGTCACCAGGCAGTTCCAGTTTATTCCAAACACATGGATTTTTCAGCCGTGGGCAATACATCAGAAAACCCCAGTTTTAGCGTAGCAGTAACACACGCACCAGGTTAACACAACCAAGGTTGGGCTGGTCAGTTCCTCAAGGGGCGTTACTCAGAAGGATGCAAAGCATTAATTCAGGATTGGGAATCCTATGCCAGGAAGAACTTGCAATGAGCGTTCTCCTTGGTCTATAAAGCACCATTGACACTGTTGTACACATAATAACGCTCTGATTGGGGTCAAACTGGAGCTGGAACAAACTGCCTGCTGGCACACAATGACCGCTCGCAACCAGGCAGCATGCTCACCTTCCAACAAGTATTTCATCTGGAATTTAACTTGCCTATTTATATTTTTTCAACCTAGCCATTCCATGGTAGAAGTCTCTTTAGCACACTCAGTTTTCAAAGAGCGTTCCAGCAAAGACACTACTGCAGCCTTTGATCCCACCACCCGCCTGCATCTGAAGAGCTCCAAAGCTGGTACCAACTGAGAGCATCCTCCTTCTCCCTGATGGATGAAGAAGAGGATTTGCTGATTCTAGCTGATTTCTCCAGTGTCTCCCCTCTGCCCATGCCTCGTGGCTACAAATCCCCTCTTCAGTTCCAAAACTTCATGACTGCAAAATCCCAATCACTCCCAATTAAGTCTGTGATGTCATGCTTAGGCTGCATTTCTAGTTCTTCTGAGGCATAGGTTTTGACCGTTTGGTCTACAGGGAAGTACAAGAAAAACTGGGAGGAAATAAAAATTGAGAGCACTCTAGAATTGTCATTTACCTTTTCCCTCTCACGCCTCTCAAATCTAAACCCAAACAGCTTTTAGCTGAAACGGGACCAAAGCTCTCAAAGCTTCAAACAAAGAAACAGGTGTTGAAGCCAAGACTGTGAGAGCTTGGTGCATTCCTCTGCTTGCAGAAAAGTGCTTTAGAAACTGCATTTGATTTGTTTGTACTTGTATTTGTCAAGCCAGTACTGCTCCTTGCCCCTTGTTCCCTCTTTTTGGCAGCAGCAGCAGAAAGTTTCCTTCAGTCCATTACTGTCTTCATGACAACTGATTAAAATTACAAGAGCAGTTAGAGCATCTTTGCCCTTGGGGTTAACCACACATCATCAGCTTGTGCAGGATCAGGAACTGAAAAGTTTAGTTAGAATTGATATGTAAAATCTGAAAGAAAACTTACAGATGACTATTTTGATTGAAAATGTGGAGAAATCACAGATTCCAAACTGTAACACTGCTTTCCTAGAGTGGTCTGGGGTGAGGAATGCATTTGCACGGCTGGTAGGTAGAAGAACCGCAGGTCAGCACAGCCCCCATCGAGTTATTCCTTTTATCAGAGGATACAAAGGGTTCAGTCCCTGCTCCGAGACACTTTGTCAGTCCAGGCCTTCAGGATTTTGCAATTCTGCAATTTACCATCAGTGCTTAGAGCTCTCACAACCTGCAACTGTCACAGCTATCAAGAGACATATTCCACAACCAGAAAGGTGGCCAGGAACGTCAGAAGTCCAGTAGCCACTTCCCCGCTTTTGCACAGCAAAGCTCAGCAGGTGGACAAGCACGTCTTCCAGGAGAGCAGCATTTATTGCTGTGATGCCAATGAGACAGCCTGGTCTAACTATGGCAAACACAGCACAAAGATGAGAAAGCCAGCACGATAGCCTTCTCCCCAGGGAAGGGCACTGCTGCAGTCGGAGCCGGGAAGAGGAGGAGGCCAGACCAGACCTGGAGAGGTAGAGAACCTGCTATTCTCATGCATGACATTACCCACCTCAATACATACAAACCTCAGCACAGATTAATCCGTCCTTTTAGCACCAGAGAAAAAGCTTATTTTACACGAACTTCATGGAAAGCACTCGCCCATCCCTTCTGTTGATTTGGTGCTGTGCTCCTCTCCTTCACATCAAAGTGACCCACGGCTTTATTTTTCATGTGGCTTGTCTTTCACAGCCATTGAGACTGTGCCCATTTCTCACTCACTTGGAAGCAGTTAGAGTTAGTGTGTTTTAAAGGGAACAAACGTAAGTAAATGGAGATCATTTTCTCTCATGGGAAGGGTTTGATCTAAGAGCACGCAGAAGTGTAAGTTAACCAGAATAAGTAAGACTGGGGGGCAGAAAAGACACACCAGTTATGAACTTTAAGCTGGGAAAAACAAACCAAAACAAAACAGTTTGGAAAAGGGAAACTCTGAAATCTCCAAATATCCCAAGCTGAGTCAAAGTCAAGCGAGGGAAAAATAAACTCATCCTGTAGTCTACAGTTCCAGATGCCCAATTCCTTCCTTCATCTTCTAAGAAAAGGTTCTGTGTGTTTTAATGTAAAAAGCCCAAGGTATTTTGAACAACAGTAAAAAAAAAGCCCCTAAATGCATATTTTACTTTGTATCTCTGCCTGCAGAACTACTACAAAGTCACAACCTGAGGACCTGCAGCAGTTCCTTAGGACTGACAGTCTCAGAGCCCATATCCAGCCTTGACTTCCTCAGCTTGTGCTGGATGCATTTTGGGTTGATTTTGGCTGTTTCAAGGAATCTGTGCTAACTTCCTCCCAGGGGAACATCGTGTCCTGCACTTCCTTGATCCAGGCCAGCATCACTAACCCAGAATGGGAAAGCCCCTCTTCCAGCATCAATTAAGGCAAGAACTCTCTCTGAAGCTGTTTACAATTAGCACATTTGCAATACTGCTCATCTCCACAGGCTCCTCGGCACCCAGCACATGGTCACCTCACTCTGCAGCCCCAGTACAATTCCATAGGAAAAAAAAAAAAGAAAAAAGAAAAAAAAAGGCAGCCAAACACATCAGAAACAAGAAACCATTCATTCCAATGCTTTCTTTTCCCTGTTTCCACTTGAAGACTGCCAGTGGTGGTAACTGGGTAGCCACAGACAGAAAACCCAGGTTTTACAGCCAGTATTTAATGTCTATGGCGTACACATCAAGCTCACACTTGGCTGCCTCCTGGTCCACTCCTGGCAGAGCTAAGACTTCCTTACTGAGGGAGGCTGCCTGTAATGCTCCATTGCGTATGCTCGGGGGTGATAAGACCTTGCGTCCTCCACTGGAGTTATTAAATTCACTCTTACAGTATGTGTGTGGGGGGACACATGGGATGTGTGACAAAGGGATTTTCCAGTCCCAGCAACTTTTCCTTCAAGCCTGTTTCTAAAGGCTGACATACCATCACAGTTTCAAATGCACCTGGAAGACTCGGGCTCTTCTAGCCCTCCAAACATTCTCCCCTGCAGCTGTCTCCATAATCCTTTGGAGACTCAAAAAAGTATTCAAGCCCTGGAAAGACAAGGCTAACATCCAGCTGTTAAAAAGGATTATTCTGTGCATGTGTGAACTTGGCAACCTAGTGGGGTTCAGCAGGGTTATACGTCCCTGAGAGCCGGGTGGATCAAGGGGACTGGCCATGGCCATCAGAGCTGACCTAGCACAGCAGCATCACAGGCATTCTTGACAAGGACCTGGAAAAGGTTGAGAAAGTGCTAGAAATAGTATTGGAAGGGAAAGGCACAGAGAGAAATTTTTGCTGGAAGGAGAGTGGATCAAGAGGATCCACACTTCCCAAGGAAAATGAGGGCTGGTCACAGTGAGGGTTGAGAGGGGGATACAAACTGTCCCTTGAGCACGAGGAAATAAAGGGCATAGGGTGGGATGTGAAGCACAAACCCACTGAGAGATCTTCATCACACACACATCAGGGCAAGGACAGCCTTGTCTCTGGACATTGTGAGGATGGTATGCTAAACACAAACAAGCCTGATAAACAGCCAGAGCTGCTAACCTGCTATGCCAACCCTGGCACTTCCAACTGGTCACCACCAACACCGACGTGAGAGACACCTCACCTCTCTGCCGGTAAGATCTGAGCTCCGCACAGCTTCCTCTGAGAGGACAAGTCTCAGCAGCCTGAGCAGTCAGCAGAGCAGCAGCATCACAGTGCATCACCCCACATTTAGGGGAGCACCGTTTCTGTGGGTACGACCAGCACAGGCAATCGCACAGATAAGCGAGAAGTCTCAGTCAAAGGCGGTCATGTGGCTTTTTGGTTTTTAATCTTGGTGTCTCTATCAGATAGAGAACATGCTCATACAACAGGAGTGAATGTTTGAGACTGTGAGAAAAGTACCTCCAACATCACAATCATCTTCCTGTACACGAACTACATGATCGTTCCTCAGAAAAATCCCACCAACGAGCAGCTTTGGCCTCTGCTGCCAGCAAGTGTGGTGTCTCAAGACAACCGGTTTAAGTAACATAGAGAGATTTGTAGGTCCCAGTTTAAGAATAGTCAGTCACAAACTCTAAGCTCACGCCCCAGAGGAAGAGCCAGCTGGTGCTCCAACACACAACTGCAGCAGCTCCTTCGGTTTTGCTGTGACACTGAACCCGTTCTCTTGGGAAATCTCTGTAACAAGCCCTACGAGTCAGCGACTCCTTGTCGTGGCACACAGCTCAGCAGGTCAAAAATACATGTTAGAATAAGAGCCAGCAGCACTCCAAAAGAGAAGAAAAAGCAGGCAGGTGACTCCACTTGCAAAGAAATCTTTTCCTAATCACTACTTGTACCCACAGAAATAAAAGCCTGATGAACAGATACAATAAGATTGCCGCTCCGAACCTACAACAGTTTTCTCTCAGGTGAAGTTCTGACACAAGAGCCCAGCAGCTGCCCGCCGGCAGGGGTGTCAGCCCGGCCCCGGGGAATGGGGTGCCAGCCCGGCGGGAAGCGCCGCAGGCCCGCAGCCAGGGACCCGGCTCTGCCCTCGGCCAGCGCGGAGGCTCCGCCCGGGACAGAGCGCTCTAGAGGCCAGCGCCCGGTGGAAGAGCCCGGCGGTGCGGGGGCAGCCAGCTCGCGCGATGCCCGGGGCCGGGGGAAGCGGCTGCCGAGAGCGCTGCCGGGCCAGCGCTCCTCCTCCCCGAGACGCGGCCCCGGCCCCCCAGCACGCTGTCAGACACCGGACAACCCCCGCGGCGGGGCCGGGGCGGCGCGAGAGCTGTCGGGGCTCTCGGGCCCACTTCCCCGAGGCGACCAGACCGCGGCCCAGCCACCCCGGGACGCCGCCGCCCCGTACCGGAGGGCAGCCTAAAGCCTGGCCCGGCCGTCGGGCGAGCAGGCCGCTGCACCCAGCCGGCGGCGAGGCCGGGCCCGTCGCTGTCCCCGGTGCCGATCCCCCCTTCCCTCTCGGTACCTGCGGTCCCGCAGCCCCTCAGCGCCGCGCCCGCCGCCCCATCGCCGGCTATTCCGGCCGCCGGGCACCGCCCACCCGTCACCGCCCGTCCTCACAGCGCCGCCGCCGCCTGCCAATCCCCGCACCACGCCGCGCTGACGCCAGCGCCGGCCCACCCAATGGGCTGCGCGGAACCTGGCCGGCGTCGCAACGCGACCCCGCTGGCAACAGCCGCTGACCAATGGTGATAGGCCAGGGCGTCTGCGCCCCGCCCCCCAGCCAAGGGCACACACGCACTCCGCCCCGCGCCTGCCTGGTTCCGCCCCCTCAGGGGCTCGCGCGCTCCCCTCTGTCCCCGGGGTCGAGCCCTCGGGACCCCCGGGAGTAGCGGGCACTGGGCGTGGAACAGCCGTGAGAGACAGGACGCCGTGGGGCAATCTTTATATCCAGAGCACAACGTCACCATGCACAGCGGGGTATGTACAGAGAGAATCGCACTTGGCAGAGGAACCAGGGAGAACGGGAACCGGGAGCTGCCTCTCCGCTGAGGGGCACGAAGGGCCGGTGGTGTTTCTAGCCCGAGGAGCCTGACAGACACCACTACCCTGCGTTGTCTGACCAGTTGAAAATAAGAATTACTGTTATTTATTGAAACGGTGCAGCCCCGTAGACACTCATCCCCTGGAAACCCTCCTCTAATCCCCCCGGGCCTCGTTACCTCCGGGGGCGCCAGCGGGAGCCTGGAGCTTAAGAGAACCCACCCCTGTCGATAGCACTGGCAGGACAGTCCCTCTTCACCTCTAATTGCCTCATTTTTCTCTTCTAATTTGAAATTCAGGCCTCTACCTTTCATACCGTTTTTCCTAGGTTTTTTTGTTGTTGTTGTTTTGTTTTTGTTTTTTTTTTTAAATGAAGGAAAAAGGCCTCCCTAAGTGACTTAATTGCTTTTTTTCTCCTCCAGAGTCCAGAA
Source organism: Gallinago jamesoni (assembly GCA_025769975.1). NCBI lineage: Eukaryota > Metazoa > Chordata > Aves > Charadriiformes > Scolopacidae > Gallinago > Gallinago jamesoni. Next base: position 1,081,103 of record JAOQGH010000014.1, on the reverse strand, counting down.
CCTCTCAGCAAGTTCTTCGTTCCTGCGGGGCAGGGGAAGGATCCCGCTGCAGGGTGAGACTTAGCCGTGACCAGCACACGCTCCGACCTCCCCCACACACCGCATGCGGGGATCATAGCTTCGGGAAGGGAAAACACCCACTCAGACATCTCTCCCAGCAGCCGGTGGTAGGTGACCTGCTCAAACAACAGGCACCACCCACCCCTAGACCCTCCCGGCACATCCCGCTGAGCGCGCTCACTCCCACTCGCATAAAAATCCCCTATTTCCAGCCTCTCCTGCACACTGCCGTACATCACCACCCCCCCAACCCCCTGGAACAGCCCCTGAATGAAGATCTCCAGGACACGGCTGGTCACAGAATCACCTAGGTTGGAAGGGACCTTTTAAGATCATCTAGTCCAAAGAATGAAAAAAAAACAACAACAAAAACAAACAGAAAACAAAACAAACAAAACCAAAAAACCACACAAACGAACAAAAAAAAACTCCACACAAACCCCACTCCACACCCACAACACCACCAATCCACTAATCCATATCCCTGAGCACCATGTCACCATGTCAACTCGTCTCTTGAATACCTCCAGGGATGGTGCCTCAACCACCTCCCTGGGCAGCCCATTCCAATGCC
>JAOQGH010000014.1:1035489-1058091 GCA_025769975.1 Gallinago jamesoni | reverse complement strand
TCCTTATTTTCTGCGTGCCTTAGCAAAGATTCCAGGAGGATCTGCTCCATGATCTTGCCAGGCACAGAGGTGAGACTTACTGGCCTGTAGTTCCCTGGGTCTTCTTTGTTTCCTTTTTTGAATACTGGGGTTATGTTCCCCTTTTTCCAGTCTGCAGGGACTTCGCCAGATTGCCACAATTTCTTGAATATGATGGAAAGGGGCTTAGCAACTTCGTCTGCCAGCTCCCTCAGGACCCGTGGGTGGATTTCATCAGGTCCCATGGACTTATGCACCTTCAGGTTCCTTAAGAGGTCTCAAACCTGATCTTCTTATACTGTGGGCAGTTCTTCATTCTCAGAGCCCCTGTTTTTGACTTCCGTGACTTGGGCAGTGTGGTTTGAGCCCTTGCCGGTGAAGACCGAGGCAAAAAAGTCATTTAGTAGCTCAGCCTTATCCATATCCTGGGAATCAGGATAATGGAAGCAGCTGGGAAGGAAAACCAAAAATTCAGAGAACCAGGGACCTAGGGAAGATGCCAACACCAACATAGCAATGGGTTGGGCTGTTCTCTGACAGACAGCAATTGCTAAAGATGTGAGGAGGAAATCTTTCTTTTCACCTTTTCTTTGCAGTTCTGGTGCTCAGTGTGGCACATTGGACTTTAAAACCTTCCCATCCCAAAGGGAGTTTTAACAGCCAGGATCTGCAGGAAGGCGTCATCATTTTCTCCTGATGATGCTGTTCCCATCCCTGCAGCACAACAGCAAACAGCTCTGTTGAGTAATGACTAGAGCGTGCCCAGGGATATCAAACAACCAACCGATGAATAGTTAAATAGCATCAGGAGGAGCAAAGCTGGAACATGTTGGATGCAGAATCTCTTGGGAAGGGGAATTAATTCCGTGCTGAGTTTCCCACACCTGATAACGCTACATCACGTGAGTGGCTGGGTGAAAGGAGGGAGAGGAGGGTGTCTCCTTGCTGGTCTTCGCATCCTTCACTTTGTTCTGGTTAAAATGGGCACAACAGAAGTAAATCGTCTTATTTTCATTATCACGAGTACCTAAATTGATTCTGAACTGAATATTGGGGGTGTGTGGCAGGGGAGGAGGGGAGGAATCAAAGCTATTTTTTATTGGTTTGGATGGAAATCACTTTCTTATTTTCTTCTTCCAGTGCCTGGGAATTGTTGCCATAAGTTTTAAAGAGCAATATATAATGGAGGTATCCTCATGAGATCCCTCCAGCTCTGAAATCCCCTGGGGCAGAGTTTTAACACAGGCTGCAGGGAATGGTGATGAAGACTTAGAGGGTGAATGCTGCCCCAGGGCAATGAGGTGCGGAGCAAAGCATGAGGCCGGATCCACTGCCTTCTTCCCCCTCAGGAGTCCCCCAGCCTCATGGTATGTTTTGCGTTGAAGAATTGGTGGTGTGTCACCAAAACCAGCCACGTGTCATCGGTTGCTGATGGGCGAATGCATTTGCAGACCCTTTCTGGAAATCCCGTGTGTCCCCTCAAATTGGCTGCAGGCCATCAAGCCTCAGGCAGCAGAAGTCCTACAAGCCCCATATATTTTCTTAAGCTACACTGGAGCACACACCATTAGTAGCAGACAAGCCTATGCCATCTGCTTCTTTTTTTACATGATAAAAACTTGCTCAAAATGGTCAAATGCTGCCTCTTGTCCTGGGTGTGTCAGCCCCTGCCATATCCTGGGGCATAGCTGCCAACCCAGGATGCTCATGCCAGAAGTTCTCCTTCCCACCCTCTTAGTGGGATCTGGTCCTTTGGATGTCTGTAAGCACCCTAAGGGGAGCCACCCCAGAATACTCTGCTTGGGACCCTGGTGGGGGTGGGGGTGCTTGCAAAGCCAAACCAGTTACATCTTTGGGCAACTCGATTTATGCTTGCTGCTGCTGAGCTCCAGCAGAAGAGCTGAAGTTACTGAGAGGACTGGGGGAATCCTGGTGCCCCAGTGTGTCTGCTGGGCACCCCGAGGCATTTGAATCAAGGGATGGCTTTGAAAGCATGACTTGCTGGTGCTGGCAAGGCGGGAGGGGTGCAGGCCAGTGGGTGCCTGGGGAGTGTTGGTGGGTCCAGAACTCATCTCTTGTTGTTAGTTTGCTGGTTCTCGGCTTTGCACCAGGTTTCAGATTCAAGAGAGGTTTGCCTTTTTTGTTTGCCTGTTTTGTTTCATTTGGGGGGTACTTGGGGTGATACCTCTGGCTTTTCCCCTCCAGTGTCCCAGTGCCACCAGTGCAGGGGCTCAGCCCATCCACCTGAGCTGGTGCAGCTCTGTGCACACAAACACCTTCCCTTTTTGCCAAACTTTGCAAAGAGCTATTTGGGTTCTGCTGTTGTACAAAAGAGGGTCTGAGGCCCCACTGTCAGATCTCCTGGCAGTTGTTCCTGCCAATTGAACACAGGTTGGATTTGGAGGGGCCTCTGGGCAGCAGGTTGGGGCTCTCCTCACTTCCTGGGGCCACCAAATGCAGCTGGGTTGGGATGTGCAACTTCTTGATCTAATGATGCTCTGGGAGAACCTCTGGCTCCAAAGCATCTGTAGTTCAATATGCTTCTGCTGATGAGTCTGAGCTCCGTGTTGAGGCATGTGCCAGCCCTGTGTCACCTGCTGGACCACAGCTCCAGCCTGTCACCCAGCGCTTCTGGTCCCAAAAAGCCCATGTGCAGACCCTGCAGCCACCCTGCATGGGCTGAGCTTGGACCCCGTCACTGCCTTCGACACAGCGCCTCCAGAGCACAGCATCAGCAGCAGCCCTTCTTGCCTGCAGCTGGGTCAGGGTTTGCTGGGAATAAAAACTGGAAACCCTGGGTTGACCATCATGTTGGGAGCTGCAGGCTGGCACAGCACAGCCAGCTGGAGGGCAGCCAAGGCCTGCTTTGAGGAGCAGCAGCATATTGTGACCTAAAGGATGCAGTGGTGAGGCCCCACCTCGAGGGCTGTGTCCAGTTTTGGGCCCCTCACCACAAAAAAAGACACTGAGGGGCTAGAGCAGGTCCAGAGGGGTCTGGAGCACAAGTCTTGTGAGGAGTGGCTGGGAGTGTAAGGGAGCTCGGGGTGTTCAGCCTGGAGAAAAGGAGGCTGAGTGGAGACCTTCTCGCTCTCTCCAACTCCCTGAAAGGAGGGTGTAGGCAGGGGGGGTCGGTCTCTTCTCCCAAGGAACAGGCCATGGGACAAGGGCAGCCTCAAGTTACCCCAGGGGAGGTTCAGGTTGGATGTTAGGAATAATGTCTTCCCCAAAAGGGTCATCAAGCCTCCGAAGAGGCTGCCCAGGGCAGTGATAGAGTCGCCATCCCTGGAGGGGTTGAAAAGCCAGGCAAGATGTGGTGCTGAGGGACATGAGTTAGTGGTGGGTTTTGTCAGCTGATGGTTGGACTCGATGATCTGAAAGGTCCCTTCCAAGCTGACGATTCTCCGGTTCTGTGCGGGTGCTCTCGGCAGCGTGCGGTGCCGTTTCTCTCGCTGTCGCTGGAGGGAGCTGCCCCATCCTCCATCGGCCTCCCAGGGGTTACTGCAGACAGCAGGTCAGGAAAAACGAAGGCGTTGGAGGATTCCAGAGGAATTTCAGATGAAAACAAAGACCTAGGGCTGTCTTCTTCTACTGAGGGACTTGGAAGGCCCCCCATGGGACCTATGGTCTGGGAGCATGGGGTGGTATTGACATTGATGGGACGTGGCGATTTTCATGGCAGAACAGGGCAAGACCAAGGGACAGAAGAAAGCAGCAGCTCTAACTCCTGGGCTCGGCAAGATTTGGGGCATTGAGCCTTCCCCCAGCTAGTGTTTGGTAGTAGCTGGTGTTGGCCTCTGCAGAGGTTGAAGATGAAATACATCACTGGGGAGCAAACCCCAGATCTGCCCAAAACACCCTGGCAATGAATAAATACAACATAGTTCCTTCAATTCAGTTTCTATTCAATGCATAAAAACCACCCTAGCATCCAGCTGAAAACATGGCACTCCAGTATCTGCTGGTGCACTCAGGGACCAAACAAGCTTTAAATTAAGCAAATGAAACATTAAAAATGTATTTGAGTGCAAGAGGAGGCAGCTAGATAGCACAAAGCCATCTATAATGAGCTGCTTGTGCAATTGACCTTGGGGCTGTTATCAACCCCAGGTTTTTCCCCAGGGAAGGTGGCCGGACACAGGAATTAGGGCCACATTTAGGTACATCAGGTATTTATACAGTTGATCTAAGGGACTGCCATATTTATTCTTGTCTCTGCCTTCCACAATAGGCAATTTTTGTCCCACTTCCTTCACTGGTTAAAGAAACACTTGTTATTTTCTTCAGCTCCACTATCAGGCCATGTGCCTGGGATCACAAGCACAGCCGGAGTTTACCCACCACCAACTCCAAGGCTCCTGTTCCATCCCCAGCTCATTTCATTCCCACATGTAGGGGAATGAATTCATCATTCCCTAGATGTCACAACAAATGCATCTGGAGATGACTGTGCTGCTACTTACTGGGGCTTGTCCTGATTGGCTCTGATTTTAATCTGTCAGCCTCTGCTCTTGGTCAAGGAGTTGGCACTGGCTTTTCCAGACAGCTACAAGGAGTATCTCCCCGGGAAGAAAGGAATAAGAAAAACCACCTCATCTTCACTTGTAAACTTGCTGTGCCAGGGTCTGATTTCCAGAGGGAACAGAATTTCAGACATCCATAGACTTCAAGTAGACTAAAATCTTCTTCTGGAGGTTATAGCAGGGATTTATCCCAGAGCTCCATAAGACTGCAGCCAGAAAATTGAGGCCAGAAGGAAGCATAATGCTCAGGTCAAACTCCCAACAAGTGAAGTTTCCAAATCCAGAGTACTCATAGTTCCCACATCTTCTACTGGTAAACCATTGGGCAAATAATCCAGGCAGAACAGTTACAGGTTTGTTTTTATTAAAAGGCATCTTCAGAAAAGATATTTTAGTACAAAAAAAAGTTTAAAATACACAAAGTACAGTTGGTTTTTTCCCCAGTATCAACATTTATAAATTACACCACATTAACACTGCATTTAAATATGGAAACAAATTAAAACAGGAAATTCATCAACAAGATCCAACATCCTACAAATGACTATTTACAGTATTTAGCAGCTAGGAGCTCTAGCACAGTAGTCAATATGACCTCAATAGGGCAGGATGCTTGGGAAGCCCCAAGATGGCAGCTTGGCCCCTAATAGTTTTTGGGGACTTGTTTTGCCAACCTCTCCCTGGACTCCTGAGGCAGAGGTGATGCTGTACCCAAGGGTATGTGTCCAACAAGGTGGTGCAGCTCTTGCAGAGAAACCTTGTTGTCCCCAAGCCAGTTTTGGGGCATGCACATGGGATGATGCTATTCACTCTGCAAAGTATGGGGAGTCTTTTGGGAGAAGGCAGCCCTCCAGGGTGATGTAGAGCTGATATCAGGGCTGGTCCTGCCTAGGGACAGTCACTGCTCTGTACCTCTGCTGTCCCAGTGCTCATCCTGACCACCTCCAGCAGCACTAGTAGGCTTCAGACAGACCTTAAGACTCAGCCCTCCAGGGCTGCAGGAACCCACCCATCATCTCCTGGAGCTGGAATTGCTTTCCCCAGCTCCCAGCAAATCCCAGCACACACAAACACAGGACTTCAAAGCCATAGGGCCTAGGGAAGCCAAGTGAGCCTGAGGTTTCCTTCTGCACAGGTCTCCTGTCCTTCAGCCTTCCCACCAACACTCGTACTCTCAGCAAGCTGAAGTCACCAGAGCAGGGGCTGCACAGATGAAGCTGCCTAAGGCTCACTGCCCCACAGCACCAGCAGGGGAAGGAGGCTCTGGGGGCTTTCACAGGAGGGTACATGGTAAACAGTGAGATTCAGTGAGGCTCCGTATCCAATATTTGGGTGCAGGATAGTGAAACATTTCACATGCTCCCCTTTCCCCCAGCCCCAGCTCATGAAAACCAGCACAGAAGTGTTCAGACAGGACAGAAAGCACTAGACAACTTGAACTTGCCACAGCAGCACATGGCAGGTTGGAAGACCTTTGTACATGCTCTAGAGGTGGATCTCCCGGCTGGTGGCTCCTCTTCTGGTTTAGGAGCTCCCATCCAGGGGTTTCAGCAACATGGAGCTGTTTTACTTAAGAGTGAAGAGCTATGTCCTGCCACTAACGGGCTGCTAACCAAGAGAAATGCTCCTCCAGGGATTTCCTGGGGAGGGTGAGTTTGTTTTCTGTAAACACCAAATGATGGAGCCCAGGTCTATGCTCTGCAGAGAAGATCAAGTCTCACATAGCAGCTTTAGGGCTCTGCTTCCAGTGCTGCAGGTTGGATTTTCATGGTGGTTGACTTCAGTGGGTAATACCTGCCTTTCCAAGTCTTCCAGAAGATGCCCTGCTTGCGCTCATGCCTCTGGCGGGGGATGGAGCGGAAGTACTTCCCATTGAGGTTGGCATGGCCACAGGTGCTGAACCACCAGCCACCTACCAAGGCAAAGCAGAGGCAGGTTTAACCAACAGCACTTCCAGAAAGAAAAGCCCAGGATCAAAGTGGCTGCTGCCCCTTTTTTCTCCAATTTTCCAGGTCTACAAGGCTACCTTGTACACTCATAATGAATCCCATGCACTGGGAAACCTTCACACAGATCCTGTATGACTTCAGGATGCATCTGCAAATCCCTGCTGTTCTCTCACATGCAAAACCCCCTCAAACCCTCCAGCAGCCCCATCTCAGGCCTGGGGAGTGGCCTCTGCCTCACTTGAAAGGTTGCCAAGCAAGGTGGGAGCCAGCAAAGCTGTTACGAAGACAGATGCTCGGGCCAAGACCTGAATCACAAGCCCCTCCCAGTTTCAGCTTCCCTCCCAGTTCCCTGCATGGCTCCTCCCAAGGATGCAGCTTTCCAGGGAAGCAGGGGACAAGCCAGGCTCAACACTAAAGGACTCCAGTCCTACAGGGTCACTGTCCCACTCATGGCCACCACCAGGCAGCTGAAGGAAAAGAACACGTCACTGGGAAGTAAGAGCTTGTACTGACCTGAGAGGTGTTTGGCACAGTTTGTGTCTGCTTTGAGATCATGGTCACGATCCCGAGTGGAGAAGGGCAGCTGCCTGAAGTCCCCGATGGCATTTTCCAGCTCTCCAGACAGAGGTCCCAGCAAGTTGAGCATGTAGGCTGTGCTCTCACCACCAAGGCTGAAGACAAACTGAACTACTTGAGAATTTCCCTCCCAGTCTTCCAGCTCAATCAGAAGATCGTATCTTCCTTCTTGGACAAGGTGATGCACCTTCTCCAGGCCCAGCCAGAAATCACCTAAAACATGACACATTGCATTTGCCACAGGGACACAAGCATGCTGTGCAAAGCAGAAACAAACAGGCTCAAGACAAAAAGGGACAACCCAGGACACTGTGGCATTTGAATCATTGTTTGGCACATGCAGGATAAGTCAGGAAGGCCAAGGACTCTTGCTCTGTAAGCGATGTCCTCTCCTCCTCAGCTCAAAACTGTGCTCAAGCACAGATACCTCTAGGGGCCATCAAGGGGGAACAAAGTGCTAAGATATAATTTATTCCAGGATAAGAAGATAGACACCATCATCCACCTACCACTCAGATCTCCAAAGCCATTCTTGTAGGCATCCCAAAGCTGGTCAAAGTCCACAGAGCCATCTGTGCGCCTCTGGATCACTGTCCAGCCACCTTCTGCAGGCAGGGAAAATACAGTCATTTAGGTTTACTGTTTGCAAGACCAGCATGCAAAGCACTGCAGAACACCACCACTTTACCTGTGGTCATGTCACAGTAGACTTTGAAGGGCTGAGACCCTGCAGGCTGCACCTGGAAAATGCCGCTGCTTTGGTGCCCAGCCAGGAAGAGCTGGTGGCAATCTTCTGGGAGCTCTGCAGAGGAAGGAAACAGCGATTGAGAAGATAGCCCCAAGTCCCTCTTCCTCAGCAGGTTGCTCCTACCACAGCCCCAGCACTTGCATCCCTGGGCACAAGCCCAGTCAGCTGTGCACAGCAGTGGCTGCAGCCCTGGACACACACTGAAGACAATGGCCCCTGACTCATGTCTTTAGATGCTGTGACCCCATATCTTCCCATTTGTCCAAACACAGTTCCTTAGGCTTCTGTCCAAGGCAGAAGACGGGCATTGGGCCAGGCTGGGGTGACCTAGACTGGAGATCACAGCTCTGTGGCGAGGAGATACCCAAGGAGTTTCCCAGTTCCCTCCACGCTGGGCAGAAGCAACCCATTTGGGGTGGGGTAAAGCCAGGACCAAGCATCCCCATCCCACCCCAAGGCTGAAGCAGCCTCAAAGTGCCTCAAGGACAGAAAGAAACCCCATGTCCTGACGTCAGGAAAGTGCCTGAGCTTCCAGCATGCAACCTCTTGCTCTTGGGGACAGGGTGTCCCCGGCCAGGTGTTCTGCTGGACAACCTGCCACCAGCAGGCACAGGACCAGGCTGGGGTGACCCCTTGGCCCAAGACACACTGACCTGGGTAGGAAAGGGGTGGGTGGACCACAGGGAAGCCCCAGCTCATTGCATGAGTGGATTGCTTGGGGTGAGGCCATCCCCCCGCCAGCCGGGCTTCCACCTCTCCTTCCGCCTCCGCGGGGACTTTGCCCAGTGCTGCCAGCAAAGCACCGTTTCGACAGTGCTGATAAAAGTCCATCCAGGAACCACCACCCGCAGCATTTGGGGAGAGATGGCAAGGGGGGGACCTGTTACAACACCCAAGTCAGAAGGCCACGGGAAGATGTGCAGGGACACCAGCCCCAGGCTGTCAGCGCAGTCAAGGGGCTCTTTGTGAGACAGGACAGGTGCCCCCACCACCCCCAGACAAAGGGGGTCTGTTCTCCCCACACAAGGGTGGGATGGATTTTGGTGGCTCACAGCTGCTGCCACCGTGATCCCAAGACAGACGAGTGAAGAAACCTAAAGACAAGCCCCAGGCTGTGCCGGGGTGGTGGCCGCCCTTCTGGCCCCTCTGGGAGTCCCCTTTGCCCCCAGGGTCAGGGCAGGCACCGTGATCTGGGGCAGCAGTAGGAGAGAGATGTCCCCCACAGCCCCAGGGGGTTCACAGGGGGCAGGAGGGGGGACAATGTGGCCTTTTTGCTGCTGAGGGCAAGAACAGCCCCCGTGGGGCATTGCCCCATCCCGGCTGGGCAGCTGGGAAGGTATGATGCTGCATCAGGGTGAAGAGCAGAGCCACAGCTGCAGGGGAGGTCAGTACAGGAGGACCCGGGGGACAGCAGTGTGGCACCTGCCACTACCTTTCACCCATTCTTCCCCCCCTCCCCAGGCTCCCTGGTTATCTTTCCCCTTCTTTGACATGGGCAGCCCCTCTCCCACCACCTGCCCCAGGACAGCCACCCCAGCTGAACCCACACAGCCACCAGCATCCCTCAGTGGTGCCACCAGTGCACCCATGGGACAAGCCTTCCTCTAAGCCCATGCACACATGGTTCAAGGGCAAGCATTTTGCACTAAGGATCAAAGCCCCAGAAAGCCAGCAGGCAGGGCGAGGAGGCCGAGGGCATCCCTGGCACCCCTGCTGTCTAGGGTGATAAGCCAGGGAAGCCAAACAAGGCTTGAGAGAAGGACAACCTAGGACCACAGCGGCTGCGACCCCAGCTCAGCAGTGCAGCAGCAGGGTGGTGCCAGTGGCTGCTTGGCTCCCACAGCTCCTTGCCTCCTCTCCTACCATGTCTCTCAGCATCAACCAGATGGTGCCTGTGTGAATGCTTGGTGGCCCCAGTGTGCAGAGGTCAACCCTGATCCTGTCTTTTTTTTTTTTTCCTGGGCCCTGTCCACACTCACTGCACTCGGATCTCTTCTGTTTTCCTACTGCAACAGGGTCTTTCAAGCAGCTGAAGGAGATGCAGCTGCTTGAACAGCCTCAGCTCAGTCTTTTTATTTGAGGAACATCCTCTTTAGTTCCAGTTCATGTTGCACATCCGTATGGCACCAGCAGATCAACAAGACCTCCTGGCTGCTCTGGATGTTTGTTTTTTGTTTTTTTTTTTTCCTTCCCCTTTTATTTAGCCAAACAAGGCAGGAGAATCAACAAGGCTGGCTGGAGCTGCCCCAGGCATGGCACTGTATTGACCCAACAGGATCTCCAGGCACGAAGGGAGGTCACCAACCCTGGATAAACACCCTTTCTTGCAGATGGCAGGGCATGCCTGGAGCTGTTTGCATCACCTCCCCCTCCCCAACCCAACTCAATTATTTTGGAGTCCCAGCACAGCAGGGAGAGCTAGCAGGGCTCTACCTTTCCCCTACTCGGCTGGCTGCCAGAGAACACAGGCTCTGCCTAAAGACATGATCCTCTTTCTGCAAGTGATTAAACCTTTCACTCTCCAGGCTGCTTCAAGCCTTCAACTTTCACATGCTTGGCCCCGTGCCATCCCTGGCCTGAAAAAAAAACCCACTTGTGTTCGCTGGATGCAAATAAAAGGGGTCTTTCTGAAAGGGCTGCTCATGGAGTTCATTGCCGTTCCTGGGGGCCGCACCACAGCTCTGCCTGACAATAGGCAGGGAGCCCCCGGCACAAGCCTTCCCCGTGCTCGCCTGCTCTGAAAGCGGCCACAAGCCTCCCCAGGCAGAGGGCACAGGGCTGCCCTGCCAGATATTGTGTGCTTTAAGATTTGCCAGAAGACTCACTTGACTTGCTAATGAGAGGAAGCCAATTTGTTTTCTGTCGGTGATATCAACATCAAGGATTAGGGAAGAGAAAGGGGAGCTCACAGCTTGGCCGGGTGGGAGGGAGTTGGGATGCCCAGGGTCTCTCCAGCTCAAGAAGATGCCGAGCATCTTGCAGCACCCCCAGGGGCTGTGGGACCTCGCTGCCTTCCACCACGCTTCACAGGGAGCTGGCAGCACAGCGCACATCTGCCACCATCAAGTAGCAACCATCTCCCTGCACCCCACTTTCAGCACAACCTGAGAGGGGAGCAGGGGGCTTGGACTAGATGACCTTTAAAGGTCCTTTCCAATCTAAATGATTCTAGGGTTCTATGAAACACTACTGTGGGCAGATCACAAAGCACAGCTGGGAAAAAAAAATAGGGGGAGAAAGAGGTTTGGAGACAGTTTTCTGGCTTGCTAGTGCTTCTCTGACCCTGCTAGGGGGAGACCTCACATAGCCCCGCTGTAGGCTGGTCAGGCCCACCAAGCCAAGCACCAGGAAGAGTTTGAAGCCCCATCTCTCTCCTTGTCCACATCAATTCTGCAGCTCTTTGTTCTGCGCACCCAGCTTTCAAGCACAGCCACTGACAGCTCCGGGCTCCACATACAAATTACCATGTGTTTTCCTGTAGCTATCCCTGTGTTAAGCCCTGGGCAGGATTTCCCCATGCATCTTCACCCTGCCTGATTGCTGCTTGGCTCACACTGGACATCCCCAGACAGCTGCGCAGACACAGACAGCACAGTGATTTAGCTGACATAAACCTAGAGCAGCTGCTCCCCGGCAGGGAACCCTGCGGAGACACCACTTCCCATCCGGGAGGGAGGCTGATGGACGCAGCGCAGCTGGGGACACTGGCTACACTGCCCTTTGCTCTGTGGGTGCTCCTCCACCCCCCTTGTCGGCAGAGGGGATGCTCCAGGCAGAGCCAGGAGCTCCAGATCAGCATCCACTCACCTGCTCTGGTGCATGTTTCCCAGAGCTGGGAGCGTCCAGTGCCTCCACTGCCCTGGTGTTTGCTGCAGCTCAGCACCTTCTGCTAAGAACAGTGCAAGCTTAGACATTCGTCTTTCATGTATGATCCCTAAACATGAGCCAAAGGAGACAGATGCACAAGGATCCAGCTCTCCTCTCATGGGCCAGGGCTCCCTCACCCTCCCCTCCACCATCAGGCAGACCAAGCAGCAAACCCTGCCCAGAGAAATGAGAGCAAGTGAACAAGAGTTATCTCCAAGGAGCAAAGATCCTCCTTTCCTGCCTGCATTCACCCTCCAACCTGCCAATCCTCTTTAACAAATACCTGCTAGCAGCATTTCTCTGCTCCCCACTGCATTCTTAATATCAGGCAGAAAAATTCCTCTTAAATCCTTGAATTCCTGCTGGACTAATGCTGATCCAGAAGGCTAGGATCCTGCCTGCGTTCCAGATCCCCCTGGTCTGGCCAAACTCCCAAGCTCCAGTTTTGTGAGCAAATCTCACATCCTGACTCAGGACAACTGAACCTTTTGTTTGCAGATGGTTGCAAGCACTGCAGGTTTGCTGTGGTACAGAGGAGCAGGGCAGATACTCACTCTGTGTTGGCACAGGCTCCCCACTGGCATTCTGGTTCTGGTTGGTGAGGCTGAGGTTCTTCTTCAGATTTATCTTCCACTTCGGAGACTGCGTTTTGTTGTCCTTCAGGTGTAAGGGAATCAGCAGATTGACCTAAAACCAAAGCACAAGTCAGAAATGGTTTTAGCTCAGCTTAGTTTGAACACTGGTGCTCAGGGGAGCCGATCAGCCCAGGCACCATCACTAACCTCTGACCAGAACTGGGCTGGACTTGTCCAGAAAGCTCAAAGAACAGGAGATTCCCCGAGGCTGGCAAAGCCAGAAATGATTGCGGTTTTTCACACCTGTGCTAACAAGTTTATCCTGCAGATAAACTCAAAGGAAGAGCACAGAGAAGCTCTGTTGCCACACTCCAATTCTTCCTATCACTCTGTGCAAATACTCGGGAAGCTCACAGTTCACTACCCTCATACCCACCCTGTGGCACAAGGACCAGGGTCACCACCTTCCTAGGGTCCCCAAAGCTGAGGGGCAGCAGCACAGCTGGGTCTCCTGTCTCCAGAGCGCTGAGCCAGGGCAGCTCATACTGGGGTCCCCACAGTGTGTTGCGGTCCCCCCACCGCAAAGCGGGGTGGGAGCTCACCTTGCTCTGCAGGCTTTTAATCTGCAGATTCTGCTTGTCCAACTTGTACTGCTGCTGCTTGATCTTCTGCAAGAGCTCCTCAATCCGCGAGTTCTGTGCATCCATCAGGGACTGGAGGGGGGGGGGAAGAGCCAGGTGAACCCTGCGGCTCCGGGCCGCACTGCACGTAGGCACGGAGCCAGGCGGGCCGGCGCCTCCTTCAGCAGGTCCCAACGGGTACCCCCACTGCCCCCCGGGATCACCAGGTCTCCCCACCGCTCTCCCGGGGCTAATCCCCACCCTCTGTCCCCCGGGTACCCACAGCCACCCTGCTCCTGCTGCTTCCCGTCGCCCCAGGAGGGCCGGGTCCCCCATCGCTCTTCCCGCGGGCCGGGAGCCTTCCCCGCCTCCCCCCGGGCCGACGCCGGTACGCCGGGCGGGTCCGGTACCCCCTCCCGCCCCCCAACCCCTCAGGGCGCCCCCGCCTCCCGGGGTTCCCCCGAGGCGGCTCCCCCCAGTGGGTCGGCTCCCTCCGCTCGCTGCCGGTACCGGCCCCCGGGCCGGGGGGCGCCGCTCACCTGCAGCGCTCCCAGGTCCTTGGCGCTCCGGTTACCGGCCGGCCGTGCCTGCAGCACCTGCCGGACGCGGCCCTCTAGCTGCTCCAAGCGGCCCCGCATCTCGGCTTTGTCGGCCGCCACCTCCTCCAGGCGCTGCCGCAGGGCCTCGGAGAGGTTGAGGAGCTGCCGCCCGCGGCCCTCCAGCTCCCGCACGCTGGCCCGCAGCCGCTCGCCCCGCTCCTGCGCCTCCCGCGCCTGCCGCAGCAGCCGCCCCATGGAGCTGTTGTGGGCGCTCAGGCGGCTGCCCAGCTCCCGCATCTGCCCCTTAGTGCGGTCCACATGCTCCTTCAGGCCGTGGCCGAGCTGCAGCAGCCCGTGGGCAATCACGTTCACCTCGTCCCAGGAGGCGAACTGCGCCCGCCGTTCTTTGCCGCCCGGCGCCCGCCGCTCGGCCCCGGGCCGCCCCGCTCCGGGTCCCAGGGCCGCCGCGGCCACGCACAGCAGCAGCGCCACCCCCACCGCCCGCATGGCTGCCCCCGCCGCCCGGCACTACGCCCCGCCGCCGCGCCCCCGCTTTTATCGCCGTCCGCGCACCGCTGCGGGGAGGGACCCGCCACGGCCCCTCCCCCCCCGCCCGCCCGGCCCCGCCGCTTTGTTCGCCCCGCACCCGCCGCCCGTGGCGGACCCGGCTCTCAGCCCACCCTGCCCGCGGCGGCGTCGGTCCCTTGCTGCTGAGCCCTGCCCGTACCCCGTCCCCATCCCTATTCCCATCTCCATCCCTGTCCTCATCCTCATCCCTGTCCCCTTTCCTATCCTTGTCCCATCCCTGCTGACCACACTGCCCCTCACCCTGCCTTGGGGAGCCCTGTTCCCACCAATCCCTGCCACTTGGTCCCCTCCTGGTGGAACTCACCCCTCGTGGGTGCTGCCCCACCATGTCCCTGCACTTGTGTCTTCTTCCCAGTCCATGCCCTGCTGGGAGCTGCTGGCCTTGGGGTGGCTGTGTGCTGCAGCCACGGGGCTCCTGCGCTTAATGGGTGCTGGTGGCCCTGGGGTGGGTGCCCACTGTGGGCGCAGGGCTCCAATGGATGGCCCTGACCCTGGCACGGGTGCACTATGCCAGCACAGGGCTCCCAGGTGGTGCTCTGCAGGGTGCTGCAAGCTCTGGAGTGGGTGTAGACTTGGGGTCAGCTCCTCTGAGTGCCTGGGGACAGCAGGATGTCCACTCCTCTAAACACTTCCAGCCTCCAAGAGTGCCAGGGATTAATTCCTTCCCGCTCTAAGGCTTCAGTCATCGCCCTGTGAAAAATGTGCATCTTATTTCATTTGCAAGCATCTTTGACTCGGGTTACCAGCTCTTCCCTCTTGTCCTGCCGTTTTCCACTGCTTTAAAGTGATTTTCAGTCTGTCTTTTCTCCCCATGAAGGAATTCACGCACCGTGATGGAGTCACCCTCAGCTCTTTTCAGTTAAGAGCAGATAGAGCCCTTCTGCTCCCTCCCCACTGGATGTTTCCTCCTGCCGCCCCAGTGCTCAGTCCCTCATCCAAGGCGCATCCCAGAGCAGGGACCTAAATTCCCGCTTTCCACCGCTTGCCAGCCCTGGCTTCCTGAGGGCAGTGGCTGTTGGGAGCAGCACTCCAGCCCCGCACAGCTCTCTGCTGGGGGTTTCTGCAAGACTCTGTCACTCCATATTTAACGGCGGTTTTGCAGAGCTGATTTTTAAGCCCAGCCTCTCCCGTGGCACTCAGCCTCCCAAAGCCATGACGTGTGCACCCAGGTCTTCCATCAGCCAAACCTATTTTCCCATGTCTGAGTAAGTAACTAAGATTCCAGGTTTCCCATATTTTTTCCTTTGCATGAATAAACTCCCTGTTGTTGGAAGTGAAGCATCTCTTTGCTGTGAATGTGTTTATGGACAAAGATGTAGGAGGCTCCTGCAGGAATAAATTCCAGTCGCTGGTTTCTCATTAGGGCAGTGTCCAAGCGCTTCTCAGGCTGCTGCTGGTGGAAGGGGTGAGGGAGAGGCCTCCAGGCAGGCACCCAGCAGCAGCAGCACAGGGAGGAGTCACAGAGGTAGGAGCTGAGGAAGGAGGAATTTGGGAAATTTCAGCAGCCACAGAGTCTGGAGAGCCCCTGCCCCCCCCGCTCCTGGCAGTGAGTACTTTCTCATTTATTTCACAGGGAGAAGGAATTTCTCAAATAAGGAAAAGAAGGAAAAAAAAACTCAAACCAACCCAATAGGAAACACAGCACAGGAAAATCGAACAGCAAAAAATGCAAATTGTGGTCGTCACTTTTTCCAAACCTTTGAGGTCTGGGGGGCCCTTCTGCACTCCCGCTGCTGCGGGGGATGGTGGCGATGGGGAAGGGTCACTCTCCAGCAAAGTAGGAGCATCAGCTTCTCTGCGGGGCCAGAGGCCCCTGGGTGGCATATTGGGGCATGACTGGCTGTCCTGTGTCCCCTGCACCCCCCAGTCGTGCCAGATGTCTACATCTGCCCCCCCAAGGAACAGATCTGTCACCTCACCCCTGAGTGCTGGAGGGCTGGGTACAGCTCTGCCAAAAATTTCCAGATGGGGTTTTCCCCCCAAAAAACTGTGTCAATTCCTCTTGTCATCTTGTTCCCGCTGATTTTTGACATCCCAGGAGAGAGAGAGAGCTGATGGGAGCTGTGCCCGCAGAGCCTGAGGCTGGAGCACCCAGCATCGAGAGCCGTCCAAACTGGGAAACACCAACCCCCTGAGTCCCTGGGACAAGCAGGGAAGCACAATTTCATGTGTTGACTACTGCTTCTGGTTAATGACGTCAGGCAAAATGAATCCTGTGTGCAGCTCCACTCCCTGCCCTGCCATTACCCAACACCGCAGCTTGTCCTGGGATGTGACGGGGTTATGCCGGGTGCTGCGGCAAACGTGTTCCCACTGGTTATTTTCTGCATTTGCAGTGTTTATGCCGAGGCAGGAGAGACGTAATGTCAGAAGCCGGGGCCTGTTGAAAAGCCACATGATTTATGCATTTTCCTTTGGCTCTGTTTTCCTACTGGGACACATCCAATTTGCCCTGAGAAATATGAATTTTTAACATACACAAATGAAAAGTCCCCTGAGGCCCTGGGTTACCCTGGGCTGTGGATGGCCACGGGTCAACGGGAAGCTGCTCTCTGTGGAGCTGATTGCACTCCAGTTTAAATAGAGCACACAATGGCCCAGCTAGCAGGGATTGGGCTCTTGGGGCATTTCTCTGTGCCAAAAGGGAACCCTGGTCTGCCCAGCATGGAAAAAGGGCTGCGGCCAAAATCCCTGTGGGGTCCCATCTGCCTGGCTCGATTGGGGTTGGGGAAGGGCTGAGGTTTGCTCCTGATGGATGAAGGACCTTCTACCCTGCACAGCAGAGTGCACCCCCAGGAGGGACCCCACAAGGACCCTGCCCCAGCCCAACAGACCCTTTGGGACATCAGAACAGTCCCAAGTGTAACAGGGCATGGGGGATGCCCCACGGGTCTTTGTGTCTTCAGGGATCCCCCCCCAGCCGGGGAGATCCCCTGTTCGGGTTCATCCCCTGATAAGGGAACAGTAGATTCCAGAGAAAGTAATTTTTTGTGGGGTCTCCCTGCGGCAACAGGGGTTGCTCCTATCCCCATCCCTATCCTTATCCCAGTCCCCACACCGATTCCCATCGCCGCCCCCATCCCCTCTCCCATGCAATTCCCCCAGCCTAGACGGCTGGGACTGGCAGCGTCCCCAGCACGTGCTGCATGCAGCTCCTCCAAACGGCCCCCACGCGCCTGGAGGCGTATCCTCATGTCCATCCCTGTCCCCGTCCCCGTCCCTGTCCCATGCACGGTGGGCAGTGAGCGGGCAGGCTGTGATGGGTGTCTTTGTTCTCTGCCTTTCTCCATCCCGCTCCTTCCCACGCTGACCCAGCAGGTCACTGTGCCAAAGTTCAGCCCGGTCTGAACTCACATAAATTCCTGCAGTTGCTCAGCCCTGGGCTCACGTCACCGGGAGGGATGGGAGCGACGCTGATTTACAGGAAGGTTGCTCACAGCTTTGCTTTATTGTTGGAAATGGCAAACATAAGGGAGACTCCAACGAGAGGGGAATAGGGCATATGTGAATTATGCCGTCACCACTTCAGGGATAAATTTAGGTTTTCCAGAGGAACGGTTATTCTGATTCAGCAGAGGTCGGGAGACATCCAGCAGGGATTTCCTACCAGCCCCTGGCTGAGCGTGACAGCACGTCTCACCCAGACGGGCACTGGCAGCATTCCCAGCCAGAGCGGACACCCTCAGTCTGTGCTCAGACCTGGCCCTGGCAGTGATTTGTGTGTCACACACCCGTGGGGCACAGCCCTGCAAGAGGAACCCTTCTGCCTGCTCAATCCCCACATTCTGGGCTCACTTATTCTGGCTCATCCCAAGCCCAAGTTTGCTGGACCAGAAACCAGTTGCTCTCTGCTCCAGAGGGGAACCGTGCAGCTCCTGGCCTCCGGAGTCAGAAACAAGGAAAATTGGTTGCAGCCATCCACCAGCTGCATCGGGAGCTCACCTATGTCACCCGGGCTCCATTCCCGTCCTTTCTCCTCCAGCTTTCCCTGCTGGCATGGGGCAGTCCTGGA
The DNA here is from genome assembly GCA_025769975.1 of Gallinago jamesoni. Lineage (NCBI taxonomy): Eukaryota > Metazoa > Chordata > Aves > Charadriiformes > Scolopacidae > Gallinago > Gallinago jamesoni. The sequence continues at coordinate 1,040,079 of JAOQGH010000014.1, read as the reverse complement.
CAAACTGCTGGCAGCCCAAGAGAGGGAAGAAGACAGTGGTACCCAAGCTGCAATGTCCCCTACAGGCTCTGGAGGATGGGGAGAGGGTCGCAGCCATCCTGGGGTTCCTCTGACCCAGGAAGGATCTTAAGCACCATTAGCCTGGAGCAAGGAAGCCCATTTTCACGCTTGAAAAGCTGACATAAAAGGCCTGTGACACTCTCAGTCCAAGCATCCTTCTTATTTTCCTGGCGGGGCTGGATGAAGTTTATGCAAGTTCTCACTACCCTTTATTCTCCCTGCCATGCTGGGGCTCCTCGGGGAGCGCCAGGGTTACTGTGGGGAAGGTGACACATGCCAGAAGGGAGGAAAGCGGAGGGCTTGGGTTAATGTGGGAGGCTTGGCAGCAGGAGAAATTTGACCTTTATTTTACTGTCATCTCTCAATTTAAATAGCATGAGTTTTGAATTAAGGGCTCTCGCTGGCTGGGCTCGCAGCTCATCGGCACAGGGAGCTCCAGGTCCCCAGGGGATGAGGCTGTCCCTTGGCATGCTTGGTTTGCTCCTGAGCCCATGTGGGAAGGGCCAGACCACCAAAACCAGAGCTGGGCTCTGTCTTCCCACTGAGGCAATAATAGCTTCCCTTTTATTAGCTACCTTTGGCTAGTGACAGAAACAGTGGCTTTGGAAGAGCCTTTGGAGGACATGAGGGTGACAGGGGCTTTCTTCAAATGTTTTCTGAACATCCTTGTTTTCATTTCCTGCGCCATTTCTGGAAGGAGATGCCCAGAGCCTCTGGAGCTGCAGTGAGTGCATCTGTGTTCCCTTCACCACTCCTGGCCATGTCCCCTCCTCCGTGGGGATGTCCCTGGGGATGGAGACGGTTCTGGAACTGCTCAGCATTTATCAGTCAGCACCTGCTGGTTGCCCATGACCCCTCCATCCTGCTGGCACAGCCCCTGCAGGCTGGATCTCCTGACACAGCACAAATGGCCTTTTGGGCTGTGCCATGTGATAAACTTCAGGGTCACTTCTGCTGCCCAGGAAAGTTTATAGCCATCCAGGACATGCAGGATGGGTGGCCATGCTGGTCCCTGGGGATGTGGACCCTGTCTGACACCTGGCAGAGTACCTGCCAGGTGAGTGCTGCTTGGCCTCCTGAGCTGTCCCACACTCTGCAGTCACCTCTTGCTTTGCTCAGGAGGTGGTTTCCCACTGTCCTCTTCTCCCCTGGAACTGGGCACGTCCCTGTCCCATCAGGACACCCTGGCTGCGAGGGACAGCACGAGCTGCTCGGACCCAGGCGGGCAACACACGGTTGGCCCCAGGGCTGGGACAATGCTACCACCAAGTTCAGCTGTGCGACACATGTGGCCAGTGGCAGCCATGTCTGTGGAGGGCTCTGCTGCATCCCTGCTTGTCCCTGCATCCTCACGGGGCCACGGCTGCTTTTTTCCGCCTGGGAAGGTATCTGCTGACTCCAACACCCACAGAAGATAGCTGCAGAGCTTTGGACGGGGGAACGCCAACAGAGACACTCCTTATCTGGGCAAGGCAGGGGAAAAGCCCGTAGGATTTGGGCACAGTCCTCAAAACCCAGCTGGGAATCAAACCTCTCCCCAGCACCTTCCTGCTTGGTTCATGACTCCAGTGATGTGACGCTCGGGCTCCCTGCCCAGTTCCGGTGGCCGAAGCACAGCCCTGCCTCAAGAGACCAGGAGAGACAGCGGTGACGTTTCTCAGCCCACCCAGCCAACTGTATCCAAACTGTGTACCCGGGTATGTGACAGGGTGTCTGGGAAGAACAGCCTTGCGATGCGTCTGGGAAGTTGGGATATTTCCTCTGTTTCCTGCTGCTCCAGAAGGTCACATTGAGAAGGTAAGGAGAAGACACAGCACAGGCTCTGTGGGGTGGGGGCCAAAAACAAGTCATGAGAACAAGGCTTTCTCAGTCATCAACATTTTCCAATAGGGTATATAAATACATCTTAATCTTTAGCTAAGATTACTCTGGATTTTCATGCTCAGATTCTGGATTTTTCCTGATTTTCATGTCCCACCCTACAGGACATGACTACAGGACTAGGGGATGAAAAAACACACTGCTTTCTGCTTATTGCAGTGAAAAGCTGAAAAGGAACAGGCAAAAATGCTCCAAAGCACCAAAAGCTCCAGCAGCCCCTTTCCCAGCTGCCTTGCTGACTGGGAACCCAGCGGGCTGTGGGAGGGCTCCACATCCTCATGGGAGCCAGAGGGCTGGGAGGTGGGAGCTGGCCCCATTTCTAGCCCTGGCACTTTTCCCTGCTGTGACCTTGGTTGCTTCTTGGGTTCTTTAACTGTAAAAGGAGCGTTTTGCTGCCTGTCGGGTGGATCTGAGCTCCCCCACGTGCAGCAGCCCCATCCCTGCTGCAGGGCTTGGTGTCCAGCACCCAGTACCCCTGGGTACCTCTCCTGGGGCACCCCACAGCCAGCTTTGCCTTATGTTCTCTTGCCCAGCCCAGAGAAGGAGCACATGGGCATGAAGTGGCTCTGCTGGGGCAGGGCTGGGACAGAGCAACTTCTATTTAGTTTGAATTTCTTAGAAAAACAAATGTTGTGGAGCTTTTACCTGATGTAGAGGGATGTTTTGATTCGTGGGACTTTGCTCACAGGCGGTAACAAAGCTGGAGTGAATCCAAGGCCGCGTCTGAGCTTGGAGCTGGGATGCTCCCATCAGACCACCTCCCCTCCTGGGCACTGGGTGCTCGCCCATGGAGCTGCCTGGGTTTGGCACCTGGCGATGCTCCCACCGAAGGAAAAAAACAGATACCTCAAGAAAATAATCTCAACGCTAAGAACCTACCTACACAGCTCAGGGATGCCTGGAAATTGTTCCCCATTGCCAAGTGCAGAGAAAAGGTAAATCACGAGCATGGTCAAGGAAAATCCTCTTATACCCCCAAATACCCTCAATGGAAAATACCCCCAAAACAAGAATCTAAAACAGGATGTTTCCAGTAAAAGAAAGTGGATGAAGACGCCATGTTCACTGTGGCTGAGACCATGGAGCACTGCAGCTCCTTCATTTCAGATCAAACCAGGGTTTGTGTTGAGAAGTGTCACTTTCAAAGGGTGGCTTTGGAGCTCGCTTCTGCTAAGTGGCATTTCTAAAATCACCCAAATATCTTCCTTGGGAGAAACTCTCCAGGGAGGGCAAGGACGGTGTGGGGGTTCCAGCCTTGCACAGGACTCGCACCCCTGGGCGAGGACAGAGCTGGGGATGGCCCCAAGCAAGTCCCCAGCATCTAGGTGACTTTCCATGTGTTACATATTTGGGATGATATCTGTTTAGTGCTGCAAGAATGGATGGCAGGCAGCACAGTCAGTCAGGGCAGGGGAAACCTCATCAGTACCCCTTGCTGGGGAGCTCTGCTCTCATCAGGATTTTCTCTGGACTGGAAGTTTCTGGTGTGTATTCTTCCTCCTGGTGCGTGGCTCCCAGAGGATACCCCATCACCAGCCTCACCTGGGGCTCTGCAGAAAATCTGAATATCATCAGGAGTCCTGTCTTACAGCAGGGCTGAACGCCTTCATGGGACTCAGGGTTGCCTCAAGCACTGTTGTGCTAAGGGAGATAGTTTGCCCTTGTGGCAAGGCAGCTTATGGGTTGTGCCAGGCAGCTGTGGCGCTGCCAACACCAGGCTCAGCCCTCCAGGTGGTTTCCTCCACCTCTGTGACCATCCTGGGAATTCCCTGGTCATGTCTGGGTGCAGCCTGTGGGTGTTTGCAGCCCCTGGTGACACAGGGACAGCCCTGCGGGGCTGGGAGCTGCTGGCACTGACTTGCTGCTTTCCAGATGATGCTGAGTCTCATTGAGATGCTAACAGCTGCTTCCTCGAATTCATGGGGAAGACCATCACCGCAGTCTCAGGGCTTTGGTGAAACCTGGCCTTGCAGCCCCTGGGGCCGTGCTGCTGCCTCACAGGCGCTGCTCATCTGCACAGCCCCTAAGTGACCGCATCCTCTAAGTGTTTGCAAACCCTGCTTGGAGCCCAGTGGATGATTTTGGGAGACATCAGTGGGAAAACCAGGTCATAGGTAACCTGTCCTCCCAGCTTCTGCCTTCAGATGGTTTCTTCCTCTCTCCCAAGTCCTCCAGTAGCCTGAGCTGGTGCAGGGAATGGAGCTGTACCTGGCTCTGCAGCTCCTTTACCCTTGGACTTCAGTACATGGTGCAAAAATAGTTGTCAAAACGGGGAGACGTGATCTTTGTCATTTGTATAACTGTTTGCTTTGTCAGCACAAGCACAGCGTGTTTAGGGATTTTGTGGAAGGTTCCAGGGGCTCTGAGCCAGGACTAGACAATTTTCACTCTCTCCAGCAGCAGCCGTGAACCACACTGGGAATGCAGCCTCCTAATCCCTGCTCAGGGAGGCATTTGGGAGAGAGGATATCTTCCAGGGAGCGAGTGGAGACTCTCAGCTTCCCACTGTGTCTCCATGCTAGAAGTGCTCCTCTGTTTTTATTGCTTGACCATGGGATAGGAAAGGGGAGGCTGCAGGGATGGGATGGGATGGGATGGGATGGGATGGGATGGGATGGGATGGGATGGGATGGGATGGGATGGGATGGG
>JAOQGH010000014.1:1016695-1035314 GCA_025769975.1 Gallinago jamesoni | reverse complement strand
TGGGATGGGATGGGATGGGATGGGATGGGATGGGATGGGATGGGATGGGATGGGATGGGATGGGATGGGATGGGAAGAGAGAGGCTGCAGGCATTGGATGGGAAAGGGAAGGCTGCAGGGGAGAGAATGAACTCAGGAATGCCATGAGCTATTTGGGATTTAATGGCAAATCCTCACATCGCACTGGTCTTTTGAAAATCAAAAAGCAAAAGGTGGAAAACTGCTCCCCTGCCTTCAGGGGCTGGAGCAAGGTGCTCAATCTCTTCTGCCATGGGAGGGAGAAAGAGGGCTCCCAGGGATATTGAGAGCCCAGCTGGGGGCAGGGAGAGCGGGGGACAAGGCGGCCACCGGGGCAGGGGCACTGGCCCAACGGGCTCAGGGATGGGACAGGACAGAGCATTGCCCATGGGTAACCGAGCCCCCACCTGGCAAGCCCAGCCCCGGGAATGAAATTAGAAGCAATTAAAAATTAAGCTTGGCTCAGGCTCAGATCAAACTTTATACTAATTTTAGCTTCTTGTTGCTGTGGAGACAGCATGCGCCAGGTTTCAACCAGTGACACAACTCGGAGAGGGGGTTTCTGCTGGCACGGGGCTCTTTGGGCCAGGAATAGAGACAGGGGTGGTCAGTGGCTGGAGTGGGATGAGCCCAGGTTGGGACCAAAGTACATGTTTAGACCAGAAAACAATGTGCAGGTCCTGAAGTAAAATCCCATTTGAAAATTGGCAGCTTTGTTTTCTGCTTCTCAATTAATTCTTTTCCTCTTCCTGAAGAAAAAAAAAAGAGCTTTAGGGGCCAAGGAGAGAAACAAGACACAGCTTACATATTCCAGCAAAGAACCCCAAGACCCACCAGCTAAGGAGGGACGTCTGGAGTCCCTGCAGAGCCCAGGGCCCGTGTGGAGGGATGGGTTCACTGCCCCAGATGCCATTGGCAGCCAGAGGCCTTCCATGGCCTTTTTGGTCCAGGAGAGACACTGTCTCGGGGCGGCACAGTTCGGCACAGGGCAAACAGCCCTGAGGTCGGGAGTGAGAACGGCAGTGGGCAGCCATGCTGAGCAGCGGCACTGCCTGCCCCTCACCTCCCCCGGGAGGGCAGTCCAGCAGCAATGGGCCCTTCGGCAGCACCCATGGGTGCCGGCTGGCAGCAGCCCCAAGGAAATCTCCCCCCGAAACTCATTTCATAGAATCACAGAACGGTTTGGGTTAGAAGGGCCCTTAAAACCCATGCAGTCCCACCGCCAGCTCTGGGCAGGGACACCTCCCACCACACCAGGTTGCTCAAAGACCCCTCCAACCTGGCTTTGAACCCCTCCAGGGATGGGGCATTTCCCAGCATTTCCCGTCTGCGGGGTATTTGCACCTGAGGCAGGATCGGGCGATGCTGCAGGGGCTCTGTCACAATCCTGCAAACTGTCCCTGACAATCTCAGGGCAACCTGGTCCACTCTGGCAGATGCAGGGGGACCTTGTCTTGGTGTCGCCCTGACCCCAGCCAGGCGGGTACATGAGCCGGTGACCCACCAGGCCATCTGTCACCCAAGGGATGCTACAGCTGAAAAGAAATTAAGCCCCCAACTGCCTATGACAGCAGGGCTTTGATGCAGAAAAGTGGGAAATTTCAGGTTTTGCAAAAGCCCATGAAGGTTTTGCTGTCCTCTCTGATTTTGTGTGGAAGGGTCTTGGAGAAGGCAAGATACCAAAGTGATAGGCAGTCATCTGAAAGCTGTCAGGTTCAGGGAAGAGAGACCTTCACCTTTGGGTGCCTGTGGTGAAGCTGGGTGCAAGCAGTCATCATGCTCAGCGGGTGTCTGAGCCGCGATTCCTCAGGCCAAATGTCTGTGTGGGGCGGAGCTGAGCGGCGTCCTTGACTGCAGTGCCTGCACCAGCCAGGTCGCCCTGATGTGCAGCGAGTGCCTCAGGTCTCAGACACGGCTCCAGCACTCCAGAGGGCTGCTGGGGAGGTGAATGCCACCCTTCATTTACATTACCCTGACAACATCCCCCATAACTGACCGAATGAATCATGCAGAGCTGGGAGAGCTCCCTAATTAAAACAGTTATAATTAAGCCACGTCAGGACAAGTTTGCAAAATGCAAGTTCAGTCTCCGTGCCTGACAGCATGTGGGATGCCACTCAACTAGGATGTCCTTTGTGTCACTCAGGGGAGTCCTGAATGGATCTGGACCATGGGAGCAGGGACATCCCTGGGTTGGATGGGCTGGACCAGTCCTGTTGCTGGCAAAGGAGGTGTTGCATGGCGGTAAGCAGCACCACGTTGTCCCCAGACTTTGCCCATGAGCCAAGAAGCCACTCAGGCAAATCCCATGGGAATTGGGACCTTTGTTATTCAGGCCAAGACTTCTGGTAATCCCAATATCTGGATATTCAGGGAGAGAAAAGCAAGAGGAAAACATGTGTGGAGGAAAGCATGTGTGGAGGAAAGTATGGGGACTGTCCTGCAGCGCTGCCCCTTTCCCAGCCCCCAGGTCGTTCTGGCTCTGGCTCCTCCGGGGCTTTGTCGTATGTAGGGCATCCCCGGGGCACCCGCAGCAGCTTGTGCAGAGCTCCTGCTGCTTCTGCTCCCCATGGAGCGCTTGGAGAGGCGCCTAATTCATCCTTTCAGAGTGGAGATAAAATGGATTAAAGCCTGCTGAACGCTTGCCAAAAGAATTGCCATTAGGCCCTGGAGAGCTTAATCTCCACCAGACTAAGAGCAGACAGGCTGTGCCATGGCTAGTCCTGTCTGCCAGGGGATAAACACCCAGTGCAGGATTTTGGGGGAACCTTTGGAGGTTACAAAATGCATCCCAAAGTGTACATGCTGTCTGCAGCACCTAAGGCTGGTTGCTGAGCCCTGTGCTCTCCCCAGGTGACGTAGACCAGTGTGATGCAAAGGACTCTCTTGGCCGCTGGAGATTCAGACACCTCTGTGCTCTGACTCTTCCGTTCCATGAGCTTGTCTCTGAGGCTCCTCCATCCCAGCAGCATTATCTCTTGCAGATTAGCTCCCTGAAGCTGTCCTTGCCCGTGTGTTTCTCAGCTGACTCACTTTTGTTATTTCCTGTCCCTATCTCTGATTTCCTTTGCTGTCCTCACACTACCCCTTCCCAAGGTCCAGATCCTCTCCACATATCCCTGACCCCTCTGCTGCCTGGGGACCAGCTCGTTCCCCAGCCTCCAAGCTGATTTCAGAGGATGGTGATGTTCCTTCCCATAGAGCTGGGAGCACTGTGCGGGGGACAGAACTCTTTCTTCGCACCAGTGGTGGTGGACAACCCCAGATTCACCCAGGTGCTGCCACACCTGAATGGCCACCTGCGGGGCCGGGGACAGTGCTGTGTCTGGAGTCCCTGCCAGCCTGGGGAAGGCAGTGCCGGGGCGGTCACTCGCCCTTGCCAGGGAAAAGGTGGTGAGACTGGCCTGAGGTTTTGGATTGCTTTGAGACGCCAGGCCAGGCAAGATGGTGTTTACATTTTAATCAAATCTTGGTGGTGAGCAGCAGGCTGTGTGCCAGTGCCTGGACACCATGGGGCAACCAGCCCCACTGGCTTCACACCACAGCCTCCACCTCTTGGTTTCTGCGAGAGAGGGAACCGTCCCCATTAACCCCATCTCCCTGGAGACCTCTGGCAGTCTGGCCATCCCAGGCATATTTGAGTTCATTTTTCTGCCAGACCCTGGGAAGAAGCAGGGCACTGGAGGCATCCTCGGGGAGCCCAGGAGGGATGGAGTTCATTGGACCTCTGCCCTGGAGATGCTGACACCCTCAATGCCATTTCCTCCAGGCTTTTGTGGCTGGGACGGGTCTCACTGGCACCCCTCTCCCACCAGCACCGTGTGGGTAAGTCAGGCTGTATTCATCAACAGCCACTGAAACCTCCAGCTCCCAGCCCTGAGCCCTTCTCTCTGGTGCCTTGGAGCGCTCCTTAGCCCCAGTTTATTTCCTGCAGGCAACAAACCCTTCAACTTCACTGCTGTCTCTCCCCAGCCCTCGCACAGCTGTCCTCTCTCCTTCCTTGCCTGTCCCCTGCCCTCGTGTCCCACCAAGCTGGTGGCTCCCTCTGGCCAGGGGAGTGGAGGGAGGCTGGGCACTGCTCTCCCCTCTCCACCGGCATGATGCAACCCGGGTTCTGTCGGCGGTGACATGCTGTCCTAGCCAAGCAAACACAGCTCGGAGCCTCGTGTTGCATTGCGACAGCCTGCATGGCCCCGGCACTCGCAGCCACCGACAGCCCCTGCCAGCATCTGGCACCAGCCAGGGCTCCAGCAGCGGCAGCTCCTCTGATGCAGAGCTGTCCCGGCATCCCTTCAGGGCCACTCACTGGCAGGGCTGGGGTCAACCACCCAGATGGGTGAGGGAGGGCTGAGCTCTCCCAGTTATCCCACCAAAGCCCAGGATGCAAGGGACCTGCATCCCAAACTGTCCCCGGCCCCACTGGTGTGGCAGAAGCCCAGTGCTGAGCCCAGATAGGGTCCTGTGATGTCTCTGCATCCTTCCCCGGGTTCGTGACTACACTGCCCTGTCCCCTTCTCAGACCCCTGTGGCAGAGTAGGGCTGTCGGGGAGAGAGTGGGGCATTAGCTGATCCCCAGGGGCATTTTAGTGCTGCCTCTGCACTCCCTGGGCACACAGTGGGCATGTGAGAAGGGGCTGAGGCTGAAGTGAAGCTGTTGGGGTCCATGTGGCACTGGGTACTGGGACTCCCTGGCTCGTGGGATGAGCCAAGGAGCAAGAGCCGAGGGCACCAGCTGCGCCGGGAGTGGTGACACAGGGACCAACATGGCCAGAGCCACCACCACTGAGCCAAGCTGAAAGCAGCAGCAGGATGGCCGAGGTGCAGTGCCGGAACATGGGAGGAAGGCATGAGCAGCCACGGGCAGATCTGGGTGAGAGTTAAGCTGTGCTGGGGAAGCTGAGCCTTCCCCATGCTCTCTTGATGTAATATTTGCAGGAGCAGTATGTTCCAGCAGTGCCATAAACATGGGGAAGGAATAAACTCGCCTTTATCTGCCTGTGGGGCCTTGGGACCAAGTAAATTAGGAAAGGAAGAAAAAAACAACCCAAAAGTGTTTGTTTTCTGGCTGAGCTGAAAACAGAGCAGAAGCCAGGAGGGGGAAGTTCAGCCCAGACAGGGGCAGGTGGGAGACGGGACACCCTGCCTGGCCCTAGTGCCACCTCACACCCATGGGGACCTTCTCCCTGTCCTAGAGCCAGGCTCTGTCTGGGGACGCACACCCAGGGCAGTGTCTCTGGTTACAGCAGATGATGGCATCACCCTCCTCCCAAGGGCAGCAAAGGATGCTTAAATGGGCTGGAGGGCTCTGGTGTGGAAATGATGGGGTTGCCTGTGTGGGAGCACCCTGCCTGTACCCCTGCTCTGCCTTTTTGGGCAACCTGCCTGGAGCTGTGTCTCCTCTGCTGGACCCCTTGCAGCCCCTCACTATTGCTGTCCTTCAGGAGTCACATTTGTATCACAGTCCCAGCTATAAGTCACTGGTCTGGCCTTGACTTGGCTCAGTGCTGTCCCTCGCACAGGCACAAGCTGTTCCTCCACCCAGCACCTGGTAGCTCCTGGGCACAGACTTAGCATCAGCTCGCTCAAAACCAACTATTCTGGGGCATTTTCCTTGCACAAGATGCTGGTGTTGCAGAAACTGAGGTCTTCACCCAGGGATGATTATGAAAAGAAGTTTTTGTCCAGATTTACCCAACCTCCCAGCAACATCTCACCCCTCTTCTCACCCTTTCTGTCCCAAAACTGTGAAGTTTTATGGCACCATCACAAAACCATTGCCACTTATCACCACCCCCTCACCACCAACTGCCACCCATCCCCAATCTGTCTGCCAACCCATCACCACCTATCACGGACTCATGTCCACCCACCAAACCATCACTAACCCATGACCACCCATTGCAGACAAATGTCACCCATGCTCCCTGGGGACCTGACCCCACTCCTGTGGCCAGATCCTGTGCAGTGCTGTGCAGGTGGCCACGGGGACAGTGCCTGTTGTTGAGGGTGAAGCACTGGTGGAAGTGTGCAGTAGAGGAGCCCTGCCAGCCTCCAGGGCATTTTGGGCTCCCAGATCGCAGCTCGTGTTATGAAAATCATAAATTATTAACTGCAGCTGGGAAATGAAAGGCTGTGTGCTGCTGCCTGTGCAGACTTGTCGTTCGTCTCCCGGCTCTGCCCACTTAAAGCAGGTTTTATATTTATATTTCATGAATGTGTACCTCAGAAGCATGATTTTAAGCAAAAAGAAGAAGTAATTCACACTCTGTGCACAGAGCCCATGCAGATGGCACATGACCCTATGCATCCTTCTGCATCCCAGCCAGAACCTCGCACTGCTGCACAAGAAAAGGCCAGGATCTTGCCTTCTCTTAAAATTTAGGACAATCCTTTAGGGCTTGTCCTAAACTTGGGAGGCGGGTGTGCGAACAGGTGGGTTGGCACAAGCCAGCTCCATTGGTGGTGGGTAGATGCTGGGAGCTTGCCACGTGGAAAGCCAACCTCCTTGGAGGTTTTCTCAGCCTGGAAAGCTCGGCTGGTCCTGAGCTCCAGCCACTGGTCCATCAGAGCAAATCCACATCATACCATATTAAACATTTGGGGCTCAGCCCAGGCACTCACCACCACCATGAGGCAGTGGGGGTAGGGAGGCACCCAGCAGTTGAGGGACACCTCATGAAGACCCATCCCGAAGAAACACCTCCCTGGCTCAGCAGTTTGGGGTCTCAGGGTGATGCTCTGGGTGTCCATGTAGGACAAGCTGGGTTTGCGCCCCATGCTGCTGCAAACAGAACATCCCCCCTTCAGCACCCAGGGATCGTCCATCTCCCGCAGGCGCTTGTCGGCTCAGGTTCAGATCTGTTATCGCCTGCTTCGAGGAGACTGTCTGCTTGTTTATTCCTGCCTGAACCCTTTAATTAACCTGAATTAAAATGTCATTCAAACTGACAGTGCCTGGCTCCCTCCATGCTCCCTCCATTGAACAAGGATGTTCATTACATTACCATCTGTGCAAGGAAATTACAGCAAAACTTCTGCACTGCCAAAGTCCGAGGATGCTCCACCAGCAGGACTCATGGCACCAGGATGGGGCTGGGATAACAGCAAAGAGCCCATTCCCTTGCACCTCACTGGAAACAGGGGCAGATGGAAAAAACCCCTTGAGCCTCTGGGAGCACGGAGCTGTGCCACTGGGATTTAGTCACCATCCAGCCTAGGGGTGATGGGGACAAACTCCCGACCATGGTGTAGCATAGGGCAGTGGCTGCTGTTCATGGGATTTAGGTGGAATCCATCAGAAAGCTCTTTTCCAGAGGAGATGCAGCTGTTGATGGGTCATCAGACTTGGTGCTGTCTCCATCCTTGCCTGGGGCTTCCAAACCTGGTTGCACAATGCTGTAGCCATCCTGACCTGGGGCTGGGGCTGGTTCTGCTCTCATAAGCAGGGACATCCTTGGCCATTGGGCTCATGCGGTTGTGACAGACCCTCCCCTCTCTCACTGCCCACCGACCCCAGCCTGGGATGTGTTTTTCCTAGAGGTGAGTGGAAATGCACAGAAATCATTATTACATGAAGGGCGACAATGAGTATGTCAGGGTCAAGGACTATTGCTTTGAGCTTTTTGCCCCTATTAGTGACCAAACAGTGGGGGGTACTGTGTCATGCAGAGGTCATGCAGCTCCATCCTCCTTTGTCCCTGCAACCCCCCCCTCCAGCCCAGGAGCAGCCTTAGAGGGTGTTAATGTGAGTCCACGTGCACCATGTCAGGGATTCCCACCAGAGGCGGAGGGAGTAAAATGCAAAGCACAGCCCGAATCCGGCCCCATCTGCCCAGGGTTTGTCCCAGCAGTGCTCAACCTGCAGCTGGGTGCACCCTGTCCTGTGTCAGCACCACCACGGCTGCAGACATGCAGATGGATGAATGAAATGCTGCTGCTGAAGCTTTCAAGGGGAAAAATGCCAGGGAAAGGCCAGCCAGAGCCAGATTTTGAAATTAATTTATACCTTGACTTTTTCACTGGCTTTAGCACAAGCCCTGATCCTTGTCAATGAGCCTGGATATATTCTGTCATGGGGAGAAACCCCACTTTTCAATGTACTTCTGCAGCCCTTTTCCAATGCCTTGAGTATTCAACACAGTTTCTGTGCTACGTGTTCCCACTTGGTCAATGAATAATCAATTTAACTGCCATATGCCCTGCTCATCGAGAAAGAAACTGCTTCTTGTTAAAGGTGTGAAAGTAAGTCATGTGAAAAATTAGCTTAGCCCTTTGCTAACTCAGATGGGAATTGCTTTCAAAGCAATACAATCTGCCTGGATTCCCAAGAGCTCGCCCATTTTCCACACCAGCTACTGCTTTGCAGAAGAGGAAAATATTTTTCCAAAATATGGGAGGAGATGCTGGGGACTTGCTAAGGACCAGGTCAGGGAGGAGAGAGAGCGGTCACGGAGTTGAGATCCCAAGCAGTGCCCCTGAGCTTTGAAATACTTGGCCAGTTTGGGAGCAAATGACCCAATGTCTAGGTGAAATGAGGGTGGCCATCCCCAAATGGCACCCATGGGTGCCCCATGGCAATGGCCTGGGGCTGTGGGTGATCCTGGCCAGCCCCACCCCTGGACTGCTGGTCCTGCATGCTGCAGCTTGTGTTTCTTTTTGTTTTGAAGAAAAAATGAACTTCTGGAGTGGGATTTGCCATGACTCTGGGGATTTGGACGTTAATTTCTAATGGGGATTAAGAATTCAAATCCCTTAAGCAGCTTTTGCATCCCCATCCCCTCACTGCGGAGACCCCCGGCCGGCCGCTCCAGCATGGGCAGTGTCTGTAAAACCCCCACACCAGTAGGGCCCTCAGCATGGTGACATTGCCATAACATCTCCCATGACATGCTTGCCCTGGAGGTGATGGAGATGCAGCCCTGCCCACCCCTGGGAGGGAGAAACCAAAAGCAGCCTGGTTGGAGGGTCTTGCTGCCTAGCTCCATCCCCCCTCCAAATGCAGGGCATTTGCTGGGGCTGTGGCCAGAACAGCACAAAGGGCTTTTACAAGACCATCCAAGACCAACATGGGCTTTGGTAAAAGCCCTGATATCCCCTTAAACATCTTGGGTTCAGCTGTACCTCTGGAATCACCCTTCCCTAAACTGCAGGGCTCAGCCCCTGGCCCGCTCTGGTGTAGGAGGCCCCTCAGGAATGGAGGCTCAAGGCTCTTTTCCCCGGTACCAGACAGTCCCCCCAGGGTACAAGACCTCTGCCACAAGAAGCTTCTATAAATAGGCTGACACCATTTCCTTGCTTAATTTCCTATGACTTTTCTTCTGTTTCCCACTGTATTTTGGGTTCTGCATGTTGCTTTACTTCCAATGTCACTCTGGTCACACACCTCTGTGTCATGGTTTAACATGAGTGGATCTTGCTACAAGGCAAGGGACAGCTTCAAGAGCCCAACTTCAAGAGCAATAAACGCAAGATGAAAGCTTGGCTTCCCAATTAGCACAGAGGGAACGACTTTGGGTGTGGTGTTTCCACCCAAAGGATGCCAGCAACATGCAGGGTGCTTTACAGCCACCTGGAACGCCATGGTACGCAGCAGAAATCTGGCAGGGGGGCCTTAGCAGGGCTTCCTATCTGGCAAGACCCTCAGCCCAGGGCTTGGTCTCAGCAGGGGGCTGGGGTGAGCGTTGCCTCTAGGTGAGGGGAACTGGGATCCTGGGGCTTTCCCACCTGGAGTACTGTGTCCAGCTCTGGGGCCACCAACATCAGAAGGACGACCAAAGAGTCCTTAGCAGCAGAGAGAGCGAGAGGACCGACGATGGCGCTGCCACCAGCATGGCTCCCACCCAATGGCCCCTGGGCTATCGGCACGGCCCAGTGCAGCTCCCAGCCCTGTTGCTGCTCAGTGTCTCCCTCACACCCGGACCCCCCCAAGCATCCTCCTGCCCCCAAAACTCCTGTCTCCTGCAGCACCTGCACCCCCACTGCCCACAGCTTGTTCTGCTTGAGAGAAGGAGTTGTTCTGCTTGAGAGAAGGAAGAAAAGACAAGCAAAGGAAAATCCCCAAGCCCAAAATCACCAAGGGCCCCTGAGGCTCTTGGACTGCATCTGGGAGGTGGCATGAGTCAGCCAGGACAGTCTTGGGAGCAGCCACAGATCTGGAGACCCAGGTGACACCGGCAGAGGAGAGAAGTGGTTCCAGTGGCCAACATACTGCCAGCTTCCATCTCTGCCCATGAGAATGTTGAGGACTGGTCTTCATAGACCACCACCTCCAGCATGGCCACCCCTGTGGAGAAATCCCCGGACAACAACATCCCCTGTCTATCCCCATCTCCTATGTAGATAGCTCTATCTCCTCAGACAGTGACATCTCCCTGGACAGCAGTGTTGCCACCAGCCCCTCTGCTGTCCCCCAAAGCCAAGCCTTTCGGGACCTCACGGTGCCCCAGAAGGTTCCTCTGAAGGAGCCCATTTGGCTCTTTGACTGCTCCTGGGAGGTGGTGTGGGTCAGCCAGGGCAGTCTTGGCAGCAGCCCTAGGCTTGGAGACCCAAGTGACATCATCAGAGAGGGGAGAGCGATGGCCCCAGTGCCCACCACACTGCCGACCTGCATCCCTGCTGTCCTGGGTTGAGAGTCACAGGACAAACTTTTCTTCTAATCTGGGCAAAAGTGCACTTTTAAAAGATTCTAGTGTCTGAATTTGTGAAAATATTTACTTTATAGCCAGCCAGGCTCTGTGGGATTCAAGGTCTTAGTGTTTTCGAGCCTTGCCAGGCGCAGGGACAAGGAGGAGCAAGGCCTGGGCATTTGACCCAGGCTGGCCAGCAGGATTAGTTCATACCATGAATGTCACATTCAACATAAACTAGAAAAGTTTGCTGCAGAGCTATCTCTCCCTTGATGGCAGCGGTCCAGACAACTCCTTGCCCCAGTGCCGGACCCCTGAGGTCTTCCCTTCCTCCTGAGGCCTTGCCTTCCTCCTGAGGCCATTGCGCTGGCAGTGTCCGCCATTTGCTGTCCCTGCTGGGAGTGCACAGCTTCCTGCTGAGAGAATGGGCTGAGTATAATTCTTGTATATCTTATATCAGTATTGGGATTAATAGTGGTTCATTAGTATTATTGTTAATTATTTAGTCTTAGTCTATTAAATCTATTTCTATTTCAACCCTTGAGTTTCTTTGTGTTCCCCGATTCCCTTTCTGGGTGGGAAGGGGTCATTGGGTGATAGAATAATTGTCTAAATAAGAATAGATTGTTATGGGTTTTCTCAAACCATAACAATGCCAAACCTCCTCCCAGCAATCCCCTGGCAGCCAAGCTGGTGCCGGAGCACCTCGGCCTGTGCCCCATGGCCCCGATCACACCAAGGGTTTCAGCAGCAGCTCCAGGAGATAAGAGTTCACAAAATCCCAGAAACTTTATGGTTGGAAGGGACCTCTGAGTACATCGGGTCCAATCATAAACAAAATAATACCCCAAAACAAAAAGAACTCACACAAAACAAAACACCCAACCCAACAACCTCAGGCACTAGACCATGCCCTGAAGAGCCACATCTACACATTTCTTAAATACCTGCAGGGATGGTGACTTCACCACCTCCCTAGGCAGGCCGTTCCAGTGCCTGAGCACTCTCTCAGGAAAGTCATTCTTCCTTCTAATCTAAACCTCCCCTGCCCCAACTTCAGACCATTTCCTCTGCTCCTGTCGTTATTCCCTTGGGAGAAGAGGCCAAACCCCACCTCTCTCCAACCTCCTTTCAGGGAGTTGTAGAGGACAATGAGGTCTCCCCTCAGCCTCCTCTTCTCCAAATTGAACATGCCCAGTTCCCTCAGCCTCTCCTCATAGGATTTTGTTCTCTAGACCCCTCACCAGCTTGGTGGCTCTCCTCTGGGCACACTCCAGCACTTCAATGGCCTTCTTGTCGTGAGGGGCCCAGAACTGAACACAGCCCTGGAGGTGAGGCCTCACCAGTGCCCAGTAGAGAGGCACCATCACTGCCCTACTCTTGCTGGCCACCCTATTCCTGATACAAGCCAGGATGCTGTTGCCCTTCTTGGCCACCCGGGCACAGTGCTGGCTCACGTTAAGCCGGCTGTCCACCAATACCCCCAGGTCCTTCTTTGCTGGGCAGCTTTCCAGCCACTCTTCCCCAAGCCTGTAGTGTTGCCTAGGGTTGTTGTGACCAAAATGCAGGACCCGGCACTTGGCCTTGTTGAACCTCATCCCATTGGCCTTGGCTCATTGATCCAACCTGTTCAGGTGCTTCTGTAGAGCCTTCCTTCTCTTGAGCAGATCAACATTCCCACCTAGTTTGGTGTCATCTGCAAACTTACTGAGGGTGAACTCGATCCTCTCATCCAGATCATTGATAAAGATATTCAATAAGAGTGGACCCAAAACTGAGCCCTGAGGGCACCGCTGGTGACTGGCACCAACAAGGCCTCACCCCATTAATCTCGTTGCCTGATGCTGAGGCTCCATTACGTTTGGATGTGGGGATTTTTCTTTTCTTGTCTTTTCTTCCTCCTCTTGAGCAGAACAACTCCTCATGGCCCCTGGGAGCTGCTCCCCCCCCCAAAGGCATGGAGCGGTCCTGGAGAAACAACTTTTAATTGAAACAACTTCTTAACATTTTAACACAAAAAAGAAGTCCTATTGAAGCTACTCTAAACCCCCTTCCCTCAAATACACTTTTCTGCCCAAATTCACTCCTCAAATACACACCTCTCATCAACTGAACACCCACCTTCCCATAAATATGATGACTCACTCCCTTAAATATGATGCCCCTCTCCCTGAATACACACAGCCCCTCCCTGAATACAGCGCCTCCCTCAAATACACACAACGCTCAAACCCCCCCCCCATCATCTCCATCTAGTCTTTGTGGTGGGACTCCACAACTCCTCTGCCCCCGGGCCCCTTGCGAGACCCCTGCACTTGCAGGGTGGTGTCAATGAGGGGCTGGTCCATCCCCACGGCCCCCCAGGACTCTGGGAACTTTGTCCCATAGAGTAGATCCTCCAGGGAGCACTCAGCCTCCCTGGGCTCCTCCACACTGTAGTTGGGGCTCAGCAGCTCCTCGGGTAGCTCAAGGGAGTTGAAATCACAGGGAGGGACAGCAGTGCTACTGTCACCAGGGTCCCTGGGCCTGGGGCTGCTGCAAGACTTGTCCTGGCTGACCTCCTCAACCCAGCAGGAGCAGTGTAAGAGCCTCATGGTCTCCTCAAAAGGCACCTCCTGAGGCACTGTGAAGTCCCAGAGGCCTAGGCTGTGGGGGACAGTAGAGGGGTTGGTGGGGGCACTGCTGTCCAGGGAGATGTCATTGTCTGAGGAGATGTCGTCATGTTGGGGCATGTTGCTGTCTGAAGATGTCTCCACAGGGGTGGCCATGCTGTAGCTGGTCATCTCTCAAGACCATACCTCAATGACCTCACAACAGGGATGGAGGCTGGCAGCATGGTGGGCACTGGGGCCACTGGTCTCCCCTCTCTGATGGTGTCACTTTGGTCTCCAGGCCTGGGGCTGCTGCCAAGATTGTCCTGGCTGACCCACACCGCCTCCCAGGAGCAGTTGAAGAGCCTCATGAGCTCCTCCTGAGGAAACTCCTAGGGCATTGCAACATCATCAAGGGCTTTCCTGTGGGGCCAGTGGCAGAGCTGGTGGGAACAGTGGTGGAGCTGGTGAGGACACTGCTGTCCCGGGAGATGGTGCTGTGCCAGGACATGTCACTGTCTGAGATGATGTCGCTGTATGGCTGGATGTTGCTGTCTGAAGATGTCTTCACAACAGTGGCTGTGCTGTAGCTGGTGGTCTCTGAAGACCAGTCCTCGACATTCTTAAGGGCAGGTGTTATGGTTTGAGAAAACCCATAACAACCTATTGTCATTTAGACAATTATTCTATCACCCAATGACCCTTCCCAACCAGAAAGGGAATTGGGGAACACAAAGAAACTCAAGGGTTGAAATAGAAATAGATTTAATAGACTAAGACTAAATAATTAACAATAATACTAATGAACCACTATTAATCCCAATACTGATATAAGATATACAAGAATTATACTCAGCTAATTCTCTCAGCAGGAAGCTGTGCACTCCCAGCAGGGACAGCAAATGGCGGACACTGTTTCAGGAGGAAGGCAAGGCCCCAGGGGTCTGGAACCATATGACCCCAAACTATGTGGGAGTGTCGATCTGTTTGAGAGAAGGAAGGCTATACAGAAGCCCCCTGCGGCTGCTGCTTTGATCGCTGCTTCTTCCACATCGAGTGGACTGTCATCAACCAGCCTCCGCCAGCTCCCACTACGCTCAGCCATGGCACTGCTGCTCCCCCGGGCCCTGCCCTGTGGGCTCCCCCCAGGGATGAGCCACCACAGGAACAAGGACAGGCCTTGGGGACCGAGATGGGACAGACACACACCGCCACATGGGCTGCAAGGCCTTTGGCTGCAACCCGGCCAGTGTCCTCTCCTGCAGGGACACAGCTTGCCACACAGTCCCCCAAAGCCTGGGGATAAGCCCACCCGTCCGCAGGTCCCACCACCCTCGGCTCCAGAGCCCGGCTGCGCCTCACACCTGCAGCAAAATCACCCCAAATCACCCCACCAATGGCCAGGGACGGAGGGAGCTGCAGGCCAGGCAGGGACCCTCCTCCCCTTCTCTGCCGGCACCTTGGGCAGCCACAACACCAGTAAGTGGGGGAAAAAATACAATGATAATTAAAACAAAAAATAAACCCAAATCACTGCACTGGCCAGGAAGTGCCTGGAAACTTCATCTCTTTATTGCCCATTTCCCATCCCAGCTCCAGAGCCTGGAGCCAGTGCAGCCACCGTGCCTTCGGGGAGGGGCCGCCCCTCTCTGGGCCCTGCTGACAGAAGGTGCAGGGGGAGGTCCCCAGTCCCTGTCAGGGTCCCCCCTGGGGTCGGGGGCTGACCCCCTTCCCCAGGGATGCCCCAAGGACACCCTTGGGGTGGTGGCAGCCTCTCTGGAGTCCCCTTGCCATCAGGCGCAGTCCCCTTGCCATCAGCACGGCCCGGTGCAGCTCCCAGCCCTGTTGCTGCTCAGTGTCTCCCTCACACCCGGACCCCCCCGAGCATCCTCCTGCCCCCAAAACTCCTGTCTCCTGCAGCACCTGCACCCCCACTGCCCGCAGCTTCCAAGGACCATGGGGAGTTGTTCTGCTTGAGAGAAGGAAGAAAAGACAAGCAAAGGAAAATCCCCAAGCCCAAAATCACCAAGGACCCCTGAGGCTCTGGGAGGCATGCCTCCCCTGAGGCATCTGGGAGGTGGCATGAGTCAGCCAGGACAGTCCTGGCAGTAGCCTGAGTCCTGGGGACCAAGGTGACACTGCCAATGAGGGGAAAGCAGTGACCCCAGCACCTACCACGCTGCCAGCTTCCATCTCTGCCCATGAGAACGTTGAGGACTGGTCTTAAGAGACCACCAGCTATAGCACGGCCACTCCTTGTGGAGACATCTCCGCACAGCAACATGCCCCTCTACTGTCCCCCACAGCCTAGGCCTCCGGGACTTCACAGTGCCCCAGGAGGTGCCTCTCGAGGAGGCCGTGGGGCTCTTACACTGTTCTTGTGGGGTTGAGGAGGTCATCCAGGACAGGCCTTGCAGCAGCCCCAGGCCCAGGGACCCTGGTGACACTGGCACAACTGTCCCCCGCCGTGAGTTGGCTGGAAGGAGGATCTGGGAAACCATAAGCCTGATGGCCAGACCGGAGAGGATCATCTTGAGTGAGCTCTTACAGCAAGTGCAGGAGAGCCAAGGGATTAGGGCCAGCCAGCACAGGTTTATGAAAGTGAGGTCCTGCTAAACCAATTTGATCTCTTTCTATGACCATGTGACCCACCTTCTCGATGCATGGAATGCTGTGGACATTGTCTACCTGGCCTTTGGTAAGGCCTTTGACACTGTCCCCCACAGTGTTCTCCTGGAGAAGCTGGTGAATCATGGCATAAAGTGTACTCTTCACTGGGTACAAAACTAGCTGGATGGCCGTGCCAAGAGAGTTGTGATTAATGGGGTGAAATGCAGTTGGCAGCTGATCACCGGTGGTGTCCCTCAGGGCTCAGTTATGGGGCCAGTCTTCTTTAATACTTTTATTGATCATCTAGATAAGGGGATTGAGTGCACCCTCAGTAAGTTTGCATATGACCCCAAACTGTGGGAGTGTTGATCTGTTGGAGAGAAGAAAGGCTATACAGAAGCATCTGGAGGGATTGGATGAATGGGCCATGGGCCCTTCCCTCCCCAAAAAGAGCTGTGAAGGCTGCTAAGAAGTTGGGGGGGGAGGGGGGGAGGGGAGGGATGGGGGTTGCCAGAGGGAACCCTAACATTCCATCCTGGGCGACCAAAGAGTCCTTAGCAGCAGAGAGAGCAAGAGGACCGACGATGGCACTGCCCTGACCCCCGAGATGCTTCAGGCCTTTGTGTTCCCTCAAGCCTTCTACCCCCAAGGCAGGGACAGACCCTGACCCACAGCCTGGAAACACTCTCTGGGCCAAAAGCGCAGGAGGTGACCGTGGCCATCGCTCCTGTTTCTCTTAGGAGCAGCCCTTCCCCACAGCCTGGGCACTCCCCGTGGGGGCAGCCCCATGGGCTCCCCAGGCCCCAACACTAGTTATGGTCACCCTGTCCCCTCTGCCACCTTCAGCCCCCGAGGACTGTGCTCACCTTCACCAATTCCACCTCTCCTGTTCCCCCACAGCAGGTTTGGCACCAGTGGGGAGGGTTCAGCAAGCCCGGGTGAGCATCCCTGCCCTCGTCTCCCCAGTAAATCCCATTTCCAGAGACTTTCCCAACCCCTTGGGGCCATCTCTCCCACTTCCTCCCAAGAAGCATGTCCCCTCCCTGGTTTCCAGCCCCGGCCCCCCCAGCACAGCAGCTCACCCCGGGGAGCGCCCGGCCACCAGTTCCCCAGGAGCACGGATGGGGACGACGAGGGCCAGCTTGGCGGGTGCCCTGGAGGCTGCCCCTGCCGCAGCACAACTTCCTTTTCCCCCCCAGGCCTCCTGATGGCCCCCTGAGGCTGCTGCTTTGATCCCTGCTTCTTCCACATTGAGCGGACTGTCATGAACCAGCCTCCGCTGGCTCCCACCATGCTCAGTCATGGCACTGCTGCTCCCCCAGGCCCTGCCCTGTGGGGCCTCGGGGGCTGTGAGACCCTCCTGGCCTGGGCAGCCCCCGACACCCTCCAGGGACAACCCACACAGCCCCCTGTGACACAGCTCCCAGCCTACGGCCACCAGGGCAGAGCAGTAGCTGCAGCCTCGTCATCGGATTCCCAGGAGTCCTGGGGGGACTTGGTGCTGGAGCCGTCCGCAGAGTCCCAGGAGCCCTGGGGGGACCTGGGGATGGAGACATCATCAGAGTCCCCAGAGCACTGGGGGGACATGGGGACGGAGCTGCCCCCAGCTATGCCCGCCCTGGGGTAGAGGAGGGGGACGAAGCGGGGGACCAGCCCCCCATTGACACCACCCAGCAAGCGCAGGGCTCTCACAGGGAGGCTGGGGGAGGAGTGGGGGGTGAGTGCCACTGTAAGGAAGAGCCAGACATAATGGGGGGGGTTTGTGTTGTGTGCATTTGAGGGAGGGGGTGTATTCAGGGAGGGGCTCTGTGTATTTGGAGAGGTAGCATCATATTTAGGGGAGGGGGGCATCATATTTAGGGGAGTGCAGTTGTTGAGAGGGTTGTAATTGAGGGGGGCGTAGGGGCGTAGTAACTGTATTTGAGGTGGGGGTGTATTTGAGGGAGGGAGGGAAGGAGGGAGGGAGGTTTAGAGTAGCTTCGATGGGACCTTTTCTCTTGTGGTACAAAGTTAAAAAGCTGTTTCAATTAAAAGTTGTTTCTCCAGAACCTGTCTGTGCCTTTTTTGGGGGGGATGGAGGGAGTGCAGGAGGCACCAGGAATCAGCACCCCGCAGGTGCCACAGGCCCAGTGAGCACCAAATCACATCCCACGAGCCCCAAAGGGCAACGATCTGCCCCCAGGGACCAGCTACCACCAGCTGGGAGGCAGTGGCCAGCGGGGGACTCCCCTGTCCCTTTCCCCAGGGGCAGCCAGGACAGAGAGCTCCCTGCAGAACCCGCGGACACGGCCCCATGTAGAAAGCAACACAGAGACCCTGGGCAAGGACAGGCCTTGGGGACTGAGATGGGACAGACACACACCGCCACATGGGCTGCAAGGCCTTGGGCTGCAACCCGGCCAGTGAGCTCGCCACACAGTCCCCCAAAGCCTGGGGACAAGCCCACCCGTCCTCAGGTCCCACGGCAATGGGCTCCTCATCCCGGCTTTGTCTCCTGACCCCAGGGCATTCTTAAGGGCATTGTCCAAATGCCTCTTCAACAAGGAGATACTTGGGGCATCAACCACCTCCCCAGGATGCCTGTTCCAGTGTTTGACCACCCCCTTGGTAAAGACATGCTTCCTAACGCTGGGTCATCAGGGAGGGGAGAGATAGGATGAGGGGGAAGCGTTAGACACTGGAAGAGGGGAGATTGAGATGAGATGTGGGGAAGCAATTCTTTGGTGTGAGGGTGGTGAGAGCCTGGCCCAGGTTGCCCAGAGAAGCTGTGGCTGC
>JAOQGH010000014.1:977298-997447 GCA_025769975.1 Gallinago jamesoni | reverse complement strand
AAGCTGTGGCTGCCCCATCCCTGGAGGGGTTCAAGGGCAGGTTGGAGGGGGCTTGGAGCAAGGTGGTGTGGTGGGAGATGTCCCTGCCCAGGGCAGGGGGTGGCACTGGGGGGGGCTTTAAGCTCCATTCCAACCCAATCTGGTCTGTGATTCTATGATCCCAAGGGAGGTAGAAGTTGGGATGTGCCTCAGCTGTGGATGGGTTGGTAGAGGAGTGGGAGGGCCCCAGGATCCAACCTGGGGACTGGGGGAAGCGTCTCATCCCTACCCAGTTGGACTCAACCTCTCAACCGCATGTGCTGGGGCTGGAGGTGGGAGGCTGCCACTTCTCCTGGGTGCTGAGTCTGAGCGTAGCCTGGTGCTATCTGCACCACGGCTGCTCCTCTGGCTTCTGGTAGTCGTATGGTCAGGACAAGCCATGGGCTGGCAACCACAGCGGCACAGCTGGGGCTGGGAAGCAGCAGATGGCATCATCATGGGCAGTGGGTGTGAGCCAGGGGCCAGTGCATCATCCCCAAGCTGGGCCGTGTTGTGGGGGTGGCCACAGCATCCCTGCTAGAACAGTCTGCATCCTCCGCTTGTCATGGGCAGGGAATTTGGGGATGGATGTGGGTGTTTTTCTGGTCCTGTTCCCTTCTCTGGGCAGTGCTGAGGCCTCGCTTCCCTTAGGGCTGTGTCTGAGCTGCCTTTCCTCTGTGACATTCCTCCTCCACTTCTTTCTTCTGAAAATAACCCAGTGCCAAATGTTTTGCCCACCAACAGCTGTGCAGCACCGTGGCCACCTGCACCTGGGGGCCGGGCCACTGCGTCCTCGCCACACAGGGACCCCACCAGTTCCTGGAGGGTGATGCCAAGTGCTGGGGCAGTGGGTGCTCCCGGGGTGCGGTTTGCCCCATCCCGCTTCTGCCAGGAAGGATTCCCACCTGGGCCCTGGCACCCAGATTTTGCCAGATGTTGTGGCAGGTCCCAGCTAAATGCTCACAGCTGGCAGCTCACTCCCCAGCTGTGAACTCACCCTGGACGGCAGCCACATCCCACTGGGTCTCCTCCAGCGCGCCTGTGCCTGGCTCTTGGGAAAACCAGGTTCCAATTTCATTCCCCTGTGGCTCCCGCTGTGCCTTATCCTGCTTTAGCACCAGGGAAAAGCAGCCAGGTCCCCTCTGGGGGTCTCCGGCCCTGAGATGGAGGCGGACAGGGCAGGGCACCCTGGTCCTGCTCAGCCTGGACAGCGGGGATGGACATCACACCCAGCAACCGACGAATGCTGGCAGCACCCTGCCGTCACGGGGCTTTGCAAAAGCATCAATTCCCCTTATCCAAAGCAAAATTCTCCACCAAGAATTGCACCCATAAAGTCTGCGGTGTTTTTTTTTTTTTGTTTGTGGGTTTGGTTTTGTTTTTTTTTTCCCCAGCCCACTTCCCTAGTGTGGCCAAGCTCTGACTCATGACTGCACCCTTGGAGCTGGCAGTGTGACTGCCGTGGCCCCCCCAGCCCGGGCTGCGAAGCATTCCTTAAATGTACAAACACTGCCCAGCCCCACCGGCAGCAGCACGCTCGCCTGCCTGCAGCCAGCTCCAGCTCCACCGCACCAGGGCTGGGGCAGGCGAGGGGGCCCGGCGGGTGGTGGATGTGGGGGGCTCACTAGCCCCCCGTCTGGAGGGTTTCACCAGCCGTGGCCCCGTTGTTGTTGCAGGTTGATGGTCCCCTGGTTGGAAGCATCCTGGGGAGAAGATGGCTCAGCCTGCACCCCTGAACCAGAACCTCCCAGGTAAAGGGACCGGGGCTGTCAGTGGGCGGGGAGAGTGGATGGAGCACAGGGGAAGTGGCAGTGCTGAGTTGTCCCATCCCGTCCTGATGGGTTTCCTCACCCCAGCACCGACCCGACACTTGGCAGCCCTGAGTGCTGGGGACAGATCATCTGTTGGGCCCACTGCCAGCAGCATCGCAGTGGGGAGGGGGGCTGCAGGCTGTAAATCCCAGTATAGCCCAGTTGGAAAAGCCTTCTGTCTCCACCAGGTTCCTCCCTGACTGTCCCTACTCCTCTTGCAGATCTTGGGGGCCCATTCTTGTACCGGGACCAGGACGATGGGGAGAAGAGCTCCTATTCAGTGGAAACCCCTTACGGCTTCCTCCTGGACCTGGATTTCCTGAAATACGTCGATGACATTGAAAGCGGCCAAACGCTGAAGAAAGTCCCGCTGCCTCGCAGGGCAAAAGGGGCCCGGCAGCCGCCCAGTGCCCTGCGCAGCCCCAGTAGCCATACCAGCACCTGGACCTCCACCGAGTCCCTCACCTCCACGGCCAGCGAGGATGGCAGGCCTGCGCTGCTGCTGTCCCCGCACGGCCAGACACCCCTGGACCCCCAGAGCAAGCCAACCTCCCACCCTGTCTCACCGCCACCGCCGGTGCGGCTGCTCCCACCCCCCACCCTCAAGTGTCTCTTGCGAAATCCACGGGTGGAGAAGACCTTGCTGGAGACAAGCAGGAGGCTGGAGGAGGAGCAGGGCCATTTGCAGGGTATTGGTGGTCCCTCCCGCGGTGGCCCACCAGGTGCCCCGAGTCAGCTGCCCCAGCGGGGGCCAGTGGGTGCCGAGGGCCAGGTGGGCTGGGGACGGGTGAGCCCGGGCAGCTCGGGGCGCAGCACGCCGGCGGCGGGGCTCAGCGCTGCCCCACTGCAGCACGTGCGGGAGCAAATGGCCGCAGCCCTGCGGCAGCTCCGGGACCTGGAAGAACAGGTGAAAACCATCCCCCTCCTGGAGATGCAGATCTGCGAGCTGAAAAGGGAGAAGGCGAAGCTGATGGAGAAGCTGTCGGCAGAGCCCGGTGAGGCTTTCGGTCACCCCACTGGCTTTGAGGCAGCGGTGGGGAGTGAGGAGCCACCCCGAGCGGGGCTGGAGAGCGAAGCAGAACCGGCAAAGGGGCGAGCGAGCAAGATCATGGAGCTGAGGAAGCTGACGGAGAAGCTGGCCGTGGCAGAGCGGGGCAGCAGGGCTTGGCCAGGCAGGAACCCCAGGGCTGTCGAGAGGCCGTGTCGCTCTGTGGCGGTGGGTGAGGACCGGGCCATGACTGACGCCGTCTTTTACTACCGGTCACAGCAGGAGGGTGGTGATGTGCTGGATGGTGGGGTGAGGGAATGCAGGGACGCAGCTGTCTGGGTGCTGGAGTCCTCACTGGGGGTGGCCAGCGAGGCGGAGCGGGAGCTGGAGCTGCTGCAGCAGACGGTGGGGCACCAGAAGGAGGTGATTGTCATGATGGAGGGGCACCTGCAGGAGGCCACGCGGGAGCTGGAGGAGCTGCGGCTGGAGGTGTGCGCCCGCCGGCCCTGCGGGCGGGTGGACAAGGAGGTGATGGCTAAGCCGCAGGTGACCGAGGTGCTGGTGGAGGCAGTGGTGGCGACACAGAGCCGGGCAGCTGGTGACTTCCCGGAGACAGCAGAGGCAGGTGTGGAGTGCTGCCCCCGCACCGTCTGCGTTGGGGTGGGCTGCCACCCCGACCGGTGGGACGTGGCGGTTGGCCCCGATTCAGGCACCAGGTGCGAAGACAAAGGTAGCCAGACCGAGGTGGGCAGCGCTGGCCCGGCAGGCAAGGAGATGGAGCCCGGTGTGGATGATGCCCTGAGCAGCCCCTTGGCACAGGGCACAGAATCAACTGGGGGGACATGCCAGGGCAGCCCAGCCTCCAGGGCAGCTGCCCCGGAGATGATGCACAGCGGCCGGGACCTGTCCCCAGCACAGCATGGCAGAACTGCCCAGAGCCCTGTGGCCGGTGAGTTGGCTCCAGGGATGCCACCAGGGTCTGGGTGGGAACATTCCTGCAGGGAGAGGGTGGTCCTGTTGGGGACAGCACCTGCAGGGCCAACACCACCTGTGTCACAGCAGCTGCCAGCACTCTACCCATGTCCCTCCCATGCCCACCCTGGGGTCTGGGAGGGGTTGGGGTGCCCAGGTGAGGAGGTTCCAGCTCGCTGACCCCTGACACCCGTCTCTCTGCCCCTAGGAGCCCTGAAGTCCATCATGAAGAAGCGGGATGGTCCTCCCCGGAGTGAGGCTGAGGGCAGCAAGAAGAGCCTGCAGTTTGTGGGCGTGCTGAACGGGGAGTATGTGCACCCCTATGGGCCAGCCCCAGCCCCCAGCATCCCCCTCCTGGGCTGGGGGCAGTGGCAATAGAGGGGTCTGGAGGGGACCAGCTGGGTGCCATGTTGCTACTGAGTATCCTCCCTCCAAGCAGGTACGAGAGCACATCCAGCGAGGAGGAGGAAGAGGAGGAAGGAGACAGCTCCTCCGAGAAGGTTTCAGCCGACAGCTCCGACAGTGAGGAGCCAGGGGACAGTGAAACCTCAGATGAGGAGGCTGGGGAAGGCGAGAGTGAGCCAGGACAGGAGCACGAGGGGGCCAGCGTGACCCTGCCAGAGCCCCTCGAGGTGAAGGAGAAGTAAGTGCCACTGGGGAAGGCCCTGTCGCCCTGCACAGCTGGGAGCCATGGGCTGGCACCAGCCCTGCTGACTTGGGATGTCTGCCCAAGTTTGGTGCACCCAATGGGAAAAAAACATATTGAGTTCCTGCAGAAACCATTCCGCAGGAAAAAAAAAAAAAATCCTTCCAGCTTCTTGGGTCTGCTAAGGAAAGGATGAGACTGAGGCCGCAGAGGCCTCTTTGCTGGAGAAGAAAGTTTGGAATGGTAAAAAAGAAACCAAACAGCCTTTAATGGCATTTTTCAACAAAAGGAAAAAAATTGACCTAAAAATGGATAAATCATGCCTGAGCATGGCCGTATAAGGCTTGGTTCAGCAGGGGTTTCCAGAGGCTGAAGCTGCCAGGGTGCAACCAACAGGCTTGGACACTGCACCATGGGGGGCTCGTGGAAGCTCCTGGGCATCAGGGAGAGGAGCAGAACCCCCATGGTGGCACTTGGGGTGCCCCCTGGCAGCATGGCATTGGTGGGGCAACACAGCCCCACACCGCAGATGCCCTTGTGCTTTCCCCAGGTTCGAGTTGAGCCCCAGGATGCGGGAGGCCTGCCTCATCATCAAGACCCACCTGGGCCACCCCGGAGCCACCAAGAGCAAAGAGGTGGTGAGTTGGATGCCGCATGTGGGATGGCTGGCCTGGCCCCTGCTGGGATCCCCCCTGGGGCTGGCCCTCTCCAAAGATGGGCCAGCAAAACAGCTCAGCACCTTCCCCCAAAACACAACCCTTTGCTCCAGGCTTTGTCTCATACGCCCCAAAACCCGTGTGGCCTTGGCTTGGGCCATCCAAGCATGGTTTTGGGGGTTCAGGGTCCTGCCTTCACACAGTCTCCTCTGGAGCAGTTGCAGAGGGTCAGGGGGAGTCTTGGCCCCCAGCTCAGCACCACTTGCTGCCCACAGCTCGCCAGCAGCAGCCTGGTCCTGCAGGAGTGGTTTCGTCTGTCGAGCCAGAAGTCGTCTGTCCCCAACATGGTCGCCAACCACCTCATGGCCTTCGCCGAGATCTCACCAGCTCTCCTGGCCCATGTGGTGAACCTGGCGGACGGGAACGGCAACACAGCCTTGCACTACAGCGTCTCCCACTCCAACTTCCACATCGTGCGGCTGCTGCTGGACACGGGTCAGTGCTCTCCACCCCCTGGAACGTCCACCTGTACTTCAGGTCACATCCTAGCCACGCCAAGTTTGGGGGGAAGGTGCTGGTAGTGGAGAGGCAAGGCCCTGGGCTGGGGGGGAAGGGTTGGGCAGCCACCCCAGCCCTTTGGGAGCCCAGATTTGATGAGAGGACACCCATCAGCAGGTCTGTGCCTGTCGGTCTGTGAGACAGCTCGCAGCACCCCGCGCAGGGCAGGCACCAGGCACATGGCTGGGTCTGTGCCCCCCACCATCCCTGCAGCACCCCAAGTTTCCGCACTGTGCCCATCCCTGCAGGGGTCTGTAACGTGGACTACCAGAACAAAGCTGGCTACACAGCTCTCATGCTGGCAGCACTGGCAGCCGTCGAGCAGGAAGACGACATGAACGTGGTCAGGAGGCTCTTCAGCATGGGCGATGTCAACGCCAAGGCCAGCCAGGTTGGTGTGGGTTGGGGGCCACCACATCCTGACCCTCTACCCCCACCCTCAAGACACTCCCAGGGCCATACTCAGCTCCTCCAAGGGCAGGACTGTGGCTCCAAAACCTGGAAAGGTCAGTACAGTGGGAGGGCATCAAACTCAGAGCTCCTTCTGCCTGGCATCAGGGCTCTCAAGGTCTCACCCACCCCTCACCTCCAGCCAGGGAGGTGCTCAGAGAACATGTGGGTACTGGGGATGTCAGTGGGAAGAGTGGGTGGCACAGCCTGGGCAGGAGCAGCCTGGCAGTGTCCCTTGCCTCGCAGGCTGGCCAGACGGCGCTGATGCTGGCCGTCAGCCATGGCCGTCAGGAGATGGTGGAAGCCCTGCTCGCCTGTGGAGCCGACGTGAACCTCCAGGATGAGGAGGGCTCGACCGCGCTGATGTGTGCCTGCGAGCACGGCCGTGTGGAGACGGTGAAGCTGCTGCTGGCTCAGCCCACCTGCAACATCTCTATCGTGGACAGCGTAAGCCTCTGCCGTGGGGGCCCGGGCACACTCACTCGCCCTGTGTCCTGTCCCCAAACCTCTTCCCAACTGCTCTCCTTTCCTTTCCAGGATGGCAACAATGCTGTTGCCATTGCACTGGAGGCCGGTCACAGCAACATTGCCGTGCTCCTCTACGCCCACCTCAACAGCACGAAGGCGCAGCTGCCTGTGAGTACCGCAGCCCCCCCAGCTCCTACCACCTGCCCTGTCCCACACATGGGCCACAGAGGTGGCACCATGCCACCAGTTCAGCTACACCGTGGGCAGGTGGCCCTGTAGGAGGGGACCGGACAGTGACAGAGATGATGCTCCCCAGGAAGGGGATGCAGGGGTGAGAGTGGAGCGTCCCCGGTGCCACAGGCTTGGTCCATCCTCAGCAGCAGGGTCCCAGCCTGGCTGGGCCTGACCAGGAGTCACTGGAGGCATCTCTAGTGACATCTGGTGACTGCTCTTTTTGCAGCAGGGGACATCACCAACAGCCACGAAGAGCCCTGGGAGCCCAAAGAAACCCAATTAGAGTGACCTTTGGATCCAGCTAGGGGCCAGCTGTGTGCCACCATCAGTGCTAGGCTGTAATTCACGTCTCCTCTCCTGTTGCTCCCTTGCGTGCTGAATTGCTCTCTGTGACTGTAGATGCTTTAATCCTCCTGTCACCAGAGCAGGTGGCATCCCAGGGCCTCACTCACCCATCTCCACTGCTGGAAGGCCACACATAGCCACCTTGCTCCACCGCAAGTGACAGAGGAGCCAAACATCAAGTAACCTTGGGGTAGGAGATGCAGTGGGTAGAAGCCGTCCCTGTCCCCTTTGCTTCCCCCACCAGCCGCTGGAGCTGTGCCACCTTCGAGCCCTCTGCAAGTTGCAAACTCACTGCAACAGCAGAAAACAAACCCAGTACCTGGTTTCTGCTCTCTCAGGCAGCTCCCAGGGCGAGGGTGAGCAGCGGCTCGTGGATTCTGCTGTGCCAGCAGGGAAACAGTGCTCAGGGACAAACCAGCTGTTTAATGCTGCCTTGGGCTGGGAGCGCTTCCAGACTGAAGTACTTGCCCTTCTTTTGTGGCATTTCCTTTCCTGGCTGAAGTCAGAATTGTTTCTAGCACATGCACACAAAGCAAAAAAAAAAAAGTATATTGCTTATTCAAATGATGGGAGTTCGACATGAAATCACTCAGTGGTTTGAGGTGCTCAATGGGAACTAAACTCCTGGGCACTCGGGGCTGCAGCCAAGCTGACAGAATGGGGCTGAGAGCCATGGACACATTTAGGGACTGAGACAGCCCAGTAGGACACCTGCCATGGGGAGCAGGAACCTCCTCCTAAGGGAAAGAGAGCAACCACCTCCTAAACTTTTCCCATTTTAGAGAGCCTCCCAGCCATTGACTGTGAAGGCAACCAGAGCCCACAGCTGAGTGCTCTGCCTGCTTTCCTTCCCAAAAAGGAGGAGCACGGCTGAGGAAAGCTCCAAGAAAAAAAGACCGGGAAGAGCTGAGAGCGAGCCTAAGGGCCCTGTGGAGATTGCCATGTATGTCAGAGCATGTGTGCGCATCTGTGCGAGCGCGTGTGCACCGGGTGGGGACAGACACTGTAAGGACTAAGGACCAGAAGGAAGAAGAGGCTTTTGCATGGCAGCTGGAAAATGCCCCCCAGGGAACTTGTTCTGGGCAACACACTGCTGTCCTTGCAGTGGGCCCCTTTCAGCTTTGCACTGAAGTTAACATGATGCTCACAGCCACTCTCCAGCACACTGCTCTGTATGTATTCCCTACTCACTGCTTTGGTTTCACAAGTTTGTTTACCAGTATTTTAAAAGTGATGTTTATTTTTAAGATATAAATAAAATTTTAAGGAAAATTATTTTGAAATATTACAGTGACCATCACCATTCTCCTGCCTCCTTGTCTGGCTCAAGCTAAAAACCACAGAGCAGCTGCAGCCAAGGGAAGCCTGGCAAGGCCTCACCCTAAGCACTTGCCCGCATGTTTCAATTCATTCCCTGCAAGTTTATTAACTGGCTGCATCCATCAATCTGGTTTCTTCCAGCTGAACTGTCCCAGTCAGGAACCTGACTTGGCTACCATGGTGTCTGCTGGCCTGTTTCACTCCACAGCACCAAGTGGGATGCTGGGACCAGACACAGTCCTTCACTGGTATTAGCCTGCATTATTAAAGGATAACCATCATATGGAGAGTGGGGATGCAAAGTCACCTCCCTCTTCACATGGCCAAAGGCCACACTGACCCCACAAGGATATTGGGGAAGGGCTACACCTGCTCTGAGCCACCCCCACCACACCTGCCTGGCCATCGACTCACAGCCAATGTCTCCTGTCACAGTCACTCAGCGCAGTCAGGGCTGGCAGCTGCTGGAGCCAATGCTCTTCTGTCACTGCTAAATCTGTGCAGCAATCAACAGCCAGAGAATTAAACTCCAAGGTGGACTTCTTGTGCTCACAGCTAGTTCCCGAGAGCTCTGCTGTGTCACAGGAATCAGGGGAGTGCAGACCCCCCCCCCACCCCGCAATGTTCCAATACTGAACCACCAAGGAAGAATCAAGCAACAGCATGAGCACACATTGACAAGGGCATTCTCTAGAGCACTAAATGCACCTCAGGCCACCCACAAGCTGACCAGGTTACAGCTAACATCTGCAGGAAGGAAAAAAACTACCCAAACACTCTTCCAACCCCAAACCTAGCAGCAATCCTCACTATCAGCCCACAGTACAGCAATTTGAACATCTGTTCCAGTAGTGCTCTCCTCAGCTTCACGGTACTCAAACCCTCAGTTCCACCTGCCACTAAAGTGCCTTAATGAAGGGAAAGGCATTGAAGGATGAAGAACACTCCCACCAGAGGATCAGGAGCCACAGACCCAGTATCACTCTATTACCAGATGGAAAAGAACAGTACTTGAAAAACAGCTCTTGAACTGTGACTATTTTTCAGCTCATTCCTAATCCTTTCACTTTAAAATAGCCTAAAACAATAAAACTTTCTAGTGAGTCGTGTGGCAGAAGGGGACCCTGAGGAAGAAAATAAGTGAAACTGATTTATTAACTCCTCTAAGAGGGAGTGATAAGCACTCGCTCTCTATTGGTGACTGCCAGGAAGGACAGCAAGTAAGTGTATTTATAGCAGCATTTACAGAATAGCTTACTGAGGACAGGAAGGCAGAAGCAGCAGCTGTTGCTTTGCAAGCTGGTACAAAACTTGGCTTTCAACTTTTAATTACATTCCACAGAAGTCCAGTAAGTTTCGCACTGCTGCTTTACTGGTTACATACAGAAAGATGCTTACCAGAAAGACCAGTATTAAAACTGCTGTAATCAAAACAGAGTTGTTTTTGTTGTGACAGGTTAGTAAAAATGCAAGGACACAGTAATATTTCAATGAAGGCATTACATGTAGCCCCAGTAAGAAGCAGGGTGTGCTTCTGTCACTCTGCTGAACCTAACAAGAGGCAGGTGCTAAGGGCTGTGACAGACTCACATGTTCAATGAGGAAGGCCAAGGCAAGGGATTACTGAAAAACCCTTTATTGCAGCAAGGTCACTGCCATGCTCCTCTCCATCCATAGCCTGTGCCTGGCGGGCAGATGACAGCCGGCCATGAGACTCCAACACCCAAAGGAGAATGGTGGAGGTCGGGCCCGGGACTCGCTGGCTCAGCGCAGCCGCCGGGCCTCTCGTTCTGACTCCAGCAGGGTGAGGACATCACCTTCACGAACCGGCCCCTTCACATTGCGGATGATGGAGCGGCTGGTGTCATCCATGAACTCCACACGCACCTGCAGGGCGAGACGGCATCAGCCTAGCCTAGCTGTTGTCTTATGTTTTTTTATCCCAGTGTGCAAGAAGCCAATATACACACAGAGGTGAGACATTTATTTATCTCATTTCTGTGCAGAGATGGGTACAGATGGTTCATCTACAAGGCTCACACATCACAGGCTGGCACATAGTAAGCATCTGTACCTTCCGAGTAAGTTAATCAACATTTATCAGTATTTCCTACAGCTGTGCATAGCTGTCCAACCCACTCTAGATGACCCTGCTTTGACAGGGGATTTGTATCTCTAAAGGTCCCTTCCAACCTCTACCATTCTGTAATTCCTACTGGTTCTTACTGTGCTTCATCTTTACCTAAAGCCACAGCATTCTCTCTTTTCACTATACACAGTCCATGAGGAGGAGCCTTTTGTTAGCAGGGGTCTCTCCCTACCCGAGTGTGGGTGCTTTACTCTGTTCATTACGACAACTCACTCATAGTTCAAGTGACTTCTATGGCATTGTTAACAGTTCTGTTCCCCTTCAGCTTATGTTGGTATTCCTTTATTTAATTCACAGCATAGAATCATGGAATTGTCAAAGTTGGAAGGGACCTCTAGAGATCATCTAGTCCAACTCCCCCGCTAAAGCAGGATTGCCCAGAGCACATCACTCAGGATGGCATCCAGGCGTGTCTTGATAATCTCCAGAGAAGGGAACTCCACACCCTCCCTGGGCAGCCTGTTCCAGGGCTCTGCCACGCTCACCAGAAAGAAGTTCTTTCTCATATTTGAGTGGAACTTCCCATGTTCCAGCTTGTGGCTGCTGCCTCTTGTCCTATCACTGGAAACCACTGAAAAGAGTCTGGTTCTGTCATTCTTCAACCCACCCTTTAGATACTTGTAAACATAGATAAGGTCTCCCCTCAGCCTTCTCTTCTCCAGGCTAAAGAGCCCCATTTCATTGATCCTTTCCTCGTAAGGAAGGTGCTCCAATCCCTCAATCTTAGCTACCCCACACTGGACTCTCTCCAGTAGTTAGCTGTCTCTCTTGAACTAGGGAGTGCAGAACTAGACGCAGTATTCCAGTTGTGGCTTCACCAGTGCAGAGCTGAGGGGCAGAATGACCTCCCTCAACCTACCGGACACGCTCTTCCCTATGCAGCGCAGTACCCTCCTGGGTCTTTCTCCAGGACCCCACATCCCGCTATTTACAGCGGTTAATTGCGCCCTCTGCTTCTGGTACTTCTCCAATATGGCGGCCGCGCTCCCGCCCGCCCCGCTCACCTGCGTGCACTGCCCCTGCGAGCCGGTCCGGCCCAGCACCTTGGTCACCTATGGGAACAGAGCAGAAGATAAAGCACGGTCCCGCAGTCCCAGCGTCCTCCCTTCCCAAGTCCCAGGGCCCCCTCCTCGGTCCCTACCCTAGCCAGCTTGATGGGCTGCACGCGACTGGTGTCCATGGCGGCGACAGGGAAAAGAGAGGGCGTGGTTTCCCCGCCCCGCCATATATGCGGCGCCAAAATCTCGCGAGAACCAGCCCGGGCGCCGCCTTGACTAGCCCCCCAAATCTCGCGAGAACCAACCCCACTCCCGGCAGCCCCCGCGCCCGCGCGTCCCTGCCCTTCACAGCGGCCAAGATGGCGACGGCCACTCGGCTTATCCAGCGGTTCCGCAACTTCTTGGCGGGGGTAAGAGTGGTGTTGGCCATGGATTCCGTTCCCAGCTTCACCAAGTCTATAGGGCGTTGCGCGAACCCCGCCCGGCGGGGGCGCGCAGCGCCTAGTATCGTCTGAGACGCTTTCGCCTTGCCTTGCAGAGGAACCTCCAGGCCAAGCTGGCGCTGCGCTACGACGAGATCTCCAAGAGGTACTGTGGGGCGGGAAGGGCTGGGGGGTTTCCAGTCGACAGCCGCCACTGACGTTCTCGGACCCGTTCTTGTCTAGAACTCAACCGCCACCTCGGCTCCCGGTGGGCCCCAGCCATAAGTTCGCTGACAACTATTATTGCAGCCGGGATGGACGACGAGAGGCTCTCCCGCCTATAGTGGTCGCGGGCGGGCAGAAGACCATCGCTGCAGGGGCTCAAGCTGGCAGGTAGGTCTGAGCTGGCACTCTTCGACCTGAGTGGGTTTAAGGCTTGTGAGCTAAGTGTAAAGTCCTACTTATGGGTCGGGGCAATGCCCAGCACAACCCTAGGCTGGATGGAGAACGGCTGGAGAGCAGCCCTGAGGAGAAAGACTCAAGGGTGTTCATGGTGAGAAGCTCCACATGAGCCAGCAATGTGCACTGGCAGCCCAGAACCCCCCTGCACCCTGGACTGTGTACCCAGCAGTGTGGCCAGCAGGGCAGAGGGGGTTTCTGCCCCTCTGCTCTGGGGAGACTCCCCCCCAGTGCTGCCTTCATCTCTGGGGCCACCAATATCAGAAGGGCACGGACCTGTCAGAGCACGGCCAGAGGAGGCCACAGAGATGCTGGGAGGACTGGAGGCCCGGTGCTCTGAGGACAGGCTGAGAGAGGTGTGGGGGGGTTCAGCCTGGAGAAGAGAAGGCTCTGGGGAGACCTTATTATGGCGTTTCAGTACTTAAAGGGGGTTTATAAGAAAGATGGGGACAAATATCTAGTAGGGTCTGTTGCAGTGGGACAAAGGATAATGGCTTTAAAATAAAAGAAGGAAGATTCAGACTAGATACAAGGAAGGAATTTTTGCTTTGCTTTGCTTTGAGGGTGGAGGCCCAGGTTGACCCGAGAAGCTGTGGCTGCCCCGTCCCTGGAGGGGTTCAAGGCTAAGTTGGAGGGGGCTTGGAGCAAGGTGGTGTGTTGGGAGG
The DNA here is from genome assembly GCA_025769975.1 of Gallinago jamesoni. Taxonomy (NCBI): domain Eukaryota; kingdom Metazoa; phylum Chordata; class Aves; order Charadriiformes; family Scolopacidae; genus Gallinago; species Gallinago jamesoni. The sequence continues at coordinate 984,288 of JAOQGH010000014.1, read as the reverse complement.
TGTCCCTGCCCAGGGCAGGGGGTAGAGCTCAATGATCTTAAGGTCCCAGGTCCCTTTCAGCCCAAACTATTCCATGATTTTGCTGTTTAGTGCTGGACTTAGCAGTGTTAGGTTAAGAGTTTGACTCAATGATCTTAAACATCTTTTCAACCTAAATGATTCTGTGACTCTGTGGTAATATCTATACTCTTATTAAGTCAGAATCTAGTTTTCATGGTGTTACTAAAGCCTCCTCTTTCTCTACCCCAGTTCAGGCTCTGAAGTGACAACAGCTGAGAAAAAACCAGTGACACCAGGACCACTACTTAAGAAATGGGAAATTTCAAAAGACCAACCCTATTTGTGAGAAACTAACATGACAAGCCTGGGTGCGCAGGTCAGGGTTTGTTACACAGCAGCACTGCAATCAGGAGGCCTGTTGTGGATTTTGCTACAGTGCTGCTGTGCGGAACTTGTCCTAGTGCTGCTGATGCATACCTAATAAATATATTTAAAGCTTTGACTATTCCCTGCACCACCATTTTGTTTATTCAATTAGAATTACCTGTATTAACTACTCTTTAGTATTGTTTTGCATGTAAGGTTTTTGTGAGGGCGTAGAAATCAGGCCAATACCCAGCACAACCCCAGGCTGGGCAGAGAATGGCTGGAGAGCAGCCCTGAGGAGAAGGACCTTGGGGTGTTGGTGGGTGAGAAGCTCCACACACCCCTCAACGTGTGCTGGCAGCCCAGAAACCCCCTGCCCCCTGGGCTGCATCCCCAGCAGTGTGGCCAGCAGGGCCGGGGGGGATTCTGCCCCTCTGCTCCGCTCTGGGGAGACACCCCCCAGTGCTGTCTCCAGCTCTGGGGCCACCACCAGCAGAAGGACATGGAGCTGTTGGAGCGGAGCCAGAGTAGGCCCCGGAGATGCTGGGAGGGCTGGAACCTTTCTGCTGGGAGGACAGCCTGGAGAAGAGAAGGCTCTGGGGAGACCTTGGAGCCCCTTCCAGTCCCTAAAGAAGGGGGGCTCCAGGAAAGCTGGGGAGGGACTCTGGATGAGGGAGGGGAGCCACAGGAGTAGGGGGAAGGGTTTGACGCTGCAAGAGGGGAGATGGAGCTGAGATGTGGGGAAGAACTTGTTTGGTGGGAGGTGTCCCTGCCCAGGGCAGGGGGTGGCACTGGGGGGGCTTTAAGCTCCCTTCTGTTCTAAACTCTCCTGTGAATAGAACACGGTAGGGACAGTGGGTTCATGACCCAACCATCTGTGATTCCACGTCAGGGTGAGACGCGGGGCACACCGCACCCATGGGGTCCCGGTGCTGCGACTTCACAGGCAGGCGGCTCTCCCTGCTCCGCCCTGCTGCAGCGGCGCTTTCCCGGAGCTTTTACAAGCTGCGCTGTTCGCTTCTCCGTGAGCTGCTGCCGAGTGCGGCCAGTCCCCCGCCTGGCCGCAGCAACTCCCCCGCTGCCTCAAGGGCAGAGGAAGGAGGGGGGGGCGGGATCAGGGCGGGATCGCGCCGGGGGCCGCCCCCGGGGCCGGGCGAGGGGGTGCGCGGCCTCCTCAAGGGCACGCGCCCTCGCTACCGGGCTCCTCGGTGGTGCAGGTCGTGCCCGTGCGCGTGCGCCCCACCGGCGCGCGGCCCGCTTTATAAAGCGCGGCGGCGGGTGCCACAGGCGGGGTCGCGGCATGGCGCTGCCCCTCCACCTGCTGCCGCCGCGCCTCCTCCTCCTTCTCCTGCTGCTGCTCCCGCTCCCGGCGCTGCTGCTGCTCCCGCCACCTCTGCCAGAGACCGGTGAGTGGGGGGCGGGGCCGGCGGTGCTCCTATTGGCTCCCTGCGCACGCCCTTGGCTCTCATTAGCGGGCGCCTCTCCCGCCCCGCGCTCGTGCTCCTCTCGGCGGGGGGGTGCGGGGGGAGGGACAGGAGGATCCCCCGGGGGGGGGGGGGTAGATGGGGGACGGGACACGGGACGCGGATCTCCCTCGGGGAGGTGGGGACGGGACGGGACGCGGATCCTTCTCAGGGGGGCAGCGCGCGGATCCCCCTCACCCCTCCCGCCCCGCAGCCCTCTGGCCCCGCTGCCCCTTGGGCCGCTTCCAGTGCCAGCCCGGCGACCCCTGCTTTCCCGAGGAGTGGCGCTGCGACGGGCACCCCGACTGCCAGGACGAGGGGGACGAGCTCGGCTGCGGGACTGCGACACCGGATGGCGCCTGGGCGACCGCGCCGCTGAGCTCGGAGGTGCCGCCCGTCGGGGGCGCAGGTACGGGGTGAGGGGCGGGCGGCAAAGCGAGCTGGAGCCTTTCATCTCGGTCGCTTTTAGCCTCTCCGCCATGTCGCGACTTGTGGAGGGAGCGCTGCGGGGTCACAGCCCCTCCGAGCTCCCTCCCGCCGCTCCTTCGGAAGTGCCCGTGGAGCGGTTTCCTCCGGCACACGCCATTCTGGCTGCTTCCTTCCAACGAGCCGGCCACACCGGAGCCTCTGTCGTTCCCCCACCCACCCACGCCCCCGAGCCCCTCCGGTCCCTGGAGAATGGAGAAGCTGAAGGGGAAGGACGGGGGAGGCGCTCCTGGGCTGTGTGGGCAGGAGCAGAGCAGCAGACGCTGGTACCTGGCGGGCTGGGGTCTGCGCCTGTCCCCCACCCCGGGCTGCTCCAAGGGGCTCTGGGCTCACAGTCCCCTGGCCTGTGAGGCACTTGAAAGTGCAGTTCCAGTCTCCCTTACCCTGTGTTTCCACAGCCGGGGCACCGCAGCCGTGGGGCGCAGGGGGTTCCTGCAGGCGTGAGAGGCTCTGCGGCTGGGTTTGGTGCCTGCTGGGGAGATGAGCTGCCTTTTGGTGTCCCTGGGGCTTCCCTGTGCCACGCAGAGAGGATCGGATGCTGCAGTTACAGCTGGGAAGTTTCCCAGCTTTCTCTGTTCTGCATCTCCAGAAAGACGTTTTTGCCTCTGATGTGGGCTAAACGCAGTGACGGCGGATAAGGTTTTGGTTGAACGGGAAAAGGTCTGTTGGCACTCTTGAGGTGAACTGGGAACTCAGCCGGGTTTGGACTGGAGACTGCTTTGGATGCTTACCAGGAGGTGAGTTGGAAACCTGATGGATCTTGCTCTTTCACCACAGAGGCTCCAGCTACACCTGTGCCGGGGGGCTCTGTGCAGTCGAGGAGCCAAGGCCGCATGTGGGTCTTGATTATTGCAGGTACGTGAGGATCAGAGTGCTGCGCCTGGTCTGGCTCCAGGCTTGGCCTGGAAACGGAGTATCCTGATGGAGTTAATTCCAGGCCTGTGTCAGTAGCTGCTGTCACAAGGCCTTAGAGGGGGCCTTACACAGCAGCTCAATCATTCCTCTGACCCGGAGGCACTATGTTCCATGCTGTTCCATGCTGGCACTAACTCCCTTCCTCTCTGTGTCCCTTATCCTCGAGGGAAGCTGCTGATCTCTGGCTGTTGGCTAATGCTCTTGCACGGCAGAGCCCAGTGCTGATGTCCAGACCAGGTGCAGCGAATGCCCCTCTGCTTGTGTGTTCTCTCTCTAGTGCTCCTGAGCATCCTGGTAGCTCTGGGCTCTATCACTGTGTGGGGTCTGTCCAGAGCAAAAGGCAGATCTGACATCTTCAATCTTGAAGGAGCATCCAGGGAGCAGCTGGTGCCTGATAAGAGCTAGACAGGCTCATTTCCCTGATGGGTAAGTTCCTTGCCCCCCGTGCGCTCTGTATGCATGACGGAGAAATGCCTGATTGCCCTGTGTTTCTAGCTTCTCTAGAGCTTTTCCCTCTGGGGATAGCTTTTCCCAGCTGTTCCCTGAGCCAGGTGCTCAGGGTTTCCATCTGCCCTGCAGCAGCAGAATGCTCCCCTTGCTTTCCTTTCTCACAGTCAGGCATGAGGGCTCTCACTTGACTGCAGGAATAGTTGTGCAGCTTAATCTGAGGAGCTGCTGACTTCTTGGGATAGTGAAGTGCTGGTCTCTGTCCTTCTTCTGCTGCCAAGGACACTGAGCACTCTTGCTGAGATACTAATCTTCTGGTGTGGGTTGTTTTCCTCCACTTTGCCCAAACTGATGTCAAACCAGATTTTTACCCAAAGGACTGTCAATAACCTTTTTTTTTTTTTTTTTTTCTGTTCTTATAACAGGCATCTTTACCAGGCATCTTTCCTAAGGTGATAAGATGGGACTGTCCTGGTCTCCCTCCTGCTCACCACAGAGGCTGACTGCATTGGAATTAAGCTCTCAAATCTAGTTTATTACACTGGAATAACAAGAGAACACTCCCTTTGGAAATGGGCCTTAGATTGTGGGACTGGTTTGGCACTGGAAATAGCACAGGACCTTCCATGGTGATGTGAAATCATCCTCACAATGGTTGTAGAAACTTCTTCATTGTTCTTGCCTCCATTGTTTTTAGAGCTGATTCTCACCAGTGTGGCCTTGAACCCAAAGATTTTATTCTCCATGAAATGAGAGGTGCTAGGTGCTATTCAACTGTTTTATTCCATTTCCAGCCAAAAGACTTTTTCCACCTGCCCCATGCTTCCCCATGGATTTTGTCAGGGAATAGGGGCTTTCTCCATTTCAGTAGGAGCTCTCTGACTCCACACAGTTCACACACATCAGACTCTGTGTTTGCACTGCTGTTTTGGTGCTGCTCAATCCGATGTACAGGAAGCTTTTACTGACAGGTCACCCACAGACTGGAAAGCTGAGAAGCTTCCTGGCTGCTCTGACTTTGCCACCTGGAGTCTGTGGTGCGAGCAGCTTCTCGGCACACTCCCTTCCAGTGAGGATCTCTGCCCTTTGCAGAACTGCGCTTTCCACCCCAGTGCTGAACTCTGGATGCTGCTTCTCTAACACCATTAAAGGTGTCTGCCTTTAAAACTGTTTTGACGCGAGTGGTGTCCCTCAAGGATCCATACTGGGACTAATAGTGTTTAATACCTTCATAGGTGGTGAGTATAGTGGGATTGAGCACACCCTCAGCACATTTGTGGATGAGACCAAGCTGAGTGGTGCAGTTGATTCACTTGAGGAAGGGGATGCCATCCAGAGGGAACCTCAGGCTGGAGGAGTGGGCCCGTGTGAACACCATGAAGTTCAACAGGGTCAAGTGCAAGGTCCTGCATCTAGGTTTGGGGCAACCCCTGCAGAAGATGAGGCTCTAGGGTGACCTTATTGTGTCTTTTCAATATATAAAGACGGCTTGTAAGAAAGATATAGAGGGGCTTTTTACCAAGCCTTGTCACTACAGAGGAGGGGGAAGGGTTTGACACTGAAAGAGGGGAGATTGAGATGAGAGGTGGGGAAGAACTTGTTTGGTGTGAGGGTGGTGAGAGCCTGGCCCAGGTTGGCCAGAGAAGCTGTGGCTGCCTCATCCCTGGAGGGGTTCAAGGCCGGGTTGGAGGGGGCTTTGAGCAACCTGGTGTGGTGGGAGGTGTCCCTGCCCAGGGCAGGGAGTTGGAACTGGATGATCTTTAAGGACCCTCCCAACCCAAACCATTCTATGACTCTAAGATGCAGGAGAGCCCAGGAGGCAGCAATGATGTTCCCCGCCGTGCCATGTCACGTTTCGCTGGGTGTGACATCACAGACATGCTTTTTTTTTAAAAAAAAAAAAAATATATTTTCCCCCCTCTAGTAGTTAGCTTGCTTGGCTTAGCTTATTAGATTTGCTGCGATGAAATTGTTGAAATATTAAAGCGCATTTGGATGTTTCCTTTAAGCAAATTACCGGGGCAGTTTGCAGAGCGTAAGGCAATTCCCATAATTGCCTTTTCCCAAGTGTTCCGGCGTTGCTGCTGCTGCTCCAGCACCAGCTCCTCTATTATTGATGAACTGCTTTACTCCAGCTCCCAGAAAATGACCCCTCGCCTTTAAAGACGCTTTAACCATCTCTAAGACATTTTTTTATTATTATTATTTTTTAAATTGAATTCTCCTTTCTCCTCCAGCTATTAGTTTATTTAGTCCTGCTAATTAGTCTAACCCCTTCTCCTTGGGAAACCTTCTCTAAATGATGAGTGGGACGTGGGTGCATCAGTGGATGCTGTGAAAATAATGTTGCATCTCTCTCTTTGAGCTTCAGACCCTGAAGGTGTTCATGCGAAACCGTGTCCTGTGCCCCGGGGCAAGTTTAAGCGCATCCAAAAAATGTCTTGCGCACCCACATAGAGTTGGGAAAGTCCTTTGGGAAGACCAAAGCATCGAGTGCAATCATTCTTTAATATATATATATATTTCAGCTCCTCCTCCATGTGCCGTGGTCCTCAAAGCCAGGACAGGCAGATGCGACGGGATGCTCTCAGGGAGAAATGCAGAGGATGCTTCCTTCAAGCAGGAGGGTGGAAAAATGGGTTGGAAAGAAGCATTTTGCTGGGCTAGGAAAAATTATGTGGTGCTCTGGAAGCCAGGGCTTGCAGGGAGAGTGGGTTTTTGTGATAAATTCTTCAGTCCATGGAGCACCATGCAATGGTCGGCTTCCCCAGCAATAAAATCATTGCCCTGAACCAATGTGAGATACAACCTCTGCCAAGCTCCTGGTGTTTTAACTCATGGCCCCAAAAATGAGTCGTCCTGCAGAAGTTTGGCGTTTCATGCTTTGTTCCTCCACCCAACCCAAAGGACTTGCCTCCTAAAATACACAGAATCACACAGAATCACAGAATTATATGGGGTTGGAAGGGATCTCTGGAGATCATCTAGTCCAACCCCCTGCCAAAGCAGGTCCATGCAGAGCAGGTTGCACAGGAATGTGTCCAAGCAGGTTTTGAACATCTCCAGAGAAGGAGTCTCCACTACCTCCCTGGGCAGCCTGTTCCTCTGCCACCCTCACAGGAAAGAAGTTCCTCCTCCATGTTTGGATGGAACTTCTTATATTCCTGTTTGGGCCCATTTTCTTTTGTCCTGCCACTGGGCACCACTGAAAACAGAATGGCCCCATCCTCCTGACACCCACCCTTTAAGTTGTTCTATGTGTTATCAGATCCCCCCTCAGTCTGCTCTTCTCCACACTAAAAAGACCCAAGTC
>JAOQGH010000014.1:957152-975858 GCA_025769975.1 Gallinago jamesoni | reverse complement strand
CCTGGAGAAAAGGAGGCTGAGGGGAGACCTCCTCGCTCTTCTCCAATTCCCTGAAAGGAGGCTGTAGCCGGGGGGGGGTCGGTCTCTTTTCCCAAGGAACAGGCGATGGGACAAGAGGAAACTGCCTCACATTGCATCAGGGAAGGTTTAGGATGGATATGAGGAAAAATTTTTACACCAAGAGGGTTATTAAGCCTTGGAATGGGCTGCCCAGGGAAGTGGATGAGGTGCCATCCCTGGAGGGATTCAAAAGATGCGTTGACATAGTGCTGAGAGACATGGCTTAGTGATGGTTTTTTTGTTGGCTTTTTTTTTTTTGGTCAGAGTTAGGTTGATGGTTGGACTAGATCTTGAAGGTCCCTTCCAACCTAGATGATTCTACAGTTCTATGATTCTAAAAATAAAATGCAGGGAGCAGAGTGAATGGCGATGAGGAACAGCTGGTGTTAGCACCAGGCGTGCTACTGCAGAAGAGGTAACAACTGGAAAGAGCTTAGTAAGGTGAAAAACTTAATACTGTGTGAGCTTGTTCCCTCTTCAGGAGAGAAGTGGGAGGAGCAGGGCGGTGTTTTGGCAATCCTGGCAGAGCCGGCGCTGATGGCAGAGCCGGGGCTGATGGCAGGGCCAGCACTGCCAGGGCTGTGTGACAGAGCTCAGCTGCCACCAGCCTGTCCCGCGTCATCCCCGGCTTGTGCTGCTGAGCCGAGATGGGCTGTTCTGCCCCTTGCTCTGTGCCGCGGGGAGCAAGGCTGACAGGTAACCTCAGCAGTCACAGCCCCTTCCCTCTGCAAGATCATGCAGGTTTTGCTCACTCATCCCTGAACTGAGTGTTTCAGGGTTGAAAGAAACACATTGTTATGGATCTTGTGCCAAAACCTGGGGCCATGTTTGTGACCGCGATTTCCCTCCTTCTGACCGGTGCCAGAAGCAGTTTTGTTGTCCTAATCCCCAGGCTCCGAGACTTCAACTGCAGTGGAGCCTGAGCTGCTTTTCAGTGTGGGAGCAGCTTTGTGCTCCAGGTCTCTGTGTTTAATCAGATCAGCTCATGGAAATCAACGTGATGTTTTACCTGCTGAGGTAGGGTGGTGTTCCTGGGTCAGACAGCAAAGATAAGCCCATTTAATTTTGCTTCTCCTTTTACTTGCAAATCCAAAGGATTATTTCCTCCTCTTCAGTCCCTGTAGTTTGGGGGAACTTTCACTGTGCACTCACGTGTCCAGTGTCCCATGGCACCTTCCTGGAATGGGGGTGATGTGGGGCCAAAGGTGGGTGTGATGGGCAAGGGGTACAGGGCCCAGGTGCAGGAGTGACCCATCACACTGGTGACCCATCACACTGGTGACCCACTCGGACACTGTGCGGAGGGAGAGATGGTTCCTTCACCTCTTCCCCTGTAAATCTGTGCTCTTGGGCTCTGAGAGCCTGAGATGAGCTGGGTGTCAACAACCATTTCCCTTCTCTGGGCTGTGGCAGCTGACGGAGCAGGGGCATTAGCACTCATGTGCTTAACGACCGACTGGTGCCAAAAGCAGCATCTGTTGTGGGGGTACAAAGCCGGTACAAATCCTGCATGTCTGTACCTTTCCGTGCCCTTCAAGGCACAGGGTCTTTCAGGGTTCCACCAAGGCGAGTTCATTCTTTCTTTTTCACTTGCTATCATGGACGCCCCCCTTGGAAACAGGGTAGCATGTGACAAACACAAAGAGCTAATAAGAACAGAATAAAGAAGAGAAGTGGGAGCTGGAAATAGTTCCTTATGTAAAGGGCTAGTGCTTCAATCTCATTATTGTCTTAAGAAGTGGACACTTAACTGCCTCCGACTCCGACAACGCAAACCCCAAGCTGATCAGCAATCGGCTTTGGGAGCCCGGCAGGTGCTCGCCACCGCTACCCTCGGGCAGCAGCTCGCCACCGCTCCGCTGAGCTCACACCGCTCATCCCGCTCAGCCTGCGCCCGCCGGGAGCATCCCCATGAAGCCAGAGCTGCTGTCCCACAGCCCCTAACGGGAACCACCGCTTTGGAGGGACCATGAGGCAGCTGGGGATGAGGCGTGCGAGTCTCTCTGCCAGCCTGAAGATTGGGGACCACCGGGGCCGCTGCCGGACCCCGCAGGAAGAGGAAGTCCACATCCCATTTGCGCAGGACAGCCTGGTAAAGCCATGGAGCTCCTTGCAGAACGTGACGGAGAGAAACCAGGAGAAAAACAAGATTCCCATCCAAAGGAACAGGTACTTACTCAACATTAATGTTGGTGGCAAGTTGTTCCAGATAGCTCTCAAGGTAGCAGCCCGCTATCCTGTCACCAGGCTTGGGAAGCTGGCCCTTTATACTGACCCAATGAAGAAGCTGCAGCTCTGCGATGACTACTCAGTGCAGAAGAACGAGTACTTCTTTGACAGAGACCCTTCAATTTTCCACTACATCTTCCACTTCTACCGCAGTGGGATCCTGTGGATAATGGATGAGATGTGCCCCAGCAACTTTGTGGAGGAAATCGAGTACTGGGGAATCCATCTGAAATACTCCCAACGCTGCTGCCGGATCCTGTTTGAGGAAAAGCAAGATGAACTCAGTGAGTACCTGAAAATACAGAAGGAGCTGGAGGCAGAACTGGAGCCTCTGGACTCAGCAGAACACTTTGAGGGCAGATTTCTGGGACGGTTTCGGAAGATGATCTGGAACCTCATTGAGAACCCATACTCTTCTGTCCCAGCCAAGATCATTGCTGTCATGTCGAGCTTCTTTGTGCTTATCTCCATCGTGGGCATGACACTGAGCACAGTGGAAGAGATGAAACACGAGACAGGGAAGATGTGGATGGAGCAGCTGGAGATGATCTGTGCCATCTTCTTCACCTCCGAATACCTCATGCGGCTTATATCCTCCTCCAGCTTCAAAAACTTTTTGCGGGCAGCGTTTAATGCTGTAGACCTGGTGGCCATCCTGCCCTTCTACATCCAGATCCTCTTTGAAAATCTGGATGAAGCAGACACGCTTTACCATGAGGAACTGCACAAGGTGGAGAATGTGAGCAAGCTGGGCAAAGTCCTCAAGCTCATCAAGCTCATGAGGATCTTCCGCATCCTCAAGCTGGCTCGCCACTCCACCGGCCTCCGGGCCTTTGGCTTCACCATTCGCCAGTGCTACCAGCAGGTTTGCTGTCTCTTCCTCTTTATTGCCATGGGGGTCTTCACCTTCTCTGCTCTCATGCACTCAGTGGAACATGATGTGCCAGGCACCAACTTCACCAGTATCCCCTACGCATGGTGGTGGGCAGCGGTAAGTTGTGAGCTCCTTCTTCCAGAGGAGGGTGCGGTGGGGCTCGGTGGGTAGGGGGCTGCCCTGGTGCTTGAGGGATTCACCACTGCTGGGGGCCAGGAGGCAGAAAAGGGCCCAGTCTTCCCATCAGCTCAGTAACGGTGGGAAACCCAGAGCCCTGCACCCTCTGAGAAAAGAAATCAGAGATTTGGACTGAGCTCTGAGGGTCAAAATCTGGTGCTATGGTGGGTTGGTGGGACAGAGGTGGTGGCCTGGAACTCCAGGGCTAGGTTAGTGACAAGGGGGGGTGTAACTCAGCCCGGGCTTTGTCTGTCATGGGACGTAAGTGTTGGGTGGATGTGGTTCAGACCCCATGGGCATGGGGACAGCTGCCTGGGACAGCTTGAGGCTTGTGCAGCATCACAGCCCAGCTGGGCTTGGGAGCTGTGAGAGGGTCAGAGCTTGTGGGGCTCCTTATGGGGACCCAGGACTACACGTGGGAATCAAGGAAACATGGTCACACCGTGCCTCGGCCCATGTCTTGAGAGGGGACAGAGACCAAGGTGTGCTGCAGCCTTTGCTCAGCCCTTGTTTGCTGCCCTGCTGGTGCTGGGAGCTGGCAGCTCTGCTGAGCTGAGCGCTATAATAAACCTGGGATTACCTCTGAGATGAGGAGCAGCTAAAGCACTCAAGAGCCAGGGGTTAGGAGGGCATTTTGATTTACAGATGAAGCGATCCCAGAGATCACTTCTGCTCTTATAATCCCCCTTGGCCACCACAGGCTGCCTGCTGCAAATTCCTCCCGCCTCGAGGAAGTGCAAAATCACTTAGCAAAATCACCAGATTTGAGTATTTAAACGTCACAAGCTGATCCTGTCCCCGGTCGACGTGGCTTCATGCAAAGCCCAAATCTCTCTGCCTCAGCTCTCACCCTGTCGCCCATGGTCCTGCTCCCCTATCATCGAAATATGGTTCCTCTGGGTGCATTCCTGGGCAGTGCCTGTTTCCCTTGGAGGGAGGCTCTGGGAAGATTAATTCCTGAGGGACTGGGCAGCTTATGGCCAGGAAACACCGGAGCCTCTGCTCCGTGGGGGCAGGAAGCTCCAGCAGACAGTCTGGCTGCCGGGGAAAGTTCAGCTTGGTGACATCCAGCTGCTTTTGAAGAGACACATGCAAAGGAGAGGAGGGAGCAGGGCTACTTGCCTCTGGTCTCCGCTGCTGGGGCCTCATCCAGCCCTTTCTTTGGTTTCTCCAGGCTGGGGAAGCTGAGTCCCGGCCATGCAGGGACAGGCAGGCTGGCTGCAGCAACAGTGTTGTTCTCAGGTGATACGCAGCTCCCAGGGGCAGAGGGTGGTGAGCCCTAGCATGGGCAGGCAGGGTCTGCTGAGCTTGTTCATGTAGCATTTTACCCTTTTCCTTCCTTGCCCAGGTCAGCCTCTCCACTGTAGGTTATGGAGACACTGTGCCCGACACGCTGCTGGGCAGGGTGGTGGCATTTGGCTGCATCTCCTTTGGCATCATCCTCAATGGCATGCCCATCTCCATCCTCTACAACAAGTTTTCTGACTACTACGCCAAGCTGAAGGCTCATGAGCATGAGGCCAGCCACTCGCTCAAGCTCTCCAGGAGGATCCGCTTGAAGAAGCGAGTTGTGCAGAAGCTGTGGGAGTGCTGCAGAGCTGAGCCCCACTGTCACCACTGACCACTGCCCGCACACCCCTCTGCCATGACGTCTCCTGCCTCGCAGCCTGGCTGTCTCTCCAGCAGGTCCTGTCCCCCGGGGAAGCTCCACCACTTGGGCAGGAGCAGCAAGTGGCAGCAGGGACATGCTGTTGTACAGGTGCTAGTGGCAGCTGGGGCTGTTTGGAGGGGTGAAATGTGCCGGTGACTGTCTTGTGACACAGTCGCCATTGCGTGCTGGAGCCTGCTGTCCCCCAGAGTGGTCAGTAAAGGACCAGCTAGAGAGCTTTGTGGTACAGCTGTGGCAGGATGTCTGCAGCCATGAGCCCTTCTAGGCAAACCCACTTCACCTCCCACTGCCCTGGGAGCCTGGGGGCAGGGTCCTGGCTCGGGATGCTGCTGCTATGGGAACCATGGGCACCTCTGGGGTGCAGAGCTGGCAGCTAGCACATCCCCAGGAACAGACATTTAATAAACCAGACCAAAACCATTCATTGTCCTGGAGGTCTTGCCACTTCGTGTAATTCAATAAACTGCTCGTAAGTTGGGGGTTGAGGAGGGGACGTTTCTCTGGGGCTCACAGCCACCTCTCCTGCCAGTCGGGGGAGGATGGGAGCTCTCATGGGGCACAGAGGAGCCTGTCTGAACATTGGTTTGGGGATGAGGAACCTGGCCTGGGGAGTGTTGGAAGTGGAACCGGGATGTCTATATGTGCTTAGAACACACTGGTTGGCTCTGTGTGTGTTCATGTCCTGGTGACAGCGGGGGACATGTCTGCAGGGCACAGGGGAAGGACTTTTCCCTCTGTATTTAATCAATGGGCTCCCTGGGGGACATATACCCTTCTCTGGGGTGGGATGGAGAGAGGGACCCCAGGCAGTGGTGGGGAAGGGCCAAAAGCCATGGCTGCTGCTTTTGGGTGAGCAGTGGGAGGAAACTGGTGCCCACCAGGGTGGGATTTGGACACCTGAAAGTTGGGCTTGGAGATGGAGAGCTGCTGGGGGGCTTGACCACTGTTAAGCTGCTGCTGTTGCAAACTGTTGCTGATGGAAAGAGGCTTGGAAGGGCTGAGGGACAGTAGGGACAGCCAGGTCCCTGCTGAGTCCTGGACTGCAGGGGTCTGTGCCAGCAAACGCGAGACGGGGACCCCTGCCCAGATCCCTCCTGCACCTATACCTGTTCCTTGGTACCCACATCGACACCCACCCTCTCTGCTCCTCCCCAGCACAAATGCAACCCCTCACGGATGGGTCAGCTCTGCTTCCCACCCCATTTCTCTTCCATAAGGAACCCTTCCTCTGAGTGCAGTGCAGCCTCCTCCAACCATCCAGAGCTGCCCACCACCTACGTGCCCTGGCAGCATCACCAATGGGCACCTCTACATCCCCCAACCCTATCACTGCATCCTGCCACACACTCAGGAATTTCCCCACACCCTCCGTTTTGGCCTGGCTGATGGAGCCTGACACCATTTGGCTTCCAAGGAGTGGGGCTCCGTGGCCGAACGCACCCTCCCCCAAGGCTGCACCTTCATCTCTCCGCCTGCACCTCCCTCCCATGTTTTGACCAGCCCTCACCCCAGCAGTGGTTCCACAAACACTTCCTTGGAGAACGGCACATTTAATAGTTCCTCTGAATTCATTTTACACGTCACAACAATGCAGAAATGTACAGACATTTACAGGCCACTGTACAGGCAGTTTCTGTCATATATTAGTGCTCTTGCTATATACATATAGTACAGCATGCGGGAAGCCTCTGTGTGGGCAAGGAGACCTGCACTCCCACACGGGGCACCCCGAAATGGAGCCATCATCCCTGGGCTGCAGAGTCGCACGGGCTCATTCAGGTCGATTTAATCAGAGCTTGGCCCTGAGTCTTCCTGGGCACTACCAGGGGGTGATGCCACCCAGGGCAGAGCTGGGCACCCCTTGTTTTCCTCAACCCAGTCTCTTTTGTGGAGTTTTGTGGGATGGAGAGCCCCACAAAGATGCTCTGGAGGGAGCAGGAGCAGCCTTTGTCATGGTGGCACTTCCACCTTCTTCCTCCACCTGCCTCAGTGGCAGCCACAGCTCCCGGCCACCATGTCATCGTACTGCTTGAGGACCACGTTCTCATCATCGTCAAAGTAGAGGAGGTTGATGGAGTAGAGCTTGTCAGGGACACAGCAAGGGCTGCTGACGCCCTCGCTCAGCTTGAGGGCATTGATGATAGACTGCACGGTGGCATGGTTCGTCGGCCGCATGTTCTCGCCCAGCGGGAAGGGGCAGGAGCCCTTGCAGTGGTAGGCGTTGTACCCCCGTGGCGAGATGATCCAGCCAGACCAGCCGATCTCCTCAAAGTCCACAGACAAGGGATGTCTCTGGCAGGGCTGGACCTTCTCCAGAGAACGAACGTTGCGTGGCCTAGTCAGTTTGGGCATCAGTATCTTTGCGGGGAGAACAGGAGGCCGAGGCTGTAAATCTGCCAGAAATGAGGACCCGATGCCATTAGCCACTGCAGGAGCCTGGGAGGAGGGAGAACACGGCGTGTGTGTTCCCCCCGGCCACCCCTCCCCTCCTCACACGTTTTGTTTACTCCACCTGGTGCAGCAAGCCCTTCAGTCACAGCCTGTCACCAGCCCAGGCAGAGCCACCAGTAGGTGACAACCTCACAGCCCCACGGCTGTGCTCCTCAAGGCAAGCAAAACACAGATTTACACTGGTGAGCCTGCACCCCTGCACGGACTAAGCCAGAAAGGAGATGTCCTCTCCCTCTGGCCAGAGAAAGAGCTGTGGATGTGAAGGCACCCATGTGTGTGGAGCACCCCAGCACCCCAAGGGCGAGGGCACAGCAGCACCACAGGAGCTGTGCCAGGGGCAGATGGGACCCACCTGGGAAGCTGGTCATGGGTAGGGGTGCTCCCCGGCGCCCGTCATCCGTGAAGAGGACCAACATGGGCTTCTTGCTCTCGTGGTGGTCCCCGCCAGATGCGAACTGCAGCAGGGGGGGGTCAAGCGGGCTCCCACCCAGGCCTTGGACCGTCACCAGCAAACCCTGGTTGTTGTTTTCATCTTCCATCCAGTCGCGAACCTGGGGAACCAAACCAGTGTCACCGCAGCAGGACAGGCACGGCAATGGTGTCCCCGTAGCACTGCCAGGCCAGCAGATCTGGTGGCTTGTCAGCAGCGCGGTGGCATGAGTTGGGACCACCCACGGCCACACTGTGTCCCCCAGCCCTGGGCAAAGGGGCTGTGCTGCTGCGGCACGGGGGACACCATGGCAGGAGCAAGCATCAGCATCACCTGCAGAGCAGTGGAACCAGCCAGGGGCAGGATGGAGCAGCCCCTGGGGCTCTCGGCAGGGCTTTGAGCCCCCTCCCAAAGGCTGTTCCTCCCCCACCCCCGTTGCTGCAGAGGGTCTGGATGGCAAATTGCCTTGGAGACCCAGAGGCTGCTGGAGTTGAAATGGGTTGGAAAAAAGCTCTGTCACACAAACCCCCTCCATGCCACCCAAACCAAGGAAGAGCACTCACCGCCTGCGTGATGGCAAAGACCTCCCAGCCTGAGCTCTGCAGCGAGACCAGCCTGGCTGCCAGCAGCTTCTTCCCTCCGGGCGCCTCTGGCTCCCTCTTCGCCAGCACTTGGTAGACACTGACCTGGGGAAGGCAGCAAAGGGCGGTTACCACCAGCAGACTCTGCCAGAGGGGAAAGACCCTGACACAGGGACTGGGGAGAAAAAAAATGCAGGAAATGGGGAAGTTGGCAGTTTGGGTATGTCACACCCTGCGGGTGCCTTGGCTGGTCCGTGCACAGATCAGAACAACATCTAACCATTGTGATTCTCTGTGCAGTGCAGTGACAGTTCAGTTGGGTGAACTCCACGGACCCAAGCCATACCCCAGCTGTAGGCAAGCGACCGCAGCACGGCAGTGGCAATCCGAGGCACAGGCTGGGGATGTGCCCCATCCCTGTCCCTGTCTCCATTCCCACCCTCATTGTCATCCTCATCCCCATCCCGTCCCCACCCCGTCCCCCGCCTCACCTGGCAGAAGTGGTGCCTTTTGGGCCCACTGGTGGCCCTTGGCCAGAGGCGGAAGAGATGCAGTTCTGCCGTCAGGATCTTCTCATTCTTGGCCACGCTGGAGAGGACGAAGAGGAACCGCATCTTCTCTCCGTGAGCTGCAGGGAAGGACAGTTGGGAAGCGGCGCCAAACCAGGGGTGGCACCTCTACCAGTGGCGCTTGGCCCCTTCCCGCAGCCCCGTCTCCAGCACTGCGGAGACTCCCTGTCCTTACTTTTATCCAAGAAGCTGCGGACTGTATTGCCCTCCAGGATGTCAGGGTTCTTGGTGACACCGTCCGCGTTGGCAACAGTGTTGAATAGATCCACCATGTACTGGGGCGGCTGCTTGGAGTGAGAGGGGGGAGGTGGAGGATCTTCCATGCCAAAGACCTCCAGGAGCCTCTTCAGAGCCTCAGCCCGCTGGCTCGCCACACTGTCCGGGCTTGGGCACACCGGCTTGGCCAGGGCCAGCAGCAGCAGAACAGTCCCCAGCATGGCTCTGCTGTCCCCTTCCCAGCTCCACTTCCCTCTGCCTGCCTGGTGCTGCATTTATAACTCACTGGAAAGATGGATTGGAGTCAAATATGCACATGAGCAATCAGGAGGGTAAAGAGAGCTAATTGCCATGCTAACAAGGTGTGAAGCTGGGCTCCTGGGCACCCTGCACCAATTAACCCCAGTACACAAGTGGGAGGGGAGGAGGGCTCACCCCAGTGCTCCCGGGGCTGGTGGGGGACACGGGGGTCTCAGGCTGTGCAGCCCCTTGGTGAGGTCCTGGGACCTCACTGGCTGGGACGTGTTTGCTCTCCATAGGAGACTAACTGGTTTTTAATGATGCCACTAATGGGACAAACAGGAGGACCTTTGTGTGGAGGAATGCAGCGCCTCCAGAACTGAGCGGGCTGGAGGAATGTCCCCTTCCCACCACCCTCCTGCTGCAGCAGCCCCTGCTCCCCTGCACCAGAGCCAGGAGCATCAAGCGGGGGGCGGGGGGTGTCACACCCTGTGACATCCTGCGTCCCTGTCACACAGGGTGGGTGCGTGGAGCCCCTCCACACAGCAGGAATGGCCCAGGCTGAGTGTCCCCTGATGCTCTCCACGGTGATGGCCATGAGACAGAGCCCGAGGAGCCAAGACCATGGGGAAAGCGGGTTTCCAGCAGAGAACTGACAGCCCTGGGGGGTGCAGCCCCCCTGCACAGCACTGCCGGGCCTGGGCTGGGGCAGTGACAGCAGCAGGAGGAATCAAACCACCATTAAGCTTTGTCTTTTAAAAAAATAGGCAATTGGTTTCCTGGGGATTAAAAGGCCCTTGCTGCTAATTACTGAAATATCTCTATGTACTCTGGATGACAGGATAAAAGCCAATTCTTTTGCTTTTATTCCCCAAACACAGAGAGACCCTGTTGGTGAAGGTGGACGTGTTGACACAGTGCACTTGGACTCTACGTTTGCCGTTTGTTTTAATGCCATGTGATGGAACGGAAGAAATTAACATTATACAATACCTGCCAGTGCATCAGATAAAACAAGCAGGATTAGAAAGGGCCTGTTAGATCTTATAGGGAACCCCACTGCAGACGAGGCTCTTCGAGAGGTTTGGCGTGGAGAGGGGAAGGTGCAGGAGCAGAGCCAGCACCATCCGTCTGGTCCATCGGACCATCTGGGACTCAGCGAGGCTCCCCAGCCAAAGCACTCCCAGGCCAATGCAACAGGAGACAAGCTGAAGGCTACCTGCCCAACTGGTGGCTATGATTTTTTCCTAACACAACACTTGGCAGGTGAAAGGGCTGTTAATTACCCAGAAGAGGCAAGGGAGGCAATGACAGGCTTGAGCTAATTGATAGAGGAAACTACTCACATCCTCTGGATCCTTTCCTTCCCCTTCCCGGCTCACATCCCCAGTGTCCTGCAGGACGACTGGGGCTGCCTGCAGAAGGGACCTCTCTGCCCCAACATGCCTACCTGCCCGTTTCCCTCTCCTCTCCCACTCCTGCTTCTCATTTTGTACGTGGGAGCAGCTGGGCCAATGCGACCCCCAGCTCCTGCCAGGTGGCCATGTCTCTCTTCATGCCATGTCCTCCTGGGATGCTCGGGCAGAGCGAGGGGCAGCTGCTGCGCAGAGGAGCCCCCAGGGAGCTGCGAATTGCCCACGATGTTAATTTTACAAGCTGCCAAACATTTTGTGGAGGATTCATTTATACAAACTTTGTTCAAACCAGCTTTTATTAAAAAAAAAAACAAACAACCCTTCTCTCATTTACATATACTACAGACAGTCTGGCAGGGGTCTTGCAGGAGCCCCACCTGCAGGTCCCTGGCCCCGCTGTCCCCAGCACTTGCACTGCCGGATGGCAAGGACTGCGGTCCCGGCAGCTCCTGGAGGTGTGTGTGTCACACTGCTGAGGGGTGCAGCGGCTGGAGCAGCTTCCACCCAAACCAGACACTTCTCTCCACCTTGGGAGCCCCTGCAGTTAGAGACAAACCGGGTACATTCCCTGCCCTCCAGGCCCCGGGGCCCTGAGTGCCGTTGTCTGGAAGAAGGGCAGATGCCCTGGACCAGGCTGAGGAGAAGGGAGGCAGCATCTCTTCCTTACTCCTGGTGTAGCCCAGTGACCGGTCTCCTCCCTCTCTGCCTGTGGAAAGCAGGGATTACTTCTTTGTGGTTTGAGTTGCTTCCCTTTGCATTTGCCACTTTTTGTGTGTGACTGTAGGTGACATAAAATGCTGTCCCCCTGGCCTGAGACAACTGTCTGGACCAACCCTGCCCCAGAGCATCCCCCTCCTCCTCCTCCTCCTCCTCCCACCCCACGCATCGCAGGCAGGGAGCAGGACTGGCACATTCCAGGCTGGAGAAAGCCGCCGTCAGGACCTTCTTCCCATCTGTGTCTGCTGCCATGGGGAACCACAAGTGCCACAACCAGCTGCCCAACACTCCAAACTGTGCATCCTTGTCAGGTTTTCCTTTATCCCGTGAAGCGATGGAGCTGTGTGCTGCTGTGGTGCCGCTGCAAACACTGCTCTGCGTCACCTTCATGTTCAGGCACAGCCCAGAGGGTGAGCGGTGGGTGCTTCCCAAAATCCATCCCTGTGGCACCCTCCTGGGTCCTGCCCCGGGAGAGCAGGAACAGGGACACCTTGGATCTGCCCGGGAATGCGTGCGGATGTGCCCGGCAAGGAGAATGGCTGGCTGGATGCTGGCAGCTGTGCTTACCTAAGCACGCAGGGATCCCCCAAGGAGCAGCTGCCCAAGCACCTTCCCGCATCAATTTCCTGTAAAGATTTGCAGAACAAAGCTGTGAAAATGCCCCCCAGCACCTTCACTGGGGACACTCCAGGGGACTGGCTGTGCCGGTCCCTTTGCCCTCAGTCCTCGGGCTGAACGTACAGCCCCGAGACACTGCAGCAGCGAGGCAATGCTAGTCAGGAGAAGTATTTTGGGGGCACAGCAGTGTTTGAGTCAGAGGTCCCCGTGCACAAAGGTATGTCGAAGTACAGTCTCCATTGAACTGAGCTTAAGATATATCTAATGATTAAATATTTTTTAAAATTAATATCACACTGTTCCCTTAACTATTTTTTAAAGAAATCCTCATCCCAAAGAGAAGCCCATTTCTTACTTTATGGCACTGATATATTAATAAATTAGTGTATTGGATTTCATAGCATAAGGCAATAGAAATATGAGCTTTTTACCACTAGGGTCTGTGGCCAGGACACGCTTAGCTCAGGATGAAGCCACCCACATGAGAGCACCCACCCAGCTGTTCAAATCCTGCCATAGGCCCAGCAGTGTGGCCGAACCCACAGGAGAGGAGACCAAGCCACAGGAAACCACCTTTGAGCTGTTCCTCCCTGTGTCCCGTAAAGTTGTGCACAATTTCATAATAATATTCCATCTGGGAAAGGCGGCAGCATTTTTCCATCATTTTGCGGTTCTCCAGGGTCTAAACCACCTCCCCACCGTGTCAGTTTTGGACTAGAGCAGTGTTGAACTTTGTGGGCACACGGAAAACTCCATCTGCAAGGGAATAAGAAGGAAATTTAACCCAGGGCTGCACCTGAGGCTGCTATGGCTGCAGCATCTTCACCAGGGCTCTGCCGGGTGGCACAGACACAGCATCGTGCTCGGTGTCCAGCACCCAGCACAGAGAGTGACATTCTCTGGCTGAGGATCCCCCCCACTGAGTTTGGGGCTCATTCCCTCACCAGCTCAGGGCCTCAGTGATAGCTTCTTCTCCTCCATCTCTGTTTCAGACTACCGGGCAAAGAGGTTATTCTGGGCCAAGTTGGAAATCCTGCACCTGACCCTGTGAAAGTCCCATCTCTGGGGAGAGAGCCTGAGCTATTATGCCTTATCTTTGAGAAAAAAAGGTCTTTGAACATAAAATATCCAGCGCTTTTTCCAGAGACATGCTCTCACACCAGGGCGTTGGGGAACATTATTCACCATTTACTCCTTCATTTATTCATTCAGCATTTCTCTGGATTTGCCTGTGCCCTGCATGGGCTTCTCAGATGCTGGAGCCAGTGTCCGCAGCTCTCCTGGAGATATGTTCCCACAGGCACCTCCAAAGGCTTTGCTCTGGGCTGGCCCTCAGCTCCCCATGGAGGCAGATGAGCTGCCTGGGGCTGGGCTGACGGAGGCAGCATCTCTTGTCTGCAGCATGAGTTAGAACAGAATCACAGACTCATTATGGTTGGAAGTGACCTTTACAACCACAAACTCCAACCATCAACCCAACCCTGTCCAAACCACCACTGACCCATGTCCCTCAGCACCACGTCTGCCTGGCTTTTAAATCCTTCCAGAGATGGTGACTCCACCACTGCCTTGAGCAGCCTCTTCCAAAGCTTGATAACCCTTTCTGTGAAGAAATTGTTCCTAATATCCATCCTCCCTGTGAGGCCATTTCCTCTTAGAATCATAGAATGGTTTGGGTTGGAAGGGACCTTAGAGATCATCCAGTTCCAACCCCCTGCCCTGGGCAGGGACACCTCCCACCACACCAGCTTGCTCCAAGCCCCATCCAGCCCGGCCTTGAACCCCTCCAGGGATGGGGCAGCCACAGCTTCTCTGGGCAACCTGTTCCAGTGCCTCACCACCCTCACACCAAAGAATTTATTTCTGGTGTCTAATCTAAATCTCCCCCCTTCCAATTTAAAACCATTACCTCTTGTCCTGTCACTGCACTTCCTGACAAAGAGTCCCTCCCTGTGTCTCCTGTAGCCCCTTCAGATACTGAAAGGCCGCTCTAAGGTCTCCCTGGAGCCTTCTCTTCTCCAGGCTGAGCAAACCCAGCTCTCAGCCTGTCCTCATACGGGAGGTACTCCATCCCTCTGATCAACTTCGTGGGCCTCTGCTGGACCCGTTCCAACAGGTCCATGTCCTTCCTGTGCTGAGGACTCCAGAGCTGGACACAGAGGTCCAGGTGGGGTCTCATGAGTGCAGAGCAGAGGGGCAGAGTCACCTCCTGAGACCTGCTGGCCACACTTCTCCTCATGCAGCCCAGGATGGGGTTGGCTACCTGGGCTTGAGTTATTACATGGTGGGGTGGAAGAATGCAGGTTCAAGAAAGGAGGAAAGGGGAGGCAGGCGATGGTCCTGGCTCTGGGGGTGCAGGACCAAGCCCCTTTTCTTCCCTATTCAAGTTTTAACTCCATGAAAAGTTCCCAGGGTAAAAATAACATGTTCAGCTTGGACATCCCTAGTCTGGCTGCTAAGGAAGCCATGTGGCAAGCAGGGTGAAAGGGGGCTTTGGGTGGACAGGGCAAAAACCCACATCTGGGCTGCTGTGTCACCTCCAGGTCGGTATATGACACCGATGCTGGTCCTGGCTGGCGCTGGCAGGGACTGCACAGCTGGAGAGCAGACAGAGGCCCCTCCACCTGTGACTCACGGCCCGTTGGAAGGAAACAGGCACAGCCTGTCCTGCCTGGCTCAGCCTGAACCTACCTTCTGTGTAGAAAGAAACAGTTTATCTGCTCAGCCTCCCAGTTTTTTTCTCTCTCTCAATTAAATTAGGATTAAAATCCTTGTTGCATGAGCTAGAGGACGGGAAGAAGGGAGGCTGAGGCTCAGTCAGTCTTGGGTTTTGGCTCTAAACGGGACCTACTCTTGCCCTGTCCCAGCCCTTGGGTGCGAGTCCTTCAGGATTTGTGTGTGGTCCCTGCCTCTAAAATGATTTTGAGAGTTTCCTGCCCCCTTCCAGCTCCTTCTTCAGCTGCTGGAGGAGATTTCTTGTTCCAGGCTGGGGCTGTGTTTTCAGGAGAGGGAAAAGCATTTTCTGAAAGCAAATCTCTCTGGGATGCCTTAAGAAAGGGACACAAAATGACAAACGATTTTTAGAAGCCAGTATTTCTTGGTGAGATTTTTAACATCCCCCACCCCTGTCATTGCCAGCCTTTAACATGACACTGAAAGTGTCAGCCTGACTTTAGAGGGAAAATCCAGAAGGAAAGTGCCGAGACCTGCCCTAGGGCAGAGGCGAAGCTGGGGGCGAGTCCACATTTCCCAGCCCTGGGCCATTATCACTGAATGAGCCACCGTCCATTAGTCACCCCGGGGACAACAGCCTCGTCCAGCACCTTCCAGTCACACGTCTGGGAACTAAATGCTGATTCTCCCACCTCTGGAAAAAAGCACTTCACGCTGCCTAATTTTCTTTCCCCTTGGCTGTTCCCTGCAGCTGGGTCACAGAAGACAAGGGCTGGGGATGGAGGACCAGAGCCTTCACATAGAATCACACAAAATCTTCATGGTTGGAAAGGACCTCTGAGATCACCCAGAGTCCAACCATGCACATACAAAATCTTATGAAGAGCGATTGAAGGAGCTGGGACATTGTAGAGAGGTTGCGGCTGGTCTCTTCTCACAGGTAATTAGCAATAGAACAAGAGAGAATGGCTTTAAGCTGCCACAGGGTAGGTTTAGACTGGACATTAGGAAAAAATTCTTCACAGAAAGAGTGGTCAGACACTGGAAGAGGCTGCCCAGGGAGGTGGTTGAGTCACCATCCTGGAGTGTTTAAGAGTCGTTTGGATGTAGTGTTGGGGGATATGGTGCAGGGGAGAACTTTGTAGAGTAGTGTTGATGGTTGGACTTGATGATCCCAAGGGTCTTTTCCAACGTGAACAATTATATGATTCTATGAAAAGACCCCCACAATCTTGGCCACTAGAGCATGCCCTGAAGTGCCATGTCTACAAGCTTCTTAAATACCTCCAGGGATGGTGACTCCACCACCTCCCTGGGCAGGCCGTTCCAGTGCCTGAGCATCCTCTCTGTAAAGTCATTCTTCCTAATATCTAATCTAAACCTCCCCTGCCCCAACTTCAGACCATTTCCTCTGCTCCTGTCGTTATTCCCTTGGGAGAAGAGGCCAAACCCCACCTCTCTCCAACCTCCTTTCAGGTACTTGTAGAATCCTTCTCCAGCTCTCCAGGACGGGCAATGCTCAGCCACAATCGGACCGCTTTGGGGATGGTTCTCCCCACCACCCTCCTGCTTCCCTAGCACCTCCGGCTCCTTCGCTGGAGCCTCCAGGTCCCACTGGGACTTGCCCTGGTCTCTGTCCCTCTCTAGTGGCTGCTGCACAGCCCCGTCACAGGAGCCGCCAGGAAGGCTTTAGCGGGATGGGGTTAGGCACAGAAACGCCAATAAAGTGACATCAACAAATTCCAGGAGAACAAATAAATTTATCAAGCAGATGTGGAAACTCATTTCAACGTGACCTTCCATCCTGATAAAAATGGATGATTTCATCTTCCCTGAAGTGACTCTTGGGTTAGTTTATGGGTCACAAGACAGCACACCAGTTCAGGATGAACCAATTCAGCTTCCAACCCAAACCATTTCATGATTCCAAGAGGCTCAGCAGCGGGCTTTCTGTAATGCAGAAGCCAAGAGCAGATATTTTAAAAGATGTATAAAATCACAGCCCCAGGAAACAGAGTATGACCTCTACCAGACCCAGCACCCAACAGGGAGGACAGAGACACACTTTTCTCACCTTCTTGCTTCTAAGGAAATTGAGCATGGAGGAGTGTCTGGAGAGCCCTGGGAGGCCAGGGTGGGGGGAGCTGGTCCACTGGGATGGGCGGTTGGACTGGCACTTTCCAATATCCACACTGACAGAACTGCCAGAGACATCTGCGAAACACCAGGACAACAGGATTCCTCCTCACCACTTGGGTGATGCTGGGGAGACCCAAGCTCAGACCAGGGCCAAGTACAATGCAACCCCCTGAAGAAGATGACACAGTCCATCCTTGGGAAGTCTGCCTGGGGGAGAGACTCCTTCAGCCTGAGCACCTGCAGAAATCCCAGAGAGAAAGCCCTGCACTAGTGCTGCACACGTGTCTGCTGGGTTTGCAGACCAGAGGGAACACGTTTCATAACAGATTTGTAAGTGTGCTACAGAATAAAAAGTATGCAATTAAAAATTCACTCGGAAGCAGCAGGTTTTATATTCGTTAGTGAGCTCACGAAGGATGGGGTGAGAATGATGAACACCTTGATTAGCAAAGGGAAACGTGAACACTCAGCGGTGGCTGAACTGCAGACTTGGAAGGTACTGAACAAGCCTGAGCAACCAGTGCATCCAGGGCAGAAAGAGAAACCCAGTTCTTCTCACCAAGAGACGCTGAACCTGGTCATGGAGCTGAAAAGACCTGCCATGCGTATCCACCCCCCCGGCCAAACCCCACTTTCCCTGGTCCCCAAACCTGCCACAGTGCCACATCAGCACCACAGGCCGAGGACGGGGAGGTGGGAGCAGGGAGACATGGGACCACAGCATCAGTTCACTCTGCTGTATTTTGAGTTTGTAAAATATCAGTGGTTATTGGCTAATGGCTGCTGCTTCTGGAAAGCTTTCTAAAGTGAGCTGTTTTTCACAGAATCACAGAATCTTAGTGGTTGGAAGGGACCTTTGAGATCATCGAGTCCAACCACAAAAAAAAAAAAACCCAAACCAAAAAAACCCCCACCCAAACAAACACAAAAACACACCCACAACCGATAGTGCTGTCCATACTCAAGGGGCTGATTGATGTAAATCCTCATTTCATCACAGGAAGAAAACTGTCCTTCAAAGTGCCTATTGAGTAGTTCAACATCACCATAATCCATTGGCTTTAACCTTCTGGAGTTGCAGACCCAATCACATGCATTGATCCAAAAAGTGACCTTCAGCATCTGTGCACGAGACAGTCCACAGGGCCATGCTGTGCCTGAGGATTTCTTTGCCCAGGGAGCAGCGAGCAGGGAGGCAGGTAGCACTTCACAATGTATGTATGAACTGTTCCCTGGGTGATCCCTGTGGATGCTCCTCACTCAAAGCAAGGACACACACCGCTGGTCACTTTGCAAAGGTGACACATCAATTGTAGGGTGCTGCACCTGGGGAGGAATAACCCCCCGCACAAGGACAGGTTGAGGGTGACCTGCTGGAGAGCAGCTCTGAGGAGAAAGACCTGGGAGTCCTGGGGGACAACAGGATGCCCATGAGTCAGTGATGGGACCCTGTGGCCAAGAAGGCCAATGGCATCCTGGGGGGACATCAGGAAGAGCACGAGCAGCAGGTGGAGGGAGGTCACCCTGCCCCTCTGCTCTGCCCTGGGGAGACCCCATCTGGAGCACTGGGACCAGTTCTGAGCTCCCCAGTTCCAGAAGGACAGGGAACTGCTGGAGAGGGGACAGCAGAGGGCTACAAAGATGATGA
>JAOQGH010000014.1:912786-957052 GCA_025769975.1 Gallinago jamesoni | reverse complement strand
ATGTCCTTCTGCTGGTGGTGGCCCCAGAGCTGGAGGCAGCACTGGGGGGTGTCTCCCCAGAGCGGAGCAGAGGGGCATAAGGTGGCCCATGGCATGGTTGGCCACCACATCTCGTTGCACCGGGGCTGCTGCAGATCCCGCTGCCGCAGCTCTCCCTGGCCTCGCTGGGGCTTTTGAGGCAGCTGAAAAAAAGTGGGATTGCCCCTTCTGGGGAGTCATAACCACCCAGGAGCTGCTTGGGCGCCTGGTTTCTGCTGGGCTGTTAATGGAGCTCCAGTCCACGTCTGAGGCTGCACGTGGCACAAACCCGCCTCCCTGATTTGTTAATGAGCCACATGCTGCTGACAGCCCTTGGGCAATTAGGGATTCATTTTTTTCCATCAGAAAATGTCTTTGTGTGTTCCCTGTTGCAGAATGTGCTTACTTTTCGGGGGGGGGGGGGACAGAGGAAGAACAACGTTTTCATCGCCCTGCTGGCCGTGTGGCACTGATCTGCTGGAGCACGGTGGGTCACCGCAGCTGGCGCCCTCCGGGGTGGCTTTGGCATCCCCAGAGCTGTGCCAGCGTCATGGTGGGGCTGCCAAGGCTCCATGAGGCCAGCAGGAAAAAAATGGGGTGCCAGGTTGGGTGCGTGGGACAGAAGCAGGCACCAATGGAGACATCTGCCTCCTCCCCACTGGTGGCTCGTCCCAGTCCAGGCTGGGTGACCCTGCTGTGGGTCTGGCCTTCTCTTTGTCCCCACGGGCCCTCCTGCTCACTGCCCCTCACCTCTCGCCCTGATGGAGCATCCTCTTGTCACCCTGTCCCTTGCTGCACCCACCAGCAGCCACCTCTGCGTGGCAGCCAGTCACCCAGGGTTTGTCCCAGCTCTGTGGGGCTGGTTTGGCCACTGCGGGTGTCCAGGGACAGTGGGGACCCACAGGCAGCGGGGACACATGGACGGTTGGGAGCCATGGGCAACAGGGTTCTCCAGAGAGTGGCACCCACGGAGAGTGGTCCCTACAGACTGCAGGGACCCACAGGTGGTGAGGGCGCAGAGGTGGTGGCACCCATGGGCAGTAACACCCACGAAGAATGTCACCCATGGGCCATGGGGACCTGTGCCCAGTAGCCCCCACAGATTTGCTGTCGATGCACTGCCCATGCCAAGGCCACAGGTTTTCATCGTTACCGGAGTTTCTCCCTAACGAGGGGAGTGGGGGCCTGTTATGTGGGGCTGTGGTGGCGTGTGGTGGGTGCGTTGAGTGCCCCGGATGGGGACCTGGGGTGCAGGTGACCAGGGTGTCCCAGGGTGTCCTGGATGAGGGCAGTTTTGGAGTGTCCTAGAGGTCTTTGGGTGCCCTCGATGTGGTGCCCTTGGGGTGTCCCCATGTAGAGGGGGTGTCCCAGATAAGTTTTCTCAGGCTGTTCTGAATGGGGTCTTGGGGTGCCCGTTCGGGGTTCTCGGGGTGCCCTGCACAGGGGGCCCTTTTGGGATCTTGGGGTGCCGCAGCGGCAGAGGGGGCGACCAGTCCCAGCCCCCCCAGGAGCTGCTCTGGCCGGGGAGGGGCTGTGGGGCGGAACGGGTGTGGGGCGGGGACCCGCAACCCTCCCTCCGCCTCCAATTAGCGGCAATTAGCGCCCATAAAGAGGCTGCGGGCAGGGGGGGTGGCAGCGCTGGCAGCAGTGAGGGGGGGGGCCATGGCGGCGGGGGACCCCTACGTGAAGGTGAGGGGGCCCGGGGGTCCCTATCTCTGTGGGGGGGGGGGGAGAGGGCGGTGGGCTGCAGGCTGCAGAGGGAGATGGGGGGAGAGTCCTGCCCGCGGGCTGGGGGTGCTTGTTGCAGCCCTGGAAGAGGCGGGGGGGGGATATCTTGAGCCTCCCCCGGGGGCTCAGCACCGCGGGTGGCCGGGGGTGCTGGCGCTTGAGTGTTCCCCTGTGTCACGTCCCCACCAGTGCCCGGTTTGGTGGCACCTTGGGGGGTGCAGGGTGCCTGGTGGTGCATCAGCCATGGGTCCAACTGTGGTGCTGCCCACCCTGTGTGGGTACTGCCCCCCCCCCCCCAGCTAAGGCTGCTGGAGGGTCTCCCTGACCCATAGGGACCTGTGGCTTGGCAAGCACAACATCTCCTGGGGCTACTGCTCACGGGTGAGAAGGGTTTGGTGCTGCCTGGGCCACCCATCCTCCTGCTCCTTGCCCAGGTGGATCCTCCTTCCTTTCATCCCCAGGATCCTGGCCCACATCCCTCCCTCTGCCTGACAAAGGATGCTCCTGCTGGAAGCAGGACAGGCCCTTCCTTCTCATTTTGATGGCTGTGGCTGTAGCCCAGACCCTAAATATGGGCCTTTCTCCATGGAGGTACAACAGTGACCTGGGGGGGGTGGAGGGTACCGGTGTTTCGGCAGAGGTGCAGTCTCTGTCATTGTAGATGATGGAAGATGGGTAGATGTAGGGCTTAGCGAGATGGTTTGGTGATAGTTTTTGTCGATGTTGGGTTGATGGTTGGAGTCAGTGATCTGAAAGGTCCCTTCCAACCTAGAATCACAGACTGGTTAGAGTTGGAGGGGACCTTAAAGATCATCTAGTTCCAACCCTCCTGCCATGGGCAGGGACACCTCCCACTACAGGTGGACCTGAGCAATTCTCTTGTGGAATGATGGAGCTGCCGACCTGGGCAAAGCAAGGAGGGTTTCTGCTTGAGGCATGGCCTTGTCCCAGAAAGCCCACCGGACGGACTGGACTGGCTGCACGACTGACTTCCAGTGCCCGATGGAGCCCTGAGGTTCCCTTCCCAGCTTCCCCAGTTTGTGCCTGCTCCAGTGCTCCCCCGCAGCAGGGGTGAGCTGGGCGTGCTGGCAGGGATGCTCTTTTGTCCAGCTGGGATTTCAGGCTGGGATCCGGTGGTGCCTTGCTGGGAAGCTGAACATCGTGCAAGTTTCGCTCCCCCCAGTGGCTACTGCTCAGAAAAGATAATGGCTTCCTGTCGCCGCTCCTCGGCCCCTGCAGCCAGGACCCCTTCCTGCCCTCTTCATTTACAGATGCCAAGTCACACCTTCAGTCTTCTCCTGACTCCTGGGATGGATGAGAACCCACAGAACCCTTCCTTCCCCCGCCCCAGATCCCCCCTCCCCAGCCTATTCGGTGCTTGGTGGCTCGACTTTAGTGCCGCGTCACCACGTGTGCTTTGCTCACTGCGGACCTGGGAGCCTTCCCCACACGCCAATGTCCCTGGATTTGCAAAATCAGCAAAAGCAGGCTGGTTTTTCACACCTCCCCCCCCCAGTTTCTAGCGAGAGGCTGGCCCCAGCCTCCCACGGGGGTGGGATGTGCCAGAGCCCCCGTCGCTGCTCTGCGAGAGCTCGCAGTTCTCCTGGAAATGGATTTATCCGAGCTCCTGTCTCAGCCTGAGATGGGAAACCGGGACCATTGTTAGATCTTCTCGCCACCTTCTCCTTTCGAAGCTTGCGAGATGGCCTCACCTCTGCCTGCTCGGAGCAGCAGGAGGTTCTGACCCCCCTTGCTGCGGTTACCGTGTCCCACCGCTCGGCGCAGAGCGGGGTCCAGTTTTTTACTCCCCTACACCCATGGTGTTGTCACTTTGCTCGTGCTGAGTGTGGGGTCCTGCAGGGTGACTCCAAAGAGGCTTTTCCCGGGTGTGAGGGAGGTGATAACGCCCGGGTCTGGGTGCAGGGGGGAGTCGGGGCTCCCCGTGCTGCACGACTCCCATGTCACCAGCACCCACCGGCTGCAGAGGGGAAACTGAGGCCGGCACCGGGGTGCTGGAGATGGGGAGCCCGGGTCCCATGGGTGCCAGCTGGTCCCTTGCACAGGGCCGCCCACTGTGGCTGCCCCCCCGGGAGCTGCAAATCTGGGGGACAAAAAGGGCAGGGGGTGATTTTTCTTCTCTCCATCCCTGTGCTCCGGGTGTGCAGAGATGGTGACAGTGCCTGGATCCGCTCCGTAGTTACCGAGGGATCTGCACTGTGTGTATCCCCAACCCCTGGAGGGGTTCAAGGGCAGGTTGGAGGGGGCTTGGAGCAAGGTGGTGTGGTGGGAGGTGTCCCTGCCCAGGGCAGGGGGTGGCACTGGATGATCTTCAAGGTCCCTTCCAGCCCAGCCTGTGCTTCTATGATCTGATTCCAAGCCTGGTGTCTCTCTGCTCAGCCAAACCAGGCGGCCGCATCCCCAGTGCTCTGGGTGTTCAGAAGTGCCTGTGCCTTCAGGAGATGAGGTGCTGTGGGGCACCAAGCAGGGTGCTGGGTCCCATCCTCACCTGGCTACGGTGATGCCGAGCAGCGGGGTGGCTGCCCAAGGAGAGCAGTGTGGGGAGGGCTGCGACGCTTGGTTCAGAGGCTGGTGGCCAGGTCACTTGGCTGTGGCCCTCTGCAGGGATCCCCTCCCTCCCGTGTCCCCACAGGGTGCCCGGGTGTGGATCCCCGACTGCGTTGAAGTCTGGAGGGTCGCAGAAATAACCAGAGGCTACAAGGAAGGAGATGCTGTTCTCCATCTCCGCCTGGAAGATGGCTCGGTAAGGCTGGTGCTGCGCGTGCCGATGGGTCCCTCCTGCCCTCACTGTGTGGTTGGGCATCCCCAGATGGGATGTAGTTCACCCCTGCACCCCCAAACCCTCAGCAGGCTGCGGAGAGGCTCAAACACTCTCTGGATGTGTCCCACCAGGTGTCTGAGCAGGAGCCCAGACCACTGGGGCTGTGCCTGGCTCACCATGTCCCCTGACTGCCCGGTGAGCTGGTCCTCGCTACCTGCTCCTACCTTCCTGCAAGGCCTCCAGCTCACCTAGCCGTGCTGGCTGGGCTGGGATTCCTGGTGACCACCAGCCCCAGCAGAGCTGGCAGACAGCCTTCCTCCTGCTGTGCTGCTCCCCACGGACCTATCCTGCCTCTGTGGGGCCAGCTGACCCTGCTCAGTGCTGGTCCTGCTCCACCTCCGTCCCCACAGGCTCTGGCTCACCCCATCGAGTTCCAGTTGCCGCCTCTCTGCAACCCTGACTGCCTCTCGGGTGCCGATGACCTGGTGGCCCTGAGCTACCTGCACGAGCCGGCTGTGCTGCACTCACTGCGCCGGCGCTTCCTGGAGGCCAACGCCATCTACACCTACTGCGGTGAGTCCCAGGCACCCCCTCCTGCTCCCCGTCCCCTGCCCCTTCCCCACGGCTCCCTTTCACATTCCTCTTCCTCCAGGTATCATCCTCGTTGCCATCAACCCCTACAAGCCGTTGCCCATCTACGAGGAGGAGGTGATTTACGCCTACAGTGGACATGAGATAGGGGACATGGATCCTCACATCTTCGCTTTGGCGGAGGAGGCGTACAAGCAGATGGGGAGGTGAGAGTGTCTCCTGGGAGCATCCCTGGGGAAGGGCTGAAGCCTGCTCTGGACTGGTGGTGTCCCTTTGGAGAGCGGTCCTGATGGGTGGCAGGTTGTCCCCAGCTCATGTCCCTCTGCGGCAGGTTTGGGAAGAACCAGTCCCTCATCATCAGTGGCGAGTCAGGTGCAGGGAAGACTGTGTCGGCCAAGTACGCCATGAGATACTTCACCACCATCGGGGGCTGCCTGGATGACTCCAGCATGGAGGAGAAGGTGCTGGCCTCCAGCCCCATCATGGAGGTGGGTCCTTCTGGGTCTCCAGGCTCTGCTCCTCATGACCTGTATCCCTGATGTGATTCCATGGCTGTTCCGCCCTGCAAAATGGGTATCAGGGGCTGAGCTTCTCCAAAGCACCTGGAGATTTGGGGTCAGCTAAAACCTCCTTCCCTGCCAGGCCTTTGGGAACGCAAAGACAACCAGGAATGACAACAGTAGCCGCTTTGGGAAGTACATTGAGATTGGCTTCAGCCAAGACCGTGTCACAGAGGCCACCATTAAAACCTACCTGCTGGAGAAATCCCGTGTCACCTTCCAGGTGGGTCTCTGGGGTGGCATGGGGACAGCACCCAGTGGGAGCCCCAGTCGCCAGTGCGGGAGGTGGGACAGGGGAAGGTGTCCCTTGTCCCCAGATCTGGGGCTGTGGCACTGCTGCAGGGGCGGGTGGCCCAAGGTGACTTGGCTTCTTGGTGACTTTCCTGCTCATCCACAGGCGAAAGCGGAGAGGAACTACCACATCTTCTACCAGCTCTGTGCCTCAGCCGCCCTGCCTGAGCTCCAGGGCCTGGGTCTTCGTGAGTTCTCCACTGTCCCCCAGGAGCCCCACGGCACAGCGTGCTGCCAGCCTACCTCACACTGGGCAGTGCCAGGGCTCCCTGCCCTCCACAGCTACCGCCTGGGTGCTGGAGGGCACCCAGGGGTGGAATATGGGTGGTGGGGAGCCCTGTGGAGCAGGTTGTGGTGGTTTACAGCCTGATGTCTCACTTGCAGGTGGGGCAGAGACCTTCTTCTACACCAGCCAGGGCACTGCTGTCCCATGCACCAGCGATGTGGCCGACTTGGACAGCACACGACATGCCTTCTTGCTCCTGGGTACTGTCCTGGCTGGGCGTGGATGGGGGTGGTCCTTGAGGCTGGTGGTCCCACTGTCCTCACCCTAGGGATGGTGTGGGAGCGCTGGTGCCAGACATCCCGGTGCTGGAGGCCCTGGCTGTCTACAGGTCATCCCCATCCCTCTGGTTTGTGTGATGCTAAGGGTGGGGGGGGAACTGGGGGGTCCCTCATGCCTGTGCTGTGCCCACAGGGGTCCCCGAGGCTGACCAGCTGGAACTATTCAGCGTCCTGGCTGCCATCCTGCACCTCGGCAACATCGTAGTCAGAGAGAAGGACCGCCATGGGGATGGCTGCTTCGTGGAGGTGGGCCAAAGCTTGGTGCCTGTGGCCCAAACTGGTCCCTCAGCTGCACCAGCTGCAGGAGCCATGTCTCAGGGATACTGTGATGACAAGGTCTGTCCCTTCACAGTCCAGCGATGAGGCCCTGGGGCTGTTCTGCTCACTGCTGGGTGTTGAGGCGTCCCAGGTGACACGCTGGCTCTGCTACCGCAAGCTAGTCACTGCTGGGGAGACCTACCTGAAGCCCCTCTCCAGGCAGCAGACGCTGGACTCCCGGGATGCTCTGGCCAAGCATATGTATGGGCAGGTCTTCAGGTGGATAGTAGGCAGGGTCAATCATGCCCTGCGGTCATGGGAGGGCCACCAGACCTCCATTGGCATCCTGGACATCTACGGGTAAGAACTGTTTCCCCCTCCTGGGCTGTGTGGAAGAGCATGATTGTGCTCCTGCATCAGCTGTGGAGCCACCACAGCCACCAACTGCTCCAGCTGGGACATGGGGCAGTGTCCATCCTCTCAGTGGGGATAGTTGGGTGCCTGTGCCTGGAGCTGGGGGGCTTTGCCCAGCAGCTGCCTCAGGCAGGTCTCTGCTGCCCACAGGTTTGAGATGTTTGAGCTCAACAGCTTTGAGCAGTTCTGCATCAACTATGCCAATGAGAAGCTGCAGCAGCTCTTCATCCTGGTGGGTGTCTCCCAGATGTGTCTTCTTGCTGGGAGCTGGGGAGGGTGGGCCCTGCACGTCCTTGCTGTGTTGGTGCTTTTGGTGGTCCCTGCCTCGAACGTGTCTGGTGCTTCAGTCCCTGCAAACATGGGGCTCTGGGAAGCTGCTGGATCTGGGTATAGTCCCCTCCTTTCTCCCAAAGTGCTCCTGCTCCAGGAGAAGGGCTGTTCAGGTGTCTTATGGAAACCAAGTCTCAGCCTGGTGGCTGGCCACCTCTGTCCCCTCCTGGCTCAGCCCTGCTCTCTTCTCCCTGCCCTCCAGCATGTCTTCAAGCTGGAGCAGGAGGAGTACGTGGCTGAGGAGATCCCATGGGTCTTTGTTGACTTCTGTGACAACCAGCCATGTATTGATCTCATCGAGGGTCGGCTTGGCATCCTGGACCTGCTGAATGAGGAGTGCAAGGTGGGCAAGAGGTGCTGGGAGCAGGCTCTTGTGGTCACCCAGAGCCCCACCACTGCCTCTTCTGACCCATTTGCCTTTCAGATGCCCCAAGGCAGAGATGGGAGCTGGGCCCAGAAGCTTTACCAGACTCATCTTAGCAGCTCCCACTTCCAGAAGCCCAAGAGATCCGTGGATGCTTTTGTTGTCTGCCACTTTGCTGGCAAGGTAGGGAAAGCTGTGGGGGTGGCTCTGGATCAGTGGGTACCCAGCCTGTCCTGTCTAGAGCTGGTGGTGGCACCTCCTGCAGCCTCCCAGGTTGGGAAGTGGTTCCTGCTGGCTCTGCTCTTGCTGTGCTAGGCTGCCACTCTTCAACTGAGGGTAAAAATAAGGACACCGTGGCTGTGATGGTTCCCATCCATCACAGTTTCCCATCCCAAGTAGCCTTGCAGCAGGGCAGGAGCTGGCCTAGTGTGGCCACCACCAGCTCAGACTTCTTCAGGGGCTTCTTCTGAAAGCCCTGGTCTGTGTCCCAGCAGAGCCCTGTATCAGAGCAGGCTGAGGAGCTGCAGGCTAATGCTGGTGCTTGCCTTGTCTACTGCCAGGTGGAATACCAGTGTGATGGGTTTGTGGAGAAGAACAGGGACACTGTCCCCGAGGAGCTGGTGGGGCTGCTGCGAGCCAGCAAGGTGAGAGCCGCCCTGAGCAGGGGTTTTGTAGGGCAGAGCTTGGCCAGATTGTGACCCTGGGGCTGAGAAGCAACTGATGGTGGAGGAGGTCTAAGCTGTGAAGGGTCAATCCCTCTCTGCATGCTGGCACAGCCCCATGCGATGCTGGCCATGGTCAGGGTGCCCTGAGATGTGGGTGCTCCCCACCCTGTTCCCCTGCCTTAGGTTTCCCCATCTTGGGGGACACCTTGGCCACGTCCCTGCTGGGAGGGCTGAAGGGTTCTGCTGCTTCCTGATCTGTAATGCTGTCACTTCTCCCTCCCACCCTGTGTGGCCCTGGCAGAAGGTAAGGGACATCTTGGAGGGCTCTCGAGCACACCTGGGAAGGT
Source organism: Gallinago jamesoni (assembly GCA_025769975.1). Classification (NCBI taxonomy): domain Eukaryota; kingdom Metazoa; phylum Chordata; class Aves; order Charadriiformes; family Scolopacidae; genus Gallinago; species Gallinago jamesoni. The sequence goes on along the minus strand of JAOQGH010000014.1, from coordinate 948,143 downwards.
GCCCATGGCTTGCACTTAGTTTTTCCTGGGGGAAGCAGTGGGTGGGGGCACAGCTGGATCTGGCACATCTGGGCTATAGCAGGGAGGACCAGGACCGTGCACTGGGATGGTCTCTGTGGAGCCTCTGGGCTTTTGGGACTGTGCCTCCTGGTGGTGATGGCTCTGGGTACGGGGTGATGCTTACTGTGAGGTCTGCCTGGCTCTCATGGCTGTGCTCTGTGCAGTCTGCCCTGATCACTGAGCTCTTCCTGGAGGAAGGGGATGGCCCCGTGTCCCTGCAGTCCCGCAGGTCCAGCGGGCACAGGATGGTTGGTCGCCCGAGCCGCAGATCGCTGCCCGGTAGCCAAAAGAGCAAGAAGTCTATCGCCAGCCAGGTACGGAGTTGGGGGGGAAATGTGTGCTGGCCCTGGACAACCACTGCTGGGGTGGCCCTAAGGGGACTTGTGTGTGTGTGTGTGTCCTGGCTTGGGGAGCCCCACAAGCCCCGGGATGTTCCTGCTGGCCCCACGTTTGCCGTGTCCTCTGCAGTTCAAAGCCTCCCTGAAGCAGCTGGTGGAGACGCTGGGCAGCACCACCCTGCACTACGTCCGCTGCATCAAACCCAACGACAGCAAACAGCCCTTCGTGTGAGTGCCTGACTGGAGGGGCTGGGGACACTGTGGGACACTGCTGTCCCTCTGGTCTGGGTCCCTCCTGCCCTGGCCCTGCAGAGCTGGGGGGACCCATTCCAGATTGCCCCCCCCCTTTTGCCCTAGGTTTGACGCCAGGCGAGCAGTGGAGCAGCTCCGAGCCTGTGGGCTCCTGGAAACCATCCGCATCAGTGCCTTGGGCTACCCTTCCAGGTACCCCCGGCTTCAGCAGCACCCTGGGTGCCCCCCCATCTCCAGCTGCAGCACCTCTGATCCCCCCCCCTGTCTTTCCCCCACAGATGGACGTACCAGGAGTTCCTGGAGAGGTACCGGGCTCTGGTGAGCAGGGAGGAGCTGATGGACCCTGATGAGAGGCAGATCAGCAGCCGTGCCCTCCAGAGACTGCTCCGGGTAAGGGTCCTGCGTGGGGAGGTGCAGCTGTGGGGCCAGAGTATCTTTTTTGGTTTTGGTTTTTTTTTTTAGGGTTTGAGGAGCCCACAGCAGTTTATCGGTGTTTAGACAATTATTCTCTGACCCAATGACGGCTCCCCACCTGGGAAGGGGAAATCGGGGGGGAACAAACAAACAAGGAAACACAAGGGTTGAAATATGAAGAGACTCATTAGAATAAGACTAAAAGATTTACATTAATAATAGTAAAGAATGAATATTGATCCTGATGCCGATATAAAATTATACCAGGACTATACTCAGCCACTTCTATCAGCCGTGCACTCCCCATGGGGGGGCCAGTGTGGGACCCTGCAAGCGCCACAGCTCTGGGAGGAAAGGAAGGGCTCAGGGCTCCAGCACCGGGGCAAGGAGTTCTCAGGGTGGCAGCCACCCAGGGAGAGTGAGAACTCCTCAGCAAACTTTATATTTTATATTGAATGTGACATTCCTGGTATGAAATAACCCTGTTGGCAGCTTGGGTCAAGTGCTTGGTTCTCGCCGCTCCTCATCCCCGCACCTGGGGAGCTGGAGAACACCAAGACCCTGAACCTCTCACCCCAGGGCCAGTGATAAAGAGAATATTTTCACAAATTCAGCCACTAGAGTCTCTTAAAAGCGTGGTTTTCCCGAGCGTTAGGAGAGAAATTCATTCTGTGTTGGTCAAACAGGACACCCTTGCCAGGTGCTCTCCCTGTGTGTGGGTGCCTGGTGGGGCACAGGGATGGGTGAGCTGGGAGATGGGGAGGAACTGGGCTTCCAGGGAGGTTGGAAGGGGAGATCAGTGGCAGGAAGAGCACCACGCCTGGGGCTGGGGGGGACACTGACTGGGGTGTGCTTTGTCCCTGGGACTGACACCACCCTCACACGCAGGACCCCAGCAAGTACCAGTGTGGGAAGAACAAGGTGTTTTTCCGGGCTGGCCAAGTGGCTCAGCTGGAGGAGCTGCGGTCCCGGCGGCTGAGGGGGGCCTGTGTCCTGCTGCAGAGGCACCTGCGGGGCTGGCTGGCACGGAGACGCTTGGCACGGGCACGAGTGGCGGCAGTCTGCCTGCAGCGCCATGCCCGGGGCATGCTGGCCCGGAGGTGAGTGGGGAATGGGGATGGAGGGAGCTGTGATGAGCTGAGACAGAGCTCGGCCTTGGGGTGACCTGGTGGTTGGCCTGGGCTTTGGCCAACTTTTGACCATGGGCTGCTCCATCTAAACTTGAGGAGGAACTTCTTTATTTTGAGGGTGGCAGAGCGCTGGAACAGGCTGTCCAGAGAGGTGGTGGAGTCTCCATCTCTGGGGAGATTCAAAAACCCTACTGGACATGATTCTGTGTGACTCTGCTCTGGCAGAGGGCTGGAGGAGATGACCTCCAAGAGGTCTCTCCCAACCCTGACCATTCTGTGGCCTGGTTGTCACTGGGGTATGGGCTGGGCTGTGCGCTCTGCCACCCCCTGCCCTCCCCACAGGCTCGCAGGGATGCTGCGAAGGACTAGGGCTGCTGTGACCCTGCAGAAGACCCTGAGGATGGTTCTGGCCCGACGTTCTTACCTTCGGCTGCGCCAGGCTGCCGTCACCATCCAAGCTTTTGCCCGGGGCATGCTTGCCCGACGTCTTTACCAACAGGTAGGAGCCTGGCAGGGCAGCAGGTGTCCCCATCCCACTTTTTCAGGGGCTGTGACAGCACCCCTGCCCCATCGTCGCCTCTGCCCCTGCCCCATCACCACCTCTGCCCCTGCAGATGGTGTGGCACCAGAAAGCCGTCGTGATCCAGGCGGCCGTGCGGGGCTGGCTGGCCCGGAGCCGCTATGCCCGCCTGCGCTGGGCCGTCATCTTCCTGCAGTGCTGCCGCCGGCGGGTGCGGGCACGCCGGGAGCTGCGGCGGCTGCGGGTTGAGGCGCGCTCGGTGGAGCACTACAAGGAGCTGCACAAGGGCATGGAGATCAAGGTGATACAGCTGCAGTGCCGGCTGGACGAGCAGGTGGGTGGTGGCTGCAGCCCCTCCTGACTCCCTGGGCATGGGGGCAACTGGGTGGTTTTTTGTTTGGTTTTTTTTTTTTGGTGACCTCTTCTTACCAGTCCCTGTGCGGCCAAACCTATGCCAGCCCCTGCCCTCAGTCCTGTCCTGGCCCTGAGGTGGGAGCTCATCCTGCCCAACACGTTGTCCCCAGGCAGGAGTTGTGCATCTGGGTTTTCAATGCTCCCTATGGATGTGGGACCCTGGGGATGGGATGGGCACCCTCCTGGGCGCTCGGTTGGGTGCAGTTCCTGGGTGGGAAGAGTTCTGGTGTGGTGAGTTCTTCCACCACGCAACCTGCCAGCAGCATCTGCCCTCACCGTCCGGGTGAGTGTCTCTGCTCTGGCTGTCACCGCTCCATTTCTGGGGGGGGTCTGTGGAGGGGGGAGGGAGGGATTCTGTGGTGTCATCCTGTTTCTGAGGGCCAGGGGAAGCAGGACTTGGAAAATCCTGCTGTTGGGACTGGCCAGGAGGTGGGTAATGGGCTGTAAAGCCATGGTGAAGCTCATGTGTGGCTCTGTGTGGGATGGGCACATCATGGAGAGCTCTGTTGTGGTGATACTGGGAGGCTCAGGGCTGCGAACGGTGGTGGGCAATGGGGTGTCCAGATTCGTTGCGGAAGGACGGGCTGCGTATTCCTGGGTGCTCGCTGAGGGGAGGGATGTGGGGATGTGCCCCTTGTTCCTGGCCACCTTTCCAACGTGCTCTGCCCACCAACCCAAGGCCCAGGAGAAGCAGCGGCTGGTGGAGCAGCTCTTGGGGCTGACGGCTGCCCACGCCGAGGAGGTGCGGTGCCTGCGGGCAGAGATGCAGCGCCTGCAGGAGGACGCAGCCCGTGGCTCCCAGGTCCAGCGGCCGCAGGAGCGGTTGGCTGAGCTGGAGAAGCACAACGAAAAGAACTCCCTACGGCAGGAGGTCGAGGAGCTTAAGCAGGTTGGTCTGTCTGGGGGATGCTCTTGCTCTGGTGGGGGCTCCACAGATTCTGGCAGCATCCTGTGCTTCCTGCCATGGGCTGGTCCCTGGAGGAGACCTCTGGCAGCCAGGGCTGGCACCAGACAGGGTTTTTACCTGCCACTTTGCCTTCCTGCAGCGCCTGGCAGAGGTAGAAGCCATGAAGCTGCAGCTGGGGGAGGAGAAGGATGCTCTGATCCAGCGCATGTTGAAGCAGTCCCAGGATCTGGAAGGTAAAAGGGGTCCTCCGATCCCTTCATCCCAGTCTCCTGGGTATGGGCTGGTCCTGCAGGCTCGGTGTGTTCCTGTGTGTCCCCACTGTGTCCATCCCCACAGAGCAGCACCAGCGTGCAGTGCGGGAGAGCCAGGGGCTGCTGCAGGAGCTGGAGGAGGAGCGGGTGCGCTACCAGAGCCTGGTGCAGGACTACGCCCGCCTGGAGCAGGGCTATGAGAACCTGCGGGACGAGGTGGCCTTCCAAAGGGTGAGGGGCTGGCAGGGACACCAGGGGGCTCAGGGTGTCCCCCCTTCCTCACTCCCTTGTGGGGAGCAGGCAGTGGGGGAGGTGGGCTCTCCAGTTCACCTGCTGGAGGGAATCCCCAAGCCAAGGTGGCCTCTTGAGGCTATCACTGCCCCAAATGATGTGCCAGCAGGTTCTTGGGGTGCAGAGGAACAACCTTGTCCTTCTCTCCCTCTCTCAGCAAAGCACCTTGAGACAGTCCCCTTCATCAGAGAGCTTCCTGGGCTCCGAGAGCAGCTACTTGTCTTCCGTGTCTGCAGCTCCCTCACGAGATGACTCTGACCAGCAGGCCGAGGCTAGTGGTGATGCTGCTAGGGACAGCGGGGTGGAGGGTGACAAGTGGACTGTCCCTTCCCCTGGCTATGGGGACAGCTGTGCCCTGGGGCTGCCGGCTGGGAGGGGTGTCTGCTGATGTTCTGGTACCCAGCACTGGTGGCTGTGCCAAACCCTGTCTCTGCACCCAGGGGATGGAGGAGCGGTGGCAACTGGTGCCAGAGAGGGCACCACAGCCGCAGCCTGGTGGTGAGGTGGCACTGAATGGCAGCATGGGCCAGGATCCCTTTGAAAAGGCATACCTTCTTCTCCTGAAGCAGCTCAATGCTGCCAATGAGGAGCTGGCCCGGACCCGGGAGGAGCTGCAGAGGTCCAAGGCTGCTGCGGAGCTGGAGGAGAGGAAACCATTGGACTTCCTCAAGCGCAGGGTGAGACCCTGCCCCACTGCCCTGAGCAGGGCCAGGGCCAGGGCCAGGCTGGTGGGGCTGGCTCACCCTGCTCTCCTTCCCCTGCAGAACATAGCAGAGATGTTGGGGCTGGGCAGGAACCCAGAGAAGGTGGCAGCAGATGATGACTTGAAACATGCGTATGATGCGATGCAGGTTGCCAATAGGTGAGTGTGGTCCCAGGGAGGTGGTTCCAGCTGAGGCTGGTTTCCCTAAAATGGGCTGCTGGATCCATGCTGCTGGTGGGACTTTCTGGCCAGCCTTGCTGCTGTGTGGTCCCTGCAGTATTGTGGTGCTGGGCAAATCCTCTTTGAAGCCACCTCCTCACATGCTATAGGCATGGTGGCCCCAGCTGGGCTGGGAGAGCGAGAGCAGCCTGTCCCTTGCTGTCCAGCTGGGTGTGGGGTGGCCCTGGCCCTCTTTGCCAGTGTGCCCAGCTGCATTTCCATGGGCTACTGGAGCATTCCACCTTGCTCTGAGCACAGTCACACCAACTGGGTGCCCTGGGCTCAACAGGAGTAGCAAGGGGTAGGACAAGAGGAAACAGCCTTAAATTGCCCCAGAGGAGGTTTAGGATGGCTATTGGGAGCAATTTATTCATGGAAAGGGTTGTGAAGCCTTGGAAGAGGCTGCCCAGGGCAGTGATGGAGTCCCCATCCCTGGAGGGATTTAAAAGCCGGGCAGATGTGGTGCTGAGGGACATGGGTTGGTGGTGGTTTGGGCAGGGTTGGGTCAATGGTTGGACTTGATCATCTGAGAGGTCCCTTCCAACCTGGCTGATTCTCTGCAGAGGGCAGGGCTGGCGCAGCCCATCCCTGGGCTGTGTCTGCTCCAGGCTCGATGCAGCCGGAGGGGAGATGCTCTCTCAGCCCAGCTGGGGCTGTGCTGCCCTCAGGCTGCATGGGCAGGAGAAGAGTTCCCAGCCCTGAGGCTTCTGGGGAGAAATACCCCTTCAGCAGCCTCCCTGAGGAGTGGGATGGGGCAGGTGAGGGAGGCTGGTGCCTCAGTTTCCCCATGTGTGCAGGCTGCTGGTGAGTCAGCTGCAGGAGGAGAAGCAGCAGCACGAGGAGGAGGTAGAAGGGCTGCACCTCGACATCTGCTCGCTCAAGCAGCTGAGCCAGCAGCAGGCAGCCCTCATCCAGGACCTGCAGCGGCACCAGGGGCAGGAGGGGCTGCAGCGCCATGTCCTGAAGCTCAAGGAGGAGAACTGGGTAAGGGCTGGGGGGCACAGGACTGGGTGTGGGGCTGGCTTCCCCCACCTTGCCCTGTGGTGAGCTACAGCAACCCCTTAGGGAGCAACGTGGGGGACCCCGCATTGTAGGTGCTAGTTGCAGGGGGTGTCCAGTTGAGGGAGGCTGGCTGAGTCCTATTGGTACTGTCCTTGCTCAGGAGCTGGCCCAGAAGCTGGAGAAGCAGGAGAGAACCACACTGAAGCTCCAGAAGCAGCTGAGAGCCTACGCCAAGCAGATCCAAGAGCTCACAGGCAAGTGCTCACAAAGGGAAGGAGGGCGTGGGGCTGACTGGAGGGTCACCAGCTTGGTTTGAGGCTGGAGCATCTCCCAGCCTCAATGTGAGGAGCAGAATTCCTCCTGCAAACAGAGATGCTGGGGAGCATCTACTTGGACTGAGCTGAGGGGACCTGATCTGGGCCCCAGGACCCAGCAGGATGTGACCTGCACTCCTCTCCCCCAGTGAAGAGAGAGGCTACTGGGCCAGCACAGGAGTTGGGAGCATCTGCTGTGGTCCTGTCCCGGTCCTCCATGGTCCCATCCCTGGCTGGGCCGTCCCAGGCCATGCTCGCATGGAGGACGGAGGACGAAGGGCGCATTATCAAGGCCATCATTACAGGTAGGGTTTGGAGACATGGGGACTCCTCACCCCAAACTCTGTGTGAGCTCATCCCTTCGGTGTTGCTGGGGCAGCATCTTGCCTGGCTCAGGACCAGCTTTCCATAACGGCCTGGATCCTGACTGTCATGCTTTCCCCTGCAGACTACAAGCCACAGAGCAGCCCCAGGGCGTTCCCAGACCTGCCTGCCTACATCCTCTTCCTCTGCGTCCGGCATGCAGACCACTGCCATGACAAGCCGCGGGCCCACTCGCTGCTGGACGCGGCCATCAATGCAATCAAAAGGGTCATGAAGGTGCTGGGCTTGGGGGCGTGGGTTGAGCTGAAGAGCAGGAGCTTCACTGGCCAAGGTGGGGGTGGCACCGGGGCAACAGTGCGTGTCTGACTGTGGTGTCCAGCCTGAGCATCTCCTGGGGTGAGGGGTGTCCCTGGATGTCACAAGGGTCCTGTGAGAGGCTCCGAGAGCTCTGCAGCCCACTCTGTGTTGCTCATGGAGCTATCATGTGGTGTGAAGGCTTGCTGCGCCCCACCACCAGAGCCCTGCTGACCCCTCTGCTCTCTGTCCCCTCCTGCAGAAGCACAGCAATGACTTTGATGTGGTGGCACTCTGGCTTGCCAACACTTACCGGCTCCTGAACTGCCTGCGCCAGTATGGCCAGGATGAGGTAGGGCTGGGCTACTGGGGGTCTGCGCCTCCCTGGGCAGGGTGGGAGCTCAGTGGGAACAGGGTTTGTCTCTACCTGGGGCTGTGTTCTCTTTGCCTCCAACCCAGACAGGGCTGTGGTGGGCTGACACTGCTCCACACTCAGTCGGGGCCCCAGCCGTGTCCCCAGCCATGTCACCTGGCCCTGACCCAGCCTGTCCCTGCAGAGCTACTGGCAGGGAAACACAGCGCGGCAGAATGAGCATCGCCTGCAGAACGTGGACCCCCAGAGCTTCTGCCACAGCCTGGGTGCCCTGGCTGTCCAGCTCTACCAGCAGCTCATCCGCGTCGCCGAGAAGCATCTCAAACCCATGATTGGTACGGCCTGGCCTGGGGGACATTTGTAGGGGCATTTGTGGGGCACTGGTTCAGGGCTCAGCTGTGAGAACTGCCCGCTCTGTTAGAGGCTGGACCCAGAGGGGAAAGGCTCTGACATGACCCTTTGAGGGACGTCCCCATGAAGGACCATCTTTTATGAGGGACTCTGCTCCTTGAGCATCCTGGCTTGGAGGAGGTGGCTGGGGAGCTAAAGTGGGCTCGGCACCCTAGGGACCCGTGGGCTGCATCCATGGAGAGCTCCATTTCCCCCCATGCCCTGCTTTGCAGCCTCATGGAGCAGGGCTAGTCCCTGGGCTAGCCTGAGCCAGCCATCCTGGAGGTGTCATTAGCCCCTGTGTCCCCAAGGAGCTGTTTCAGGCACAGCACAGGGTCTTGCTTTGCTCTGATGAGCCTCCTCTACCTTTTAGTTGCTGCAATGTTGGAGAGTGAGCCCATACAGGGCTTGTCTTCCTCCTGCCCTCCTGGCCTCCGCCGGTCCTTGACAGCCCCTGCCCACACCCTGCCTGATCTGCTGCAGAAGCTGGGCTCCTTCCGCGCAGCGCTGGACCACTGTGGGCTGGCTACCAGCGTGGGCCACCAAGTCCTGCGCCAGCTCCTCTTCCTCGTCAGCGGCACCACCCTCAACTACCTGCTGCTGAGGAAGGACACATGCTCCTGGAGCCGCGGCATCCAGCTCAGGTCAGTCTCTGTGCAGGATTTGGGGGGAGTGTCTGGGGGAGCTGGGGCACGGCCAGTGTCCTCCCCCTGACCTGGTGTCCCCGGCAGGTACAACATCAGCCAGCTGGAGCAGTGGCTGCGGGCAGAGGGGCTGCTGCAGAGCGGGGCCCATGAGGTGCTGGAACCACTGGTCCAGGCTGCCCAGCTGCTCCAGGTCAAGAAGGTGACGGAGGAGGATGCTGGAGCTCTCTGCAGCCTGTGCACCATGCTGTCTCCCCAGCAGGTACTGGGGGGGTCGGGGCTTGCTGGGTGCTCCTCCTATCCCGGGTGTCCTGTGGGTACTGAGGATGTGCAGGCATGAGGACTGTGCCATACCCAGGAGTGTCCAGATGTGCCCAGCCCTTCCCCCTTCATGGTCCCCACCATCTCCTCCAGGTTGTGAAGATCCTCAGGTCTTACACCCCTACTGCTGGGCTGGAGGAGCGCATCAGCCCCAGCTTCATCAGCAGCGTTGAGGTAAGTGGGATTTGGGGTCTGGTGGTGGGGCTGTCCCACAGGGGTCCCCTCAGTGGGGCAGCCCTCAATGTGAGCGCTATGTCCTCACAGATGCAGCTCCAGGCCCAGCATGAAGGGGAATCTAGCCAGCTCCTGGTGGACACCAGTCACCTCTTCCCTGTGCATCTGCCCTTCACCGCCTCCCCCCTGCACCTGGATGAGCTCCGCATCCCTGACACCCTCGACCTGGCCTTCCTTGTCCGCTTCTGAGCCCGGATCTGCCCCTTGGTCGCTGCCAGTGCCCCATTGAGGGCTGTCTGAACCCCCCGAGGTGTGGGGAGGCCATGAAGCCTGGGGGTGCAGCACTCTGTGTGTCCTGATCTTTTGAGAAGTTGTTTGTTTACTGAAACTCGGGGGCCTTGTTTGTGCCACAGCCAGGGCCTGTGATAGTCCTGAGCTGGGGGTTTTGGCCACTTTTTAATCCTTTGAAGTTAATAAAAGTATTTGCAGATAATTTCAGTGCCTAAGGCTGTCTGGGGTGGGTGGGTGGTTTGCAGGGTGGTGTGATGGAGCTCAAGGGCCATCACTGGGATGTTCCTGGTGCTTTTCATGCATTATAGAATGCTTTGGAGAGGACCTCTTAAAAATCACCTAGTTCCAACCCTCTGCATTGGGAAGGGATCTCTTTAACTAGAGAATGGTGCTCAAAGTCCTGTCGGACAGGATGGAGTTTCACAAGTTCTTGGGGCAACTTGTTCCAGAGCCTCAACACCTTCATTGGCAAGACATTTTGTTCTTAAATCCAATCTAAATGTCTTCTCTTTCAGTTTCCCACAGAGGGGAAGATGGGCCCATAGAGGGTCCTGGGGCACTTGGGAGGGTAGCAGGGTCCCACATGGGCTCTGGCAAGGTACAAATCAGTAGCCCTGGTCCTTATGTCAGATTTCAACTTCCCAGACACCAGCTGGGCTGTCTGTACTACTGTTGTGAGCAGGTCTGGGAAATTCCTGAAGTTTGTGGGAGATGGGAACCTCTTGTGACAAGTACTTGGGGAGCTAGCGAGGAAAGATGCCCTCCTGGGCTTGCTGGTTGTGAATGGAGAAAGATTTGTAGGAGATAGGATGGTCTTGGCCAAGGGGACAATGAAATGGCTGAGTTTAAAATTGTCCATGCCATGAGGAAAAAGGACAGAGTTGCCATCCTGGCGCTCAAGAGAGCGAAGAGGTTCTTAGAGTCCCCTGAGAATCTGCTGGTGACGGCTCAGGAGTCAGTGAGTGCTGGTCAGTCTTCAAGAAGACTTCAAGCTTCTCTGAGAAGCTCAGGAGCAGGTAATTCTCCCTTGCCCTGTGTTAGAAGTCAAGTGAGCAGGACAGTAGACCAGCTTGGTTGGAGAGGAAGCTCTTTGTGTAGCTTCAGAGGAAAAAGGAATTGTATGATCTCTGGGAGCGAGGTCAGGCTTCTTGGGAAGATGACAGAGCCATGGTTGACCTATGCAGGGAGAAGACATGAATGGCCAAAGCTCGGAGTTGAAACGGGGCAGTGTTGTGTCAGACAGCAACAAGGACTTTAAGTGCATTGATAGCAAGAGGAGGTCTAAAGAAAACGTTGGACTGATACTTGAAGATGGTCACCTGACTGGGGATGGAGAAGAAGCAGAGGTGTTCAATGGTGTTGTGTGGGTTTTGGTTTTTTTTTTGTTTTTTTTTTTTGTGAGGGGCTTTGGGTTTTTTTGCTTCTGTCCTTAATAATACCAATAGACCATGGGTTTCCCAGTCCCATGAGTTGGAGGACCATGAGTAGGGTAACAGTGACTTTTCATTTGTGGATGCTGAAGTTGTCAGACCAGCTGTATCAACTGGAAGTCCACAGCATTTGATACTGTTTCCCCCAGCATTCTCCTGGAGAAAATGGGCTGCCCATGGCTTGATCGGGTGTAGTCTTTGCTGGGTAAAAAACACCAGCAGGATATCCAGGCCAGAAGAATTGTGCTGAATGGAGTTAAATCCAGTTGGTGGCTGGTCACAGGTGGTGTTCCCCAGGGCTCAGTATTGGGGCTGGTTGTGTTTAAAGTCTTTATCAACAACCTGGATGAGAGGATCAAGTGCACCTTCAGTCAGGTCACAGATGACACCAAGTTGGGTGGGAGTGTTGATCTGCTGGAGGGTAGAAGACTCTACAGAGGGCTCTGGACAGGCTGGATGTGGGGGCTGAGACGGGTTCAGCATGGCCAAGTGCTGGGTCCTGCCCTTCAGATACAACAACCCCATGGATGCTCCAGCCTGGGGGAAGAGTAGCTGGAGCTGCCAGAGGGAAAAGGACCTGGGGGTATCGGTAGACAGCAGGTGAAGATGAGCCAGTGGTATAACCAAGGAGGCCAACAGCATTCTTGTCTGCATCAGCCATAGTGTGGCAGCAGGACCTGGGCAGTGACCGTCCTCCTGTACTGGGCACTGGTGAGGCCCCACCTTGAGGGCAGGGTCCAGTTTTAGGTCCCTCACAACAGGAGGGACATTGAGGGGCTGGAGCGGGTCCAGAGAAGGGCAACAGGGCTGGTGAGGCAGCTGGAGCACGTGTCTTGTGAGGAGCAGCTGAGGGAGCAGGGGGTGTTCAGCCTGGAGAAAAGGAGGCTGAGGGGAGACCTTCTCACTCTCTCCAGCTCCCTGAAAGGAGGGGCTAGCCGGGGGGAAGTTGGTCTCTTCTCCCAAGGAACAGGCCATGGGACAAGAGAAAATGGCCTCAAGTTGCCCCAGAGGAGGTTTAGGATGGATATTGGGAATAATGACTTCAGGGAAAGCATTGTGAAGCCTTGGCAGAGGCTGCCCAGGGCAGTGGTGGAGTCCCCATCCCTGGAGGGATTTAAAAGCCGGGCAGCCGTGGTGCTGAGGGACACGGGTCAGTGGGGGGTTGGGGAGGGTTGGGCTGATGGTTGGACCCAGTGGCCTAAAGGTCCCTTCCAGACGTAACGATTCTGTGATTCTAGGCCTTTGCTGAGGTGACAGTGCCTGGGTAAGGTGCTGTGGCAGCAGCGTTTCAGTCCCATGCAGGCCTTGTACCACCAGAGGGGATCCAAGCTCCACCTTTTTTGTTCCGTTCAACCAGGAGAGCATTCCAGGCTGTACTGGGTTTGGACAGGATAGTTAAATATCTTCATCTACAAACAAGACAAATGGCTTTCTATAGTCTGTTATTCATATTTGCTTCAAAAAATTTCAGGTGGCTTTACCCCTTCTGCTGCCCAGGGAAGGGTTTCTCCAGCAGGAGCCCAGCTGGGGCTTTGGCAGCTCCAGGGGCAGCAGGACCCTACAGCTCCCGAGGTCTGGCTTCTGTTTTTAGTAACCGCTTAAGGAAGATATTGGATGTCTTTAGTACAGTGCTTGGAGGTAAAAACCTCAGCCGTTTGAGGTAAAACAGAACCACTTTGCTGTTGAGTCCTTTTACTCTTTAGTCTTTGTCTAACTCTCTGAAATCTGCCAGCGTGTTCTGTGGAGCCCTGTTTGTTCTCGGAGCGATAAGACCGATGTTTACAGCCAGGGCCAAGGGAAGGTGGGCAGAGAACACCTCTCGCAGCCAAGGTCCCTTCAGAACCTGCCCCCTTGGAAGGGCAGAAGCAGAGAAACTTGGAGGGGACACTCCTGGGGGGAGGAAGAGACAAAAGAGGGGCCCCCAAACTGGTATTGCACCCCACCAGTATCACGCTCAGTATAAAAGCAGAGGGACTAAAGGGTCAGGTCTTTTTTTTCCGTTCAAGGGCTGGGATCTGCAGAGGCCTCTGTTCATCTGCCTTTGGTCCTGACCTGTATATTCCTGAAGCTGGATTGGGAATCCAGTTCCTGTCCATTGCTGAGTCCAGTCTGGGATTTTCCCTGTGCTGGGGACATCATCCTGGGAGCTTCATATCTTTTTGTATACATGTCATTATTTTCTTTTCATCAAAGTAGTTTAGTTTAGAAGAAACTTGTAAGTCTCTTTCCCCTCGCCTGGCAGAGAGAGGTGAGGGAGAGCATCTGTTGTGGCTGCTCCAGTCCAAACCCTGACAGTGGGACACCCCACTTTTCCTCCTGGCTCAGCTTTTGCTTGGTGGTTTGGTGATGGGGGGGGGTGCTCTCCAGCCTGGATAGAGCTGTGCGATGTTCCTGGGCTATTTATCCTCCGTGTTAACCTTAAAGAAGCTGCCCTGGGGTGGGAGCTAAGCTGAAGAGGTGTCACCCTCCCTCACCCCCACAGCAGCTGCAGTGAAGGGTGTGCTTTTTAATGTCAGGTATAATAAAATATTTTTACAGAGCCCAAAAAATTCAAAATAGTGCAAAACATCTCACTGTCATGCATCCATGGTAGCCGCCGCCGGCAGTGCCGCACGGGGTGGTACAGACACACAGGCATTGGTGACACATGTGCTACAGGAGCAGAATTGGTCGGTTCAATCACATGCCAAACGGGATGGTTTGGGGGGGGGAAGGGGGCACGGGGCCGCGGGCACCACGGTTGGGGGAGTGCGGGGCCGAGCCCCAGTCTGACCGTGCGGGAGCAGCGGTTAGAGAAGGGATGTAAACATTGAACAGAAACGAGAGAGGAAAAGCTAAACCCTTTGGTCCCAGGCAAACCCTATAGAAAAAGGACCGTGGGTGCCAGTTGGGGTACCCTGTTTTGGGACGGGGAGGGGGGCGGAGAGAGGTATATTGACTTGTGGGGTCATCAGGCCTCTGTCTTCCCCAGAGCTTAGGGCAAGCTGGCCAGCTGGGGTGGCCATCCCCAACACCGTGCACCCTGGCCACTCGCACAAGACACACACACCACTGATCACGCAGAAATGATGGTTAATGGGATTTGGGGGAGAGGGAAGGGGGGGGTGGTTCCTCTGGGTTGGGAGGTGCGAAGGGTCTTGCTTGTGCCAAGGAGGTCCCATGGGTCCCCTGCACTGCACAGGGATGGCTGGTCCCCACTGGCCAGAGCACAGGGAGACGGGTCCCTCTGCCCCAGCGCCCCCAGCCCTCGCCCCCAAGCCCTGGCACCCTGGGTGGGGGGCAGGCAGTGGGGCAGCCCACGGTTAGTGGCAAGGCAGGGAAGACAGGATACGGGCCGGGGGCTGCTCTCTGCCCCTCCCGGCCCTGGTGATGCCACCGCCAGCCAGGGAGGGGGGTCCTGTTGGGGGCATGCGGGGGCTGTATATCCCCCTCCCCCCGGACCCCCAAGCCCCAATAGCCCTTCCGGGGGCAGGACACAGCCACATTGTCCGGCTGCCCCGTGTATGTACAGCTATTTACATATGTACAGGGTGCTCAGCAGGAGGGAGCCTCCCTGTCCCTCAGGGTGCCTGGCGATGCTCCAGGGCACGGGGACGAGGGGCAGTGGTGCTGTGCCAGCCATTCCCTAACAAACCCCCCCCTTACCCCGGGATGGGGGTGGGGGTGTGAGACACCCCCCCCCCAGCCCTTTCCTTATGTTGCTCGATGAGGTTTTGGGGGTCAGGGATGGGCCGTTGGGGTTCCTCCATCTCAGACAGGCTGGGAGATCTGTCCCCTCGCCGGGTCTGGGGCCCTTCCCTGCAGCCTGTCCCCCCAGCCCCAGCACCTTCCCGTTGGGGTGGGATGGGGGCACAGCCATCCTCCGAACCGCTCTCATGCGGCCAGTTTGGCCAAGAGAGGGACAGGAGGGGGGCTGTCACCGCAGCCACCTCTGTCCCTCACCCACACCAGGGCCAGGAAGGAGACTCCCCTCGTGGCCGCTCTTATGGCTTATACACGGCTGGAGAGTGCTGTAGAAAAGGGGATGGGGGGGGGGGGGGAGATGGCTGGGGGGTGGTGGAAGGGGTTTAACTGCTGCCCTCCTCGGCCGACCGCGTGTCCGACTTGAGCTTGACGAACTCCTTGGCCACCTCGTCGTTGTTGCGCTGGGAGAGGATGCGGAGGACGGTGAGGCCGGTGTCATCCATGTGGATGCGGCGGCCGAGGGGCAGCCAGCAGGCGACGCCGGGGCGCTGGAGGATGTCACGGAGCTGCAGGACGGCGATGCCCACCGTCCGGTCCTCCCGTGCAAAGCAGTAATCCTTCACACACACCTGCAGCTCATAGCACTCGGGACCTGTCTCCGTCCCCAGCGTGCTGCGGGGGGACAAGGGACAGAATCACAGAATATTCATGGTTGGAGGGGACCTTTGAGATCATTGAGTCCAACCAAAAACCAGCAAACCAAAACAAACCCCCCTACAAACCAAATACACACAGCCACCCACAAAGAAAAACCAACAATCTCAGGCACTAGAGCATGCCCTGAAGAGCCGCGTCTACAGGTTTCTTAAATCCCTCCAGGGATGGTGACTCCACCACCTCTCTGGGCAGGCCGTTCCAGTGCCTGGGCACTCTCTCAGGAAAGTCATTCTTCCCAATATCTAATCTAAACCTCCCCTGCCCCAACTTCAGACCATTTCCTCTGCTCCTGTCGTTATTCCCTTGGGAGAAGAGGCCAACCCCCACCTCTCTCCAGCCTCCTTTCAGGGAGTTGTAGAGGACAATGAGGTCTCTCCTCAGCCTCCTCCAAACTAAACATGCCCAGTTCCCTCAGCCTCTCCTCATATGACTTTTTCTCTAGACCCCTCACCAGCTTGGTGGCTCTCCTCTGGACACGCTCCAGCAGCTCAATGTCCCTCCTGTAGTGAGGGGCCAGGCGGTGTTGGCACGGGGGGGGGGGAATCACACTCCCACACCCCCCTGGCTCTGAAACAGCACCCTGCATGGGTGCTGCCTCCCCGTCACCTTTTGTTTTTTTTTTCCTTTTCCCCAATCCAAATCCCAACTTTACCAATGAGAAAACACCTAAACCAGCCTCTGGGGATGAGCAAAGGTGGGGGGGACACATCACCCAGCCCAGCCCCATGTCCCCAGCCCCGCAGTGCCACTCACAACTGGAAGCTCTCATTGTACTTGGGGGCCCAGCTGTTGTTCTTGGATTTGGTGGCAAATTTCCTCTTCTTGTCACTGAGGTGGGGCCCAATGATGTTGACCTCGATGAAAGGCCGGAAGATGCCCGACGTCTGCCACTTGAGGTCATTCGCGGCCACCACTGCAAGGAAGGGGGCATGTTGTGAGGATTGTGGGGGTGGGGGGCTGCCACCTGCCAGCCCCTGGCACCCCATCCTGGACAACTCACCTTTGACAGTGACTTTGTGCTCGCCGGTGCCGGGGTGGGTGAAGAGTTCCACGTGGATGGACACCTCCCCGACAGGGTCATCCACACCGGAGCCTGCATGGCAAAGGGAGGAGCCGTCAGCCCCCGTCCCCTCTGTGTCCCTGATGTCCCCTGCCCACCACCAACCCCACTGGAGGAGGCAGGTCACCACCCCCCCCATGGAGCGAGAGCGGGTGGGCAGTTGGATTTGGCTCAGTGTGGCCTCTGCCAACGGGGTCTGGGGACAGTGGCACGGAGCACAGTGACTGTCAAGGACAGCTGGGGCTGGCACCAGGCTGGGCTGTGGCATGGCAGGACACCCCCAGCACCAGGCCAGCTCTGCCATCCACACCCCACATCGGCAGGGCTCAGTGAGCCTCCCTTGCCCACCTGGGTGGGATGGGGCAGGGGACAATGACCCCCCCCAGCTCCCCCTGCCACGGTGCCCAGTGGGGGGGTCGTGTCAGTGCTCTGAGCGTGGCGTGAGAGCAGCCCCAGGCAGGAGGGACCCAATCTGGTCCTTGTGCCACAGCACTGCCCTGCCCATGCCAGGTTTGTGTCCCCTCTGCCCCTCTTGTGTCCCTTCCACCTCAGGGACCATGTCGAGCCCTGGGGTACCCGAGCCTGGGGAACTCAGGTGACCTGCGACCAACAGCCCACCTTCTCCCCCCCCCCCTCTTCGAAGAGCCCTGCATGCACCCACGGGTGAAGGAGGGGGCACGAGGCAGAGGGACAGGCTCCATGGGTCAGAGGGGGCCAAGGAGATCAAACTAAGCTCAGCGGGAAGCTTTCAGTGCGAAGGAGGACACCCCCCCCTCCCCATGTCACCGCTTGACACCCCCTCCCCCCACCCCCACCCCAGCACGAGGGTGCCAGGCCAGGGGGGAGGCAGGTGATGGCAGGCTCTCCTCTCCATCCACCGTCACCCTCCAGCCACCCCCGGCGCCCCCACCACCCGCCACCCGGGCAGCGCCACATGCTGAGCCGAAATGGAGGCAATGGCGGGTGAGGAGGGAGTGGGGGGGGTGTCTGGGGAGGGGAGGCCAAGCATGGGGTGCAGTCCCGGCCCCCCCCTCGGGCAGGGAGCGATGGAGGCCAAGCGGGGCCCGTGGGAGCTGGGCTCATTCCTCACGTCCCTGAGGGGGGGGACGGAGCTCGCCGGAGCAAGGCTAGTAATGGTCCTTCTGGCAGCAGAGGGGACAGGGACATCGTCGTGGCCTTGTGTCCCCAGGGGGTGGCTGGCAGGGAGGCCGTGGCAGGTGCCCACCCCCTGGCAGCAGCGCTGGGAGCGATGGGGGGTGCCCCCCAGAGCGTGCAAGCAGGTACCCCCATCCCCGTGGGGCTGGAGGGGGTGGTCAATACAGCTGAGCTCAGCTCCTCCAAATTCAGCCAAAATCAGCCCCCCCTGGGAGTGCAAGTCCGGGGGGGGGAGGTGCAGGGCTCCAGCTCTGCCCATGCTAAGGGTCCCCAAGGGCGGTGGCACCGGGACGGGGCTCCTGGCTACCCCGGCCCGCAGTGCCAGGACTGTTACTAGCCCAGGCCGGCGGCGGCAGGCAGGCGCAGGGGCGGGCGAGCGGCACACCTACCCTTCTCAGGATAAATTTCTTCACTAAGGGTAAACCTAATACCTTTCCCACCATGAACTAGTGGGAAGGAGAGAGAAAGAGATGGAGACACGGCACGGAGTAGACAGAGAGAGAGGAGGGAGGAGACGACGACATGCGTGAGGGAAGGGAATGGTGAAAGGGGAGGGGGGGTGAGGTGGGGGGGGGGGAGAAAACAAAGAGAGAGAAAGAGAGATCAGATCTCGCAGACAGACGGACGGCCGAGCACCCGGACAACACTTCAGCGACACGGGAACGCCGGGCACCACCCGGCTCCCAGCCCTGGTCCTGGGGCCAGGCTGCACCCAGGGGTGCTGGCACCCAACCCCACGTCCCCAACACGGCTGGCACAGGAGGCACAGACAGGACAGACGTCCCTCGCGGGAGACGCACAGACAGCAAACGCATGTCCCACTCCCCCAGGACGCAGACAAGCGCTGTGCGATGGCCCAGGAGTGCCACCGGGCATCTCTGTCCCTTCCCCCAGCACCCAAGGGGAAAAACTGGCAGCATTTGGAGCCAAGGGGCAGTGGTACCCTGGGGGGTGCCCAGCACCCTCTCAGATGGGCAGGGTCTGAGATGGCACTTGGCACCCTGGAGGGATCCCAAATCCTGGGGTATGTGGAGCACCCAGCATGCCCAGGACAGCCCCAGGCACGGCATCCCTGTGCCACCGATCTGAGCCCCGGCCAGGCTGGCACCGCTCGGCCGAGAGCAGCAGTGCTGGGTGACAGGGGCCATCCAGAGGGGACAAACACCATGACATGTGGCCAGAGGGTGACCTTCCCCCCCACCCCCCAGCCCCATTTCTGTGCCAGCCCGGCCATGCCCTGCCACTGGGGACACACTCTTCTTGCTGGTGGGGGACTTGGGGGTGCCAGGCGGCCTCTGGGCACTCATGGCCCCTCTTCACCTGCAAACCACAGGAGGAAAAACGCCTTCCCTCCCGCCTCATCCCTCCCAGTCCTCCACGAGCTTGGCTGGGACCCCGAACCCCACTGGGATGGAAGCAGGGAGGGTCCCTGGCCGTGGGGCAGCCAAGCCCCTGTGTGGGGCAGGGTCGGGGCGGGGGGGGTCAGGGCGGTGCATCCTACCCTGCGACGTTTGGGTCTGCACGAAGGTCTTGATGAGGAGGTCAGTGGCCTGAGTGTAGAGGGACAGGGCGTAGCGCAGTGACTGCAGGTCAGGGCTCTTCTCCAGGAAGGTCTTCTTCAGCCCCACGCCGCCGGCATGGAAGTATTGCTGAGGAGGGGGGGGGAGGGGGAGTGAAACAGCCATAGGGTCCTCAGCAGCTCTGCTGGAGACCTCCCAGTGCCCCTGGGGGCACCCCTTTGTACTCCATCCTCACCTTGATGGTGTCCAGCGCCAGCTCCACCACTGCACATTGCTTTGGGGTCAGGCTCTTGGCTTCCTCCCGCACCATGTGGTCCTGTGGGGCACGAATAACCCATGGGACCACAGCATGGACCTGCGCCCCTCGCCACGGCCACCAACGAGCATTGCTGGGGTCCTTGCCACAGTGCCAGTGCCACCCAGAGGGGCTCAGACCACCCGTGTCCCCCCTCCAGCTCAGGCTCCCAGCCCTCACCTTCAGCTTGGAAAGCTGCCCCAGCTCCTTGGCTGCATTGAAAATCATCTGCGTGCCCTGTGGAGAGCAAAGAGACAGGACCAACCCCGGTGAGTGGCCGGGCTAGGGATGCCATGGCCAGGCTGGGCACACGGTGCCAGGAGCTTTGCTGTAGCTTCCCCGTCCCCCCCCAGGCGGCCACAAGCCATGGGGATGCGGGTGCAGGGAGAGTGTGCAGCCCCTCGAGTTCTCAGCACAGGTGTGGGGCTGGGGGCTTGGGGACCCCAGGGCAGGCCATCACCCTGGCATCAGGGACCTCACACCCCGCTCAGCACAAGCCACTTGGCCCAAGGGTCCCCATCCTGTTCCCTGCGGTGTCCGAGCACCCACTCCTGCATCCCCCAGAGCCTGGTGCGGCACATCGCTGGCACCGTGGGGACAGTCACACAACGTCAGGACAGGGGGAGCAGGGAGCGAGTGCAGGGGGACAGAGGGAACGGGGAGGATGCAGATCGGTCTCCCTGTACCCCACGACGCTGGCAGCCAAGCCAAACACCCCACCACCACCCAGACCCCTGCCCAGTCCCAGCCCTAAGGAGGTTCCCAGCCCCTTTTCACCCCGGGGACCACCATGGTGGTCCTCATGGGCCACCTTTGCCTGTCCCGTGCCACCCTTGCCTGTCCTGAGCCACCCTGATGGGCAGGGGCCATGAAGCCATTCCATGGGGCTCATGGCTCCTGGGGACACAGCCCCATGGCACCGGCAGATCCCTGGTCCAGCAGCTGCTCAGCGGGCTCAGCACAAGCAGCTGGGTAAACTGGGATGCAGTGGGACAGAGCCAGCGACTCCCACCTCCTTCCCCCTCCCAGCACCAGTAGGTCCAGCCATTCGCAACAATAAGAAACCCCATCATCTATCCCCCCCCTCCCTTTAACCCTTTTTGCCCCCCCAACCCCAAGTTCTGTCCCGTTAATCCTTCCCATGTTGTCCCCATCTCCCCCAGCTGGTGAACAAGCTGGGAGCTGGGGACACTGGTGTCACCCAAGCAAAGCATGACGGGACGCTGTACTGAGCTGGGACACCCCCCCCCACCCCACAGCACTCGGAACAAGGGACGGGGAGGAGGCGAGAGGAGGGACCAGAGGCAAGTGGGGAGCAGAAGAGCCATGTCCTTACTTCAGTGTGACTGGGCAGCTTCACCCTGCTCTGGAAGAGAACAGCAAGGGACAGTTACTGGTGGCCCCAGCAGCGACCAGCCGCGGGTCCGGGCCCCCCACATCCCCCGGCCACGCAGGCTCTGGCCCTGTGCTCTCCTCCGGCTGTGCCCAGTTCTCCGCTGGCGCCACTGGTTCGGCACCAGTTCACACCTGCAAAGGCTCAGTCCCCCCCCCCCGTGTGAACCTGTGATGAGCACGCTAGGTCTCTCCCTGAGTGGGGGCAGGCTTGCTCGCCGCCTTGCGTGGGGCTGGGGAAACAGCTGCAGGTGGAGGAGAGCAGCTCGCCCAGCAAACTGGGGCAGGACCCACAGTGTCCCCTGCCAGAGGATGGGGCAGTCGGGGGGGTGGTGGAGGCACTGCTCAGATGGATGCCAGTATGACTCTTCCCAAGAGCCAGGTTTGGGGAGCCAGCACCCGGTGGTGGGAGCACCCAGAGGGACATCCCGTGTGCCCGGAGAAAGCCCCTTTGGCAAGTCTGGGGCTCAGCGAGCCCTGCCGAGACCCCTCAAGCATCAGGGGGGGAGTGGGCTCCAGGGTCCAGGGGACCTCAGCAGCCCCATGGCCCCCAGCGAGCCCTGCACCTCCCCAGCGGGGCCCAACATCCCGGAGGTCACCTTTCCCTGAGCCCCCAGGATGGGTTTGTGCCCGGGGCTGGGGGGGTGTTGTGCCCAGGATGTCCCATGCTTGGGCACCCCATCCCCATGGCCTGGAGGGGTGCTGAGCGCCATAGGGCAGTGTCCCCCCCCTCATGCCTGCCCAGTGCTGGGTAACACACCACATACCCACCCACGGGGTGTGTGTGTGGGGGGGGCTAAATACACCACGACACCCACTCCCTACCCCGGGGGACACAGAGAAACAGGTCACTGTCCCCCTTCCTGCAGACAGGCAGCACGTCCTGGACAACACGGCACACCTCAACACGACAACACGCCACGCAGGCAACGGCACATCCAGACAGCACGACAGAGGAAGCACGGACAAGCCTGGACCTCCACAGCAGGCGGGCGGGGGTCGGGCCACGAGCGTGGCCACGGGGCGATGACACACATGGAGCCCACGACTATTTACCTTCTCTGTCCCCTTGCCATGTTTTCTCAAGAGCGTGCCCTGTAGAAGCAACGTCAGAGGTTGAGTGGTGGGGGTTGGGGACAGCACAGGACAGGACATGGGGTGGGTAGGGGGGCACAAGGGCAAGGCTGGGCACAAAGGGTGGCCACAAACTGGCGGTGGAGACATCACTGGGCTCCTAAAGGACAGCCAGGGCCAACGGGGGACCGGTCCCTGTTGGGGTGCTGAGCTTACGGGGGACAGATTCCCACTGGGATACTGGGTTGGGGGAAACTGGACCCCAGAGGGATGCTGGATCAGCGAGGGACCGGTGTCCTTCGGGTGCTGGGCCAACTGGTCCCCACTGGAGTACAGGATGCTGCACTGATGGAGAACTGCTCCCCCACACAGAGATGCTGGTCCCTGCTGGGATGCACGGATGCTCAGTCCATGGGGACTGGTCCGTACTGGGATACGGGGATGTTGAGTCCATGGAGGATTGGTCCCTGCTGGGATACAGGGATGTTGAGCCCATGGGGACTGGTCCATATTGGGATACAGGGATGCTGAGCCCATGGGGATTGGTCCCCGTTGGGATACAGGGATGCTGAGCCCATGGGGACTGGGATATAGGGAGGCGGGAGACAGCTGGCACTGGGCAGCCTCCAGTGCCCCCATATTGCCTCCAGCTTGGGCTGATGCACACAGCACAGGCAGTGCTGGGCCTCGTGACAGTCCCACACTGACCTAGGTCCAGCGCCAGCAAGAGAACTGGTGTAAAATGGGGCAGCAGAGCCATGGTGGGGGGAGTCCTGACCAGCCTCTCGGGGTGGGCTGGGGCCCGGCTGAATCAGGAGGAGGTAGTGGGGGGTAGGGGAGCCTGCAGGAGGGACAAGCAGCACAGTTAGGGCCAAGCAGGGCCACCAGGAGGGTTTCTTGGAGGGAAACTGAGGCACGGAGTGATGGGTGAAAGAGAGGCTGGGACATGAGGTCCCCGCGAGGTCTGAGGGGAGGCTCAGCCCCCAGCTGCCCCCAAATGCTGCTGTTGGAAACAGGTGTTGGGGGACATGGGATGACGGGCGTTTGTCCCCACAGGGACTTGGCACCCAGCACCCAACCACCATCTGCACCATCGCTCCTCCTCGCGAAGGGGCCTGTGGTCAAAGCAGGGGCGGGGGCAGGACTTGGGGGGGGTGGATGTGGCCATTCCCTCGCCCGGCGGGACATAAGCCCGTGGCCACTGACCGAGGGGAAGATGACGAGAGGAAACTGCTCAGTCAGCGCCGTGCCAGGACCCGGCACCGCCGGGAGCGAACCCGGGCGTTAGGGCTCCAAGGGCCGGATCCCAGCCAGGGAAAAAGTCTCACAGCCCGTGCCAGAAACCTGCCCCACCGCCGAGGAACTGGGGCAGGGACCCTGGTGTCCCGGCGAGATGCTCCTCTCCGCAGGCAGGAAAAGCCTCTGCCCTCGACCCCTCCCATCACACCCCAGACAGGGCCTCAGGGGGGGGAAACTGAGGCACGAGGGGTCGGGAGGAGCAGCCCTGACCTCTGGGCACACACGGCTCCTGTCCCCAGTGCCCTCGGCCTCTCCCAGCCTCACCACAGAGCAAGAAGATGGGATCAGCCCGGCTTTGGCTGTCCCCGATTCCATGGCACCCCCCCGGCCCCGTCGTTAACCCTCGCACCTCCCCGCATCCAGGATCTGCGAATCCGGCTGGGACCTTCCCCCCACACCCCGAACCCAGCTGGGGCCGCGGGCAAGTGCCCGCCAGGAGCCAGTGCCAAGCAGGCAGCACGGGGACCACGGAGGTGGACCAAGTCGGGAGGCAGAGGAGGGTGTGGGCAGGGGGCAGGCAGCCACACAAGACAAAAACCGGCGCGGCCAGGACCGACACACAGTGGAAAGACAGACAGACAGACAGACAGGGAGCCGCCGTACTTACAATCATCTGCCATTGAGAGGCGAGCAGAGCAATTGGAGAGAACAACCATGACATGAGTGTCGGTCCCCTCCCTCCTCCCTCTGTCCTCCCCAGCCCCAGCTGCCCCACGGCTGGCTACCAGCCCCCCACCCTGCCAGCCCGGAGGGACAGCAGAGCCAGGGGTGTCCCCCATCTGACGTGCCACAGCACTCGGCATTGATGCCCTGCCACGGGCACTGCAGGTCTCCACAGCCCTGACGTGTCCCCGTCCCAACCTGCCCGGTCCTTCCTCGCTGTGACAGGAGGCTCTGCCCAGGGGGGCTCTGCCCCAGGGCACTGGTGGGTCCCACTCGACATTCGGCTCCGACACATAGCTCCGTGCCACCAACCTGCCCTGCCACCCCCAGGCTGGAGCCCAGAGCCACCCTGCCATAGGGACCAGCCCCAACACGGCCACCCCTCTCACCCAACAGATCCACGTGTCCGTGCCATCTCCTCTGCCCTCAGCACGGGGCTCGCTGCCTCCAGAGCATGGCACAGCCACCCATGGCCGGGAAGGGACAGAGCCAGGGACTGGGATGGCCACTGGGACCCTGTGGTAGCAGCATCCCTGCTAGATTTGGCCCCCTTTGGTCAAGGGAGAGATGTAGGGCTGACCTGAGCTGGGCTGTGACAAGATGCCTAGTGAGGTGGCACCACTGAGGGCTGACAGGTCACCAGTGACTGTCCCTTACAGACACTACACGAGGAGCCACACAGGCCCAGAAAAGTGACACAGCGGCCAGTGGCTCCGGGGACTCCAAGTCAGAGTCCGAGCCCAGCTTTGTGACAGTGACAAAAGCCACCAAGAGTGACAAGGGCAGATGTGTGGCTGGCTCAGAGCCCTTGGTGTCACCCTTCCCTGCAGGAATAGCTGCCCCGGGACGTGTTGGGGTGCACGGGGAGGACGGACACACAGCGATGCGATACGGAGCCTCGAAGCCTGTAGGCAACGTCCTGCTGGGGCAGGACCATCCTCTGCTCTGCTCCCCTAGAGCCTGCTCAGCCCAGGAAGGAGGAAGAGCTCATCCCTGCTGCAGGAACACATCCTCCATCCCCACGTCACCCCCATCCCTGCAAAGCCAGTCCTTGCCCCCCAAGTGACCCCAGCCCCACGGCAAGGGCGATGTGCACTCCAAGAGCTTCCCGATTCTCCTCCTGGCACAGGAACGGTGCCCACAGCCACTGCTGATGACCACTGGACAGAGAAGAAAGGACCAGTGACCCCTCCTGGTGCCACGATGGAGGTGGCAGGAAGGTCCTTTGGCAAAGCCAGCCCAGAGGATGCCAAGCTGCACCAGGCACCTGGGCCAAGGATGACCTTTCTCTCCTCCATCCCTTCCCTGGCCATGAGCTGGGGGCAGGTTTGGGGATGCTGCCAGAGTTCAAACCCTCTCAGCAGCCAGCGAGGACACCAGCCATGTCCCACACTGGCCCCTATCAGCCACCTGCGTCTCAGCTCCAGGGTCCCCTGTCCCTGGTTCCTCTCCCTGTCACTCACCGTCTGGTCAGTGAGCGGGGGCAGGACAATGGTCTTCTCCATCGTGTTCATCACCAGCTTCCAGAGCTCCTTCAGCACCCGCTTCAGCACCGTCTTCTCGCAGATCTTGGCAAAGAGTGTCAGGCTGCGGAGAGGGGACAGGGCTGAAGGTCCCAGCACAGCACCCCCGATGCCACCACCCCTTGCCCAGTCACCCAGACACTGCAGGCCCCCCATACTCCCAAGGGCATTGGGGATGACGGGGTCCCTGTTGTCCCCCCTTACTCACTTGCTGTCCAGGAGGTCCATGATGGGCTGCAGGACGTTGTCAGCATCCTGTGCAACGCTGCTGCAGGTGCTGGCAGGGACGTTACCGGTGCCCTTCACCTGGCTCAGGATGTCACCCATCTGCTTCACGCACTCCTCGATGTGCGGTTGGAAACTGAGGACCACAACGCAACTCAGCACCCCTCATGGCCATGCCTAGGACCCTCTTGGCTAAGCAAAGCCTCCAGCTGCACCTCCTGGACCCCCAAACCTCTCCTTGGCCCACCACCCATGTCCAGGGTGTACCTGGTGGCAAAGATCCGGCTCAGCTCATCCAGGACGTTGTTGAGCTTCACCTGCAGTTCCTTGAGGATATCACTGGCTTCTGTGTCCAGCTGGAGGAAGGACAAGTTGGAGAAGCTGTCAGGGTCCCTGGCCCAGCCCCGGGGAGGAGGGTGGTGGTCTCTGCACCCCAAATGTCCCCCTGTGCAGGGTGAAGCCCACCTATCGTGGTGGGAGAGCAGGGTGCCACGGAGTGGGGACAGCATGATCCCATACAGGCGTGAGGAACTGGGGTCTGCTCCCAGCACTGCAGAGACGGGGAAGGGGCTGCCTCTGGTGGGAAGGGACTGATCCAGCCCCTCCTGGAGACCCCCGATACCCACCTCCTTCCCACCCATGGCTTCAAACATCTTCTCAAGCTGGACGCGGAGCTGCTGGATGTTGTTCATCAGGATGCAGGGCTGGAGAGGTGGGATGGAGAGGTGGGGTCAGCACCAACAAAAGTGGCTGGAATAGCCACCCACCCCCACCAGGTCCCTCCCACCCTGTGCTGGGGGACACGAGAACAGTCACGGCACAGAGGCCTGACTACCAGGAGGGACTCCAGCGACTGCCACCGGACAGAGACTGAGGGCAGGACCTGCGTCCTGGGGACCAGCTCTGGAGCTGAGGCGAGGGCTGGGGTCACGGCGTGGGGACAAGGGCAAGCAGAAGGGAGATACGTCACCACTTTCTCCTTCTCCTTGGAGCAGTAGGAGGCGAAGTCCTTGGAGATGATCTCGGCGTACTGGAGTAGCACGTTGCTGATGGTCTGCAGCCAAACGAGGGATGGGACCCACCCAGAGAGCAAAAAGGAGGCAGGAATGAGAGAAGGAGCCCATGAGCCCCACAGCAGTGGAAAAACCCAACGCCTGGATACACCCTGGGACCCCCTAGACCCTCTGGCCCCACGGCTGCACCAGGAGCAGCACAGGCACAGCCTCTGGAAGCCAGATCCAGCACATCAGGTCCCCGTGGGCAGCTCCACCACAGCTGTGAAGGCATCAGACACCAAACCTGCATGCAACTCCATCCCACACTGCGGCGAGCCGTTAAATTAATCTAGATTAATTAACCAATTAACTCATTAATTAGCTAATCTCCTGTGCTAGCAAAACTGGGAGTGCCATAGGGTCTGTTGGTGGCACATTTGCCTGAGCATCCCTGTGAGAGGTGGTGTGATCTGCGCTGCAGCTGGGTAGCAGAGAGAGCCAGGAGCCCCAGGCCAGGGCTGGGACCAGGTTCCCAGGCGTGCTGCTGGCCCAGTGACCCCCCCCAGCAGCTGCCCACCTTGGCAAACCTCCGCATGTAGTGCCCAACGATCTGGGGGTCAGGGCACTCGAGCTTCTTGATGATCTCAAAGCTCTGGTTGAGCTGGGAGAAGACGTCCACCACGGAGCAGGAGAAAAGCGCGTGCTCCGATGTCTGCTGGAACTGTGGGAGTGAGAGGTGGTGTCAGCAGGAGGGGGGGAGGGGAGGTTTTGGCCCTGATGGGGACACACTGGGCATCGAGGAACAAGCCCTTGGCTGTGTCCACCAACGCTCTTGTTCGTACCCCATCCTTCTTGTCCCGCTCCAGCGCTCCGTGCAGGAAATCCCGCGAAACTTCTTCATTCTCATCCAGCCACTGGATAACGAAGGGTTCGAACCAGCTGGAAGAGAAGGCCCACCTCCGGTGAGGCCAGCTGGCCCCC
Source organism: Gallinago jamesoni (assembly GCA_025769975.1). Lineage (NCBI taxonomy): Eukaryota > Metazoa > Chordata > Aves > Charadriiformes > Scolopacidae > Gallinago > Gallinago jamesoni. The sequence continues at coordinate 920,504 of JAOQGH010000014.1, read as the reverse complement.
AGGCTGGTGGCCACCCCCTTGCCCAGCTCCCCAGAGGCTGCACTCACGCCGGGTACTCGGGGACGCGGCTCTTGAAGGAGGGCAGCTCAGTGACATACTCATTGTAAAGCCACTTCACCTTGAAGTGCAGGTTCATGTAGTCCGCGCTCTTGCACAGGCGGTGTTTGTCGTGCTCTGCACGGGGAAGGCAAGTGCACGGGGGGATTGCTTCCAGCCCCACACTTGGGGGGACAGCCGCCCTGAGGGCAGCTCTGGGGATGGCAGGGCAATGAGGTGAAGATGGAAGAGCTTCTGGGGTGGGATTGAAGCTGGGCATCGTGTTGATGATGAGGGGTGAAATGGGCTTGCCCAGGGAACGGGGGAGGTAGGAGCAGAGTGGGGTCCCACCAGGCTTGGGGCAGCATTGGGGACACACACGCACACACACTCACCCTCCATCGCGTACTTCATGTCCTGAGCAAAGAGGTTCCACATGACCTCGGCGCTGATCTTCCCCACGTTCAGCTCCTGAGGGAACCTGGGGTAGGGGAAAAGCACGGACACAGGATGGACCAGCCCATGACTTGGAGATAGGTGTCCCCTCCCCAGCACCTCCCGGCTGCCTCAGTTTCCCCATCTGTAGAAGGGACGTTATGACCCACTTCCAAAGGACTAACGCCACCGTTGCTGCCGTGTGGGCAACCCCCTGGGTGTGAAGCAGCATCCCCTCTTCCAGCACCTACTCACTGGTTCAGGCAGGGCGTGTAGGAGTTCTTGTCCTCCTCGATGATGGAGACGATCAGGGTGATGAGCTTGGACCAGAAGTCCAGGTTTTTGATGCTGGGGCCCTGCTCCTCGGGGGGTACCTCGCCTTTCTTAGTCTGGAGGGATGGGGACACAGAGGAGGCTCTGGTCACCTCACCGGGGGCTAACAGGGAGGCAGGAGGGCTCTGGGAACACCCCTGGTGCCCCCCATGCAGCCCCACCTCCTCCCCCCCCCCACATCTGCCCTGGTCTCAACCCCACAGCAGTGGGGCTCCAACCCTGCCCAAGGCTTAGGGCTCATTCTGCCCTGGGGCTGAGAGCTCTGGAAAGGGAGCAGGAGAAGGGCAGGGGATGGGGAGTGTCAGTGGGGAGCAGCGAGGTTCCCCCCCAGCATCCCAGTGCCCCCCGGCTCCCCCCACCCCACGCACCGGGTCTGTCTGGTACTCGCGACTGTAGAGCTCGTGACAGTTGTTGAAGATGTACTCGTAGGTGGAGTTGAGACAGGCCTTCACGCAGTCCTTCACCACCTGGCTGGCTCGGGGGGGGCTCTGCAGCTCCTGGACCTGGGGGTGCGGGGAGGGAGCAGCGCTGGAGGCAGCCCCACGGCTCCAGCCCCCCACCCGGGAGCTGCCATGGGGCCAGGGTGACCCCGACGTGGCAAAGAACCAGGGAGGGTCGTGCTCCCACCAGAGGGATGGGGCCGGGGGGGGGCCAGCAATACCTTCATCCGAAAGAAGGTGATGCTGGTCAGCAAATCCACCGTGGACTTGAGATCCTGCAGCCGCTCGGGGCTGCTGGCAGGGAAGTTGTTCTGCCAACGGGGAAGAAAAGAGAGGAATTGGACAAAAAACTCACAGAGGAGGTGAGTGGAGGCAGGGGGGACACATTATTAGGACCTTATAGAGAGCAGGGGGGGAAACTGAGGCACAGGGGGGCACCTTACCCGGTACATGGAGAGATCGATGCGCAGGGAGTTGTGCAGCTGGTCGAGGAGTTTGACGAACCGTTCCTTCTGCGGAGAGACGCCCCGGGGCTGGGTCAACGGGGGAAAGGTGGCAGGGACCATCCCCCCTCCCCGCTGCCCCTGCCTTTCTCTGCCCCCTGCCCGGCCCCTGCCACCCCCAGCTCTCAGCCCTCCTCTCCCTGCTGTCCTGCTGTCCTTCCTTTCCTCTGTCCTTCACGGGAGCCCCGTGGGCAGCCATAGGATGCCCGCGGAGAAGAGCACGTCCTTGCTGGTGGACGGGAGCTCGCTGGCAGCCATGGATGGCTCCCGGACTGGGAGCAGGATGGAGAGGATGGAGAGGCAACACCGCGCCATCCCCTTCGCTCTCACGGTGCCGGGATGCTCTGTCCGCCCTGCCTGCTTGAACCTGGGACTCGGGGCAGGGAGAGGGTGTGCAGGATGGTGCCCCTCAGCTGCGTGGCCCCGGGATTGAGGCTTTTGAAGAGCTCAGGAAAAAAAGAAAAAAGGGCAGGGAAAAGGAGCAGTTGGGCTCTTGGGCTCCTGCAGAGCTTGCCCGTCTCTGGGGCTGAGCTGCTTTGAGACAAGGTGGCCCCCAGGAGCTGGGACACCTTGGTGGGCTCCTCGCTCGCCCCACGGGGCTGCAGCGAGGGCTGCGGGCAGGGAAGCACCCCAGGGAGATGGTCTAAACTTGGGGACAAGTGGCTTCAGCTCAGGTCGGTGGGAGGACACAGGTCCCACCTCGGGCTGCGGGTCGGCTCTTGGAGCTGAGGGCAAAGGGGCAAAGAACCAAATCTGCCCCGAAACGCTGTCGGGAGGCATTTCACTTTGCACCTCTGCCAGAAAAGGGGGGGGGGGGGGGGTGTTGGACAACCCCGTGGGCCACCCCGATAGCCCTGGGTTCCCCCCAGCAACAGAACGGGGTGCACCGGGTCGGGGCTGCACCCGGAGAGTGCAGAGCAGCTCCCTGAGTCCTGGCGGGGGGGGACACACCATGGGAGAGGGGGACGGGAGAGGGCAGGGAGTCCTGCGCCCGCCTGGCTGCTGCGGGGCCAGGCCGGCAGCCCGCGCCGGCGACCGCAAACCTTGGGCACGTTCGCCCGCCGGAGAGGGCAAACCAGGCCCCGGGCCGAGACCGTGCGTCCCCGGCACCCGAGGCTGCAGCGCTTTAAAACTGGACACGACGGGTACTCGGGGTTAAAGCGAGACGGCCGGGCACTTTAGGACCCAACCTTTAGGCTCTCTAAAAAAAGAGAAAGAAACAAGTTTTTAAAACCCTCCATGTTAGAGAAAAGGCGCTTTTTTTTTTTTTTCACTTTTTTGCCTTTTTTTTTTTTTTCTGCTTTTCCGTCCGGTTTCCTCCTGCTGCGTGACCTGGAGGCGCCGCTTGCCGGGCTCTAGCCTACCCCCTGCAACAGGAACTGGGAGATGATCCAAAGCAGCCGCTGTGCTTGGCCCTGGCTGCATCCCTGGCTACCCAGCACTAATCCTGCCCCGGGGCTGGGCACTGATCCCGGCTCGCCCCGTGTGTGCCCGCAGCAACCGCCGGCTGCCCCTGGGACAACACAGGGGGAGCTGGGGCGAGAGCTCAGCCCCACACCCCCCGACGGCACACCTGGCCCTGGGCACAAGCTCGCCCCGCTGGCTCCAAGCATGGCACCCGGCGGGCACCCATGGGTGCTGGCACAGCCGGGCGGGTTTGCGGCGGTGCCAGGGTGCGCCCCAAAGCGTGCAGGGTTGTGCAAAACTCCCGGCGAGGCTGCAGGGGTGGCTCCTTGCCACCTCTTCGGGATGTTGCCACCAAGGTTTCCCCCCCCCGGCCACATTGCCGCTCAGCGTCCCAGCCCACCTCCAACCATAATAATTTGGGGAGCAAATTTAGACCTTCTCCCAGGGAGGTGGTGGCTCTTTTCCTTCCTGGAAGGAAAGCGGGATGAATTTTGGGGCCAAGCAGGGGCTGACACCCCACTCCACCTCCCCTTGCTGCCTGGCTGCAGTTTGGAGCGGGGTGTTTTGCACGGCCCTTTTTGCCCCTCAAGCCCCCCGCCCCCTCCCAAGAGAAGAGAGAGAAGAAGGAAGAAGTGTTTACGCACCATCGGACTTACCCCGAAATTGGAGGCGGCGAAGCGGTCGGAGGCTGAGACGTTGGTGGAGGCCGTGGTGTGGGCATAGTAGGCGTTGATGTTGGCTAGCAGGGTGCTCATCACCGCCGGCACCCCCGGGCACATGTATTTGGAGGAAAGACAAGCAAAATGCCTGCAGAGGGAGGCGGGAGGTGAGGACGTGGGGCCGGGGAGGGGCTGGGTGTGGGAAGGGCCCCAGGGCTTGGGGTGCAGGCAGGGAGAGGGGGATGGAGGGTTTGCACAGGTGTGGGACAAGCTCAGGGAGCATCTCTGCCCCCGCGGTGGGGAGGGGGGTGGAAACAGCAGCAGGGGAGGAAGACGCCAATGGTGACACCCCCCCCTCAACCCAGGGCTGCCCCTCTGAGCGGGTTGGGGGGTGAGGGACTCACGTCATGGCCTGGTAGATGGACTCCACTCCATAGCGCATGGCGAACTCATCCACGATCTCCTGTGCCGTCTCGTCAAAGTACACCTTCCAGGCATCATCCCCCTTGGCGTCGGGGATCTTCACCACCCCGTTGTTTTGCAGATCCGTCACGAAGTGAAACAGGTTCTGGAGGCAGAAATGGGGCTGGTCAGGTCCATGGGGCTGGTGGTGGTGGTGGTGGCGTGGCTGGGGTGGGGGCCGTGCCCGGGCTGCTCACCTCGTGCAGGCAGGTGTACTGGACGTGGTAAGGGGCCACCTTCTCCTCGCCTTTGATCTCCACGCTGATGTGCAGCCGGATGGCTCCCGACACGGCCGACTTGTCTGTCCGTTTGTCTGGGGAGGGGCACAGGGAGGGGGGATGAGACTTGAGGCTTCTCCAGAGCGACTCCGTTCGCTCCTGCCCCCAAAGAGGGGCAGGCGGCTCCGGCACAGAGGGGGTCTTGGGGCTGGGGACAGTGGGATGCCCAGGGCTGAGAGCAGACGGGGTATCAGGGTACAATGCACCGAGGCACTGCAGAGAGGGATTTGCCCGTGTGTCCAGGCACTACAGAGATGTGGCCTCTCCGTGCCTCAGTTTCCCCTCTGCAGGGGGTCAGTGCTCCAGACCTCCTGGGCACAAGGTTTGGAGAATGGCCCTGGGCAAACAGTTGATCCCAATGGCTTTCGATATTACATGCTTTTAACAGCAGGCTCTACTAATATCCTGAAATAGCCTCCCCGCCCGGGCTGGCAGCGCGTGTCCCCGGGGAGCACAGGGATGGGGGTCCCAGCCCAAGCGGGCTGTGCTGGGGCAGCCGGTTACCAAGGTTGTACCAGACGTCCATCTCCCCGCTCAGGGTCCGGACCTCGATGATCGTCTGGCCCAGGAAGTCATCGGACTCCCTCTTGAAGCGCTGCTTGACGCGGGACTTGATGTCGTCGTCTTCGTCCCAGACGCGGACCTTGATGCGGTCAGAGGAGTTATGGCACTCGCTGGGGAGGGGGGAAGGGGGAAACCCCGGGATGAGCACAGGAACCCTTCCAGCCTCTCCCCAGCCTCTGCTTCCCTAAATGAGAGGGACCATCCCAGCACCAGGCAGGAACTGGGGAAGAATGCGGACATGTGGCCACCAACCCTCCCCAGTGGGCTCGTCAGGGCTCGGCACCGTGCCCAGGCAGATCCCAACGCAGCCCGGATCAGCCCCCATTGCCGGGAGCCAAACACTCCACGGCACAAAACCAGCACTCCCAGTGACGCCAGCAGCCCCTCTCCACCCTCAACTGGGGCAGGATGAGGCCCCGGCTGCCTCCCCACCACCCAACATGACCACCAGTGGCCAGGAAAGGGGCTGGAGGGGCCGGGGGGGAACTTACAAATGGAAATTCTCCTCCCAGATGGGGTTGAGATTGCCGTAGATAGTTTTAGTCCTTTTTTTGGTCTTTCCAACCTGGACAGTGACATATGGGTCACTGGAACCCGTCTTGTCCTTTGCTTGCAGGCCCTGGGCACAGACGACTGCAGTGCGGGATGGCACGGGACAGCGTGGCATGGCACAGCATGGCATGGCACAAGATGGCATAGCATGGCATGGCACAGCACAGCATGGCACAAGATGGCATAGCACGGTATGGCACAGCACAGCATGGCACAGCATGGCGTGGCACAGCACAGCGTGGCACAGGATGGCATAGCACGGTATGGCACAGCACAGCATGGCACAGCATGGCATGGCACAGTGTGGCATAGCATGGCATGGCACAGCACGACACGGCATGGCATAGCACAGCATGGCATGGCACAGTGTGGCACAGCGTGACATGGTACAGCACGCACAAGAGGGACACAGTGGAGAGAACAGAGAGTGGAGTCAGTGCCAGAGCCACATCAAGGTCCCCAGCCACATCGTGTCCCCCGGTAATGTCCCAGGGGCTGAAGCCTGTTTCGCAGGATGAGGGACAGGAGGGCAGTTGGAGCACGGGGCATCCCTGTGCAAGGGGACAGCCACAAGGTCCCCCATGGCACATGGTGCCAGGCGCAGCTGGTGCCTACCCGTGATGCTGATCTTGGCCGACCATTTGGAGGTGCCATCCAGGACACTCTGCTTCACCGCCTTCATCTGCTGGGTGTGTGTGGCCTTGGTGACCCCAAACACCTCCTGGATCAGCTCAAATATCTCAGGCTTGTTACGTTCCCGGATCTTCATGCGGTCCTTGAGCACCATGATGATGTTCTGGGTCCGGTCCTCTGCTCCATGCTTGGAGCTCTTCTCCGCTGCCCCTGGGAGAGGACAGCCGTGGGTGAGATAGAATCACAGAATCACAAAGTGATATGGGGTCGGAAGGGACCTCTGGTCCAACCTCCCTGCCAAAGCAGGTCCCACCCAGAGATGGGGACAGGCAGCATCCCGGAGGGAGCCAAGAGCTCCCCAAGCCTACCATGCATGAATGAATTCAAACCTGGAGGGGTCTACACCCTGCCCAGGACAGATCTTCCCTTCCCACCACTTCCCCCAGGCCCAAGCTCTCCCCGGGATCGCTCCATCCTGCCTCTCCAAAGCGAGGAGGGATGAGGCCGGGGCCACCAGGCTCCTTACTCTGCAGGCAGTCGGCGTTGAGCAGGTCCTGGCACTTCTCGTGGCACTTGACGCCGCACTCGGCGCAGCGCATGCCCTGCCGGGCGATGCCCCAGAGCAGCCCCTCGCACTCGTAGCAGTAGGTGGGGGTGGTGGCCGTCCACACCTCAAAGTTGTGGGGCGTCGTGCAGGAGATGGGGTACACTAAGGCTTGCAGGGTCTTCTTGTAAACATGGTTTTTCTGTGCCAAGAGGAAGGGAGAAGGGGAGAAATGCTCAGGGGACGTAGGGCAGCTGAGCCATGCGGGACCGCGCGGAGACCCCATCCACGGGTGCAGTGTCACCACTGGGTGAGGACAAGCAGGGCAGAGGACAACCACCGCCATCCCCAGGTGCAGCCATCAGCATCCTTGGCTGCCTTGGCGTCGCCGGAGGAAGATGCTGGTGCGGCACAGACCCCACAGCCCCGTTGCTGGCCCCACCGTGGTGGGCTCTCCCACCACGACCACCCCCAGCAGCCCCAGCACCTACCAGCTCCTCGTTGTTCAAGGTGCTCGAGGCCAGGGCGGACGTGATTCCCGCTTTCCTGGACTGGACCAGGGACTGTGGGAAAGAAACACAGTTCCCAGATCTGGCAGAGCACGGGGTGTCCCTCCCGCACACCTTTGGGGTCCCAGTGGCCGTAACACACCTGGGATGGATCCCCCCACATCCCCAGACAGGGGCGGGCTGCGTGGGGGTGGCAGTGGGGAGAGCCTAGCTCCCAGTGACACCAGCACTGCAAGGTGCCACCCCAGGGCAGCGGGACTGGAACCAGTTCAGGGGCCCACAGCATTCCCAGTTCAGAGCCTATCGAAGTGTGTCTGAGACCGTGGGGAGACGGGGGGGGGGGGCACTTACCATTGCCTGTGG
>JAOQGH010000014.1:897052-911158 GCA_025769975.1 Gallinago jamesoni | reverse complement strand
TCTCCAGCAGGTCACCCCCAACCTGTCCTGGTGCAGGGGGTTATTCCTCCCCAGGTGCAGCACCCTGCACTTGCCTTCACTGAATTTCATCCAGTTCCTCTCTGCCCAGTCAGCAGGGGAAGGGGAAACTGAGGCAGGAAAGGACCCCCTTTCCCCCCCCCAGCCCCGTGTTCACTCAGGGCTTGGCAGACAGGACCCACCCGTGGGACCGCTGTCCCCACCACCGCCCTGGCTGGGGCAGGCACCACCGGACTAAAACCTGGGGGGTAAAGAGGATTCTGGCAGAAAACTGTGATTTTTCCGCAGGTGAAGATGTTGTTCTTCAGTGGCGTGACAGCGAAACACAGGAAAAAAAATAGCTTGTTTGGCTTAATTAGCTCTGGCTTTGCTGCGTGGAGCAGGAGCACTGGGTTTTCCTCTGAGACACAGAAGGAGAGCCTTCGGCCTCCTGCCCGCGAGGGCGAGACGGGGGCAAGAGGCTCTGGGTGGCACCACTTGAGCCCCAGAGAGCAGAGAAGCTCCCCAGACAAGCAGGAGCTGCCCCCCCCAGCTCAGTCCCATCCCGACCCACTCACCTCCTGGCTCTCCCCCTCGGCAGTGGCTCTCAGGGACACGGAGAGGTGGCATCTCTCCTGGCTCCTCCAAAAGCACCGGAGCAACCAGCATTCAGCCCAAAACTCTGTTCCCCCCACCCCCAGCATGCCCACAGCTCGGCAATGCTTCCCCACGCCTTCCCCCCCCGCAATGAGCTCGTTAATCACATCCTAATGAGGAGGGGAGAGCAGCCCACGGGACCCCGAGGTGGGGGGGCAGAAATCACCGGCATCCCCATGTACTCACCCGCCTTTGAACCACAGGGATTTAGCCTCTCCATCGCCGTCCCCACGGGCCTGTAAGACACGAGGTGGCCGTCACGGGCGCAGCGCTGGCCTCCGGCACGTGTGACAGCCCTCCCTGGGAGCTGGCAGTGCCAGCAGCCGAGCGGGCAGCGGTGGGGAAGGGTTTGCAGGGTGGGTGGAGAAGAGCCTGTTCCTAAAACGACGGGGCTCTTGCCAGCAAAGAGCTTGCACCGGGAATAAAATATCCCCCAGGAGCCGGTGGGCAGGATTCATAGAATCATAGAATCTGGGTTGGAAAGGGACCTTAAAGATCATCGGGTTCCAACCCCCCTGCCATCTCCCACTACACCAGGTTGCTCAAAGCCCCATCCAGCCTGGCCTTGAACCCCTCCAGGGATGGGGCAGCCACGACCTCCCTGGAACTTGGCCCAGGAACTTGGCAAAGCGTGAAGAAATTCCGAGTTTGGGGGACTGGAGAAGCTTTGAGAAGCGGGATGGACCCGCAGGCGGGTGGAGAGAAGTGGGAGGGCAAAGGCAGAGCAGAGCAGGGATGTGGGGGGTGTGCAGGGACTGTCCCGCAGGACCACCTCCCTTCACGGGGAGGGGGGTTATTTGGGGGGAGAAGGGAGGAAAAGAGCCAATTATGCCTCCCTCGTGGGGCAATCCCTGCACACAGGCAGACGGGGAAGGAAGGCAGGCAGGTCGCCGGGAGGGGGTTCCTGTCGGACACGCTTACCTGCAGGCAGGCTACCCCCCTCCCCTGCAGGAAGGGGAGACGCGGGCGCAAGGGCCATGGTGGTGGGCAACTGAAAAGAGAAGCGGTGTGGGGGGGGGGAACCGAAGCCCCGGGGGGTGGATCCGCAGCCAAAACAAAAAGAAAAGATGGAGGATGGAGTCTAAAAACAGAACAAAAAAAATGTCAACTCAATCCAGGGGAGGAGGGCACGGGGCTGGGGGGGGGGAGTGGGGGGCTCACACGAGCACACCACATGCAGCACACAGTGGGGGGAAGGTCCTCGAGGGGGGGATCCCACTGGGTGTGAATGGGGGTTGCAGGGCCACCGTTGTTGGGGGGCCTCATGTCCTCACTGCCCTCAGGGCATGGGACATCCCTGGGGTCAGGGAATGGACGTGTCTGGAAGATGCCTGGGCACAGGAAGGGGCTGTGGCCCCAGACCAGCACGTGGCCGGGTGGCGGGTGGCCGGGGAGGGTGGTTACTCACCTCCTGCAGCTGCATGCAGACCTTGTTGAAGGCTCTCAACCAGTTGGCTTTGGCTCGGGCTTTGGGGTCCTGCACCTCCTCCTCTGCCTGCTCCCTGCAAGCACACACACCTTGCTCACCCCCCAAGCATGGCACTGAGGAGGGGGGGGCCAGTCCCTACCCCTCCCCCCCCGGCAAGATTGAGTCTGCAAAATAGAGCTCCTGATGGGCCTTGAGCCAGTGTGGCCATACCAAAAAAACCCCTCTTGCTGCCAGAAAGGACTCTAAAAAGGCAGCAAGTCCCACTGCGAAGGGCAGCAGGGTCAAGGCAGAGCGATGGGGAGAAGCCAAGGGTTGCCCTTCCCTTGGGACACCCTGCCCTGGCCACCCAAGTGACATAGAATCACAGACTGGTTTGGGTGGGAAGGAACCTTAAAGCCCACCCAGTGCCACCCCCAGCCCTGGGCAGGGACACCTCTCACCACACCAGGTTGCTCAAAGCCCCGTGGAGGGATCCGTCCAGGAGCAAAGGGTCAGGGGACTGCTGGTGACACAAGCACGGGGATGAAACATCCCTCACCCCTCTTCTCCCCAGCAGGATGTCCTCTGGCCACCTCCCGACTTGCTAGGACTTCCGAGGGTCAAGAGCTCCCAACAGCCCAGTGGCTCTGAGCCCAGGGGAGACCTGCCAGCCTGGACATGCTGGTTCCTGTGGGGTTTTTTATTCCTCTCTTGCCAAATTGAGACATGGAGGAAAAGAAAATAAGTCCTCCAAACATCCCAGCCTCCTGAATAGCCTGGTGTGACACTGGAGATGGGTGTCCTAGAACTGGGCTGGGACCAGGCTGTGAGAAGCTCAGGAGATGAACCTGCCCAAACTGTCCCTGGGGAGCAGTGCCTGCGCTAATAGATGGTCCCCAGGGCTCATTTGGGGTCCTCAGCATTAATCTGGGCTCCCCAGCCCTAATCCATGGTCCCCAGTGCCCAGCACGGGACCCCCCAAGTTGCCTGCCCAGAGAACAAGCAGACATGAACTAAGGCCACCTTCACCAGGACTTTAGCAAGCCCTTAGGCCTAAATATGTACTTTTTTTAAAAAGAAAAGCTCATTACACATTCTTTTAAATTAGAGATTCCCCAGCTCTGGTCTATAATTCACACTAAATAAAAGACCCAAAAAGCCCATCACGCTTCCCCTCTGCGCAGAGCAGTGGCTCTCACCAAACCATGGAAAAATGGACGCGTTCAATAATTAAAGGTAGAGACTGACACATGAATTATTCATGTGCTGTCCCAGGGACTGGGCTACCAAATAACTCCTCTGCACAGCACAGGACGCTGGGAAGGAGCTTTTACCAGTGGCCCAAGGAGAGGATTGGCTCCTGTGAAGGAAATTTCCTCCTCTGACGATGCCAAGCTCTGGGGTACCCCCTCCATCCAATGGCTTGAGCCAGAGAAGAGGAATGGAAGCCCCAAGCCCCCACTTCTCCCATCCCCGGGTTTAATCCCAGTTATAGACTGCATCCCCAGTATCCCTGGCAGGATCTCAAGCGCCTTGAGCTCTCTCCCTATTCAGTGTGGGACTGGTGGCCAGGCCAGGGCAGCGTGCCCGAGGGGACTGACCCTCACTGGGGTGGCACAAAGGTGACCACTTTGATGCCTCAGGCACCTGGAAAAGCCCCAGACACCGCAGAAGGTCCCTGGCGCTGCCCCTTGGCACCAGCACCAGCCCTGGGTCACCTCCAGAGCATCCTCGGTGTCACCAGGCTCAGTGCCATCCCGAGGATGCCACAGGTCTCTCCTACCTCTCAGCCGGTTTCGGGGGCTCAGGCTCAGGGGCCGCCTCTTGCGGGGGAGCTTCATCTGCTCCCTGCTGGGCCTGGGGGGCCTCTGGGGTTTCCTGGGGGGCAGAGGCATCCTTCTCCTCCTTCCTCTCCTGCTGCTGTGGCTTCAGCTGCGGGATCAGCTGGGGTTGCTGCTGCTGCTGCTGCTGCTGCTGCGGGACCTGTTGCTGCTGCTGCTGCTGCTGCTGCTGCTGCTGCCCAGGGGCTTTCTGCGGCGGGGGATAGGCATCGTGCTCGGAGGGTTTATAGGTGCCCCCCTCCCGCAGGTCCTCCTCCTCCTCCTCCTCCTCTTCCTTGGGGTAGCCTTCCTCGTTCTCGCTGTAGTCTTCGTTGAACTCTTCCTCCTCTTCTTCCTCCTCCAGATAGAGGTCGTCGTCGTCCTCCTCCTCCTCCTCCTCCCAGCGGGGCGAGTCCTTGCGGTAGCTGACGGAGCTGTGGCAGGAGTGGTAGGAGTCGCCGTCCCGTTCGTCCAGCTCCGAGTCCCGCAGGCTCTCGTTCTCGAAGTCCTCGCTCAGCTGGGAGCTGCCCTGGCTCAGCTCGGCCGACGAGGCATAGCGGCTGCTCCCCGTGGGGCTGAGGGGGGGCGAGGGGAGACAAGGACAGGGCTCCCGTGGGTCCGTGCCACCCCCCGGCCTCCCCCGTGTCACCCCAACCCCGGCGTCCCCCGGGGCACAGCCGTAGGTGAGCGCCGGCGTCCTCGCCCTGGGAGCCAAAGGGATGGCCCCAGGGGATGGCGTGGGCTGGGAATGGCACTCTCGGGGGTCTCACCTTCCTGCCTGTGCCCTGGGGGGACATCAGGAATGCTGTCTGTCCCCTCGCCTCACCCCTGTTGGGGATGGGGGCAGAGTGCAGCCAGGCAGCCCCCCCCCAGACAGACCCTGCCTCCTGCTCCTGCCAGACACCCCGTGTCCTGCCCCCAGCCCACAGATCTGTCACCCAACCTCTGCCCTGACATCCCAGTGCTCCCTCTGGACCTTCTGGGCACCCCCTCTCCGAGGACACCCCCTCAACCCCATTGCTCCCCTTAAACACATCATCCCTGCCCAGGGGTCCCTTCTCCACTCTTTCTGCCAGGCCAGACCCCTTCCCACCACCCCACCGCTCCCCGGCCCTTCCAGCATCCCCCTCTGGCAGGCACCTGCCCCTGGGGAAGCCGTGGGGCAGAGGGGCTCCCTGCGTCCCAGGAGGCGGTGGGGGACAGGGCAGTCACGGGGCTCCGTGGGGAGAGGGTCACATAAGCAAACATGCAGACAGGACAGGGACATGCCTAGGAAGAGGCCGACACCACGTCTCCAGCACCGGCAGCCAGGGCTCGGGGGTGGGCAAGGGGGAAGGGGACAAGGGGACAGGGACGGGTAGAGCCCCCCGCCCAGAATGGCTGGGCCAGGCGGCAGGGACAGAGGGGACACTGCGGGGAGAAGGGTGCTGGGGGATGCCCAGGCTGGTCCCTGCCAAGGAGGGGGTCTTGGCATCGTCCAGGTGCCTTGGGAAAGGGGGTTTTGGAGCACAGGGGTGCAGGAGACACAGCTCATGCCTGGAAAGCCCTCGCCTCCCTGGCCTGATCCCGGGCAGGGCTGTGGGGACGTGGCACCATGAGGCTCCATGACCTTGGGAGCCCCCCTGAGCTGGGAGAGGGGCCCTTGGCGCATCACAAGGGTCCCAAATCACTGCGTGAGGCTTTTGCCCAGCCAAGCGCTCCCTGGGAGGTGACCAGAAATGGGAAGTGGCACGTTTGCGTCCCCAAACCCCCCAGCTCCCGTACCTGCTGGCCTGACAGGGAACAGGCAGCAGCGCTGCCGGCAAGTGAGTGGGACGGGGACGCTGGGGCATGGCCCCCCCCACCTCTGTGAAGCAAGAAGGGGACGCCAAGAGATGCCTGGAGCATCCCGACGCCACTCTTCCGCAGGGTAGCCCCAAAAGAAGGGGGGGTACAAAAGAAGGTGGGGGGGGGGACGAGACCCCGCAGCGGCACGAGGCCGCCCTTGCCGAGACTGGTGTTGGCCTCACCACGGCTGCAAGGACCGAGCACAGCACTCTGCGACGGCACACGGCACACGACGGCGCTGGCCACCCACCTATCCGACAGGTCTAGGGACCGCCTGCTCTCAAGGGAAGGCTGGCGGCTGGTCCGCCTGCTCGACTCGGAAGCGGACTCAGCGTCGCTGCGCCCGTTTGCGGCAGAGTCTATGCTACCATAGCGTCTGCCGGGGAGGAGAGGAAGATGGTCAGCGAGGTCCCGCGCCGCCGCCGCCACCCGCCGCATCCCCCGGCATCCCCTACCGCCGTGGGGACGTCGGCCGGGAGGCTCCGTCCTGGGGGACGGGGCTGGCACCTTGGGCTGGACGCTGGCGAGGAACTGAGCTGCGCTGCAGCGGTGGGGACAAAGTGCCAGGGCAGGTGTCCCTGCCTGCGGCCACCTCTGCATCCCCAGCCAGGTCACACCCCACCGGCTCGGCTCCCAGCAAGGACCACCAGGGTTTGGGGGAGTCCCCAAAGCTCAGGGAGGACAGTGACCCAAAAAGAGCTTGAAAAACATCTCAGTGAGAAGGAAAGGCTTGGGGCTGGCACCATGCCCCTTTTCCTGGCCTCAGCATCCTTCCCTCTGTCACCCACCGCCCTGGCAGCGCCATCCCTGGGGTCACCCTGGGGACCCACTGGCCACCTGTGGGGAGGATTGAGAGAGCAGGTCCCGGGGGCAGCAGGGGGGTGGAACTGGCTGCGCTGACGCTACCTGATGGGACGCTGGTCCTCGTAGTCCTCGTAGCTCTGCATGGAGTCGGTGTAGGAGTCGCGGGAGCTCTGCTGCTGGTGCCTCATGGGGTACTGGTGGACGGAGGCGTTGGGCTGGGAGGTGGTGTAGTACGGCGGCGGGATGCTGTTGCTGGTCTCGCTGCGGTAATCGCTGTCCCGGTCATCCACCGTGCTGTCGGGGTCATCGTCTGCAAGGGGGGGGGGAGGCAGCGAGTGGGACAAGGGATGGCCCCGTGGCTCTTGCACCCCAAATCTGCCCTGCGCCCAGCACAGCCCCTACTGCCACCGGCTGTGTCCCCGCTGCTGCAGGACCATGCTGGGGAGATGGACCTGGAAGGGGTGAGGGACAAGCTGGGGGTGTTCCCCTCTGCAGAAAGGGGTCTGGGGGAGACGAGGGGAGGGCGGAGAGGGGGAATGGTATATACAGAACAGGGGGAAGAGGAGGACAGGGTGTGGAGACCCTCCCTCTGCCCCACCAATGTCCAGCCACAGAAGCAAAGGCCAAGCTGCTCATTGCCACCAGGGCACCCCGAGGGCTCAGAGCCTCACGGGTCTGTGTCCCCACTGGGCTGTGGGGACAGCCCTGCCCAGAACAGGGCACTCAGGGCCTCCAACCTCACCCAGCCCAGAACGAGAGTGTGAGGTCCCCTGAGCCCCAGGCCAGGCTACAGCAAAGGGTGACGGCCTGGGGACCCCAAGGCTGGGAGGAGAGGAGGGGACAGATACTTACTCTGCTGTTCTCCCCAGCCAAAATAATTCCAGTTGCCTACAAAAAAAAAAAGGGGGGGGGGGAGCAGAGACAATGAGGATGGAGGCAGCTCCAGGGCAGCAGCAGGAGCTGGCTGGGAGGAACCAACATCTCCCAGGCATGGGGGCACCAAACTGGGCTGGGGAGAGTGCCCCAAGATGGGTTGGGGACAGCACCCAGGATGGGGCACATTGGCAGTGAGGGGACAGGGACAGGGGCTAGGCAATGCAGTTCTGAGATGGGACAGGGAGGGGGCCCAGGGATGGGCACGGTGACACCAAGCCAGGCTGGGGACAGTGCTATGGCTGGGCATGGTGGCACCAAACTGCACAGGGGACAATGCCTGGCTGTGCATGGCTTTGGCATGATTACAGAAGGGGAAACTGAGGCACAGGTTGGGACAAACCGAGCTGCCATCCCAAATCCCCCAGACCCCTCTGCCAGCGTCCCCAGCGAGCAGCCCCCTCGCCAGCCTCGCTGCCCCTTGCCCAGGGGACCATCCTTACCAGCCCCACTGCTGTGCCCCCCACCCTGTCTCAGCCCCACGGGACGGCTCACATGCTGTGGGGCAGGGAGACAGCAAAGCAACACCGGCAAAAACAGGAGGAAGGATGGGGATGGGGTATGGGGTGAGGTTGAACCCCACTCGGGTTGGAGTCCAGTGCCCCAAGGTAGGCACAGGCCCCACTCCTGCACATCCCTGTGGGGAGCTGGGGGATGTGGGGCAGTGTGGGGGTCCAGGGGCAGGGCAGGGCCAGGGAAGCACTTACAGCATTGGGAGCTGTGGACTGGCAGGGGCTTTTCCTGCTCCTCCTGGAAGGCGTACTGGGGAGAGAGGGGCTGGTGAGGGCTCCCTGCCCGCAGCCCCCTGCCCAGCCCTGGCCCCCGGCTCCGCACCCACTTACATCGTCCTGGTCCCGCATGGCATTGAGCTGCTCCAGCTTCTTGGCCCAGTACCTGGCCTCCTCCTCGGGGATATCTGCAGGGGGAAAGACCCCGATGGGTGCACAGAACCCCCCCTCCCACCCCCCCCCAAAAAACAGACCCCAGCTTTTGGGGCTACAGGATGAGACCTCCAGCCCCAACCCTGAGCATCCCTGAGGATGGGGGCAAGGAAGGATGTGCCCCGGTTCTGGGGTGCCAGGGGATGGTACCCACCCAGCGGCAGCTCGAAGCGGGTGTCGAGGAGGATACGGTGGAAAGTGGGGTCCTTGGTGCCCGAAATCTCATTGTCGGTCATGATGACCTGGGAGTCGAGCGTCAGCCATTCCCCGGGGCCCTCCTGTGGGGTGGAAATGGGGGTGAGAAGCGCTGCCAGGGACCCCCTTTTCCCCAAAACCCCCATGAACGTGGGGTCCTCTCCAAGCAGGGATGAAGATGGCTCTGCCCCCCCCGAAAGGACAGCCCGGGGCGGGTGGTGACATGTCCCTTAGGGTTCAGCGGGGGGCAGGAGGCGCCTGGCTCCCTACCTCATTGGACTGCCGGATGGTCCGGAGGGGGATCCACACCGTCCCCACCATGGTGTCCCAGATGAGCCCCTTGTTCCACACCTCCACCGTCAGGCCAAGGTCAAGCCGGTTGATCTCACTGGGGAAGGGGAGAGACATCAGGTCACCCCCCAGTCCCCAGCAGCCCCCCCCGGGGCCACCCCAGCCTCCGCCTGCCCCCTCAGCCTCAGGACTCCGGTGACCCCCCCAGGGCCGGGGTCAGGAGGAGCAGTGGCAATGGGGGACACTCCCCGTGATGGGGGATTTTGGGGGGAGCAACGAGGGGGGGACGGACAGACCTTGGGGGGGACCTTGGACACTCACAACATGAAGTCCTGCTCCCAGGAGGGCAGGTTGCCCCGCACTGCGATGGTTGTGCTCTTGACATTTTGCACCTTCAGTGTCACGTAGGTGTTAAACTTCTCTGTGGGAGTAAGCGCAGGGTGAAGCAGCCCCCACTGGGCCCCCCCCACCCCTAGCCATGCCCCCTCCCTCCACTGCCCACCCCACCTCCCATGGGGTCCCCCCACACTGCCCTCAGCACCCCAACCCCAGTCAACCAGGCAGGACGGACCCTAACACTTGGTTGTGAGTCCCCCCACCCCATCCAGGGCACCCCCATTTCTGTGTGTGCTTCCCCCCCCCCCGCCCCCAACTTGCCAAATGTTGCCTCCAGAGCTGAGGCTGAGCCTGGGGTCCCCTTGCCTCCTCTGATCCCCCCACATCCAACCAGCCCAAGAGCTGAGCCCCGAGCCGCCCCCCCCAAGGTGGGCAGGCAGGTGGGGGGCCACTCACCTTGGGGCCCGTCAAACTTGGCCTTTTTAACTGTGGGGACAGAGAGGGAGGGAAGAGATTCAGTCTGAGAGCCCCTTTGGGGGGGGAGGGGACCCCCACCAGGGTTCCAAGGGGGTGGGGGAACCCCAAGCCTGGCTGCCCCCCCTACAACCAGCCACTGCAAGGTGAGGGAAGGGAGCAGGATCCCTCCTGCTGGTGTAAATCAGTGCCAGGCACAAGGGCGGGGGGGGGGGAACAGGCATGAGCTGGAGGTGGGCACCAAAGGGGAGCAAAGCCCCCCCTCCAGGTAACTGTCACAACTTGAAATGCCTCATTGTAACCCCAAGTGACCAGCCTTCATCTGCTGAGGGGGTGTTTACCCCCCGTCACACCCCCAACTCCTGAATCCGGATCCATCTGGGGAAACAGATGATGTCACCATACACATCCTGGGGAGGGGGGGGGCAGGGAACCCTCCCCCCCCCAGCTCCCATCCCCGTGGTGGGGCACCAGCTGGGGAAGGGTTAAGGCTCTCTCCGTCTCCCAAAAGCCTGACCCACATCTGGTACAGGAAACCCAGGGTCGGCTGTAACCCCCCAACTCCTGCACCACATGGCAGCCCCAGGGGGGGTGGGGACGCTCCCCCCAACCCCACTGCAACAGGGACCCCCAAAACACTCCCCACCACTCCCCAGCCCTGTCCCCCTCCGGGGGGCACCAAGGGGCTGGGTCCCACCCTGCCCAGTGGGTTGACTGTCTTGAGGGGGGGGGGGCGGGGGAGGGGCCGCATCTGGGCCAGATCCCGCTCGGCTCCACGGGAACCACCATCCCTGACTCTGGCTGATCCATCCCCCCCCCTTCCCCCCAAATTTTACTGCGGTGGATGGGGGGGGGGGGGGGGGCTGGTACCCCAGTTTTGCCCACAATGGGGAGGCAAAAGGGGCAGCTGGGCAGAGCTGGGGACCGATGCTGGCGATGGCTAGGGGGTGGTGGAAGGGGGTTGAGGGGGGGAAGGGGGGTGTCCTCGGGGCTCTCAGGAGGGGAGCAGGCGGGGAGGGAATGACACAGCACCCGGAGCCCGGTTAAATGACGTGGGTGGCAGCGGGTGGGGGACCAACGTGACCGAGGAGGGATGAAAATAGCCTTGGCGATATCAAAGGTAATTTTATTTCGGAGACGCGCCACTCGCCAGCCGCTTATCGCCCGCCGCCAGCGCCGGAGGGGCCGGGGGGGGGGGGGGGTTCGGAGGGGGCAACGAGGCCACGAGCAGCCCCTGCCTGGCCCTGGGCCATCGCTGGGGAAACCTCGGTGGGGGGAGAGCGGTCGGCTCAGCCTCAGCGACACCCCACAGAATAACGATCCTTCGGCTCGCCCCCCCCGCCCCGTGCCACCGAGAGGGTCATCACGCGTGTGGTGGCTCTTTGCAGCGACTTTGCCCCAAGGAAGGTCACCGGCCGCGTCACTGGTGGCTGTGTTCCCGGGGAATCACAGCACTTCACTCGGGGGAGGGGGGGGGGGGGAGATTCGAGGCCAGGCATGAGGCACCGGGATCCCAAAGATCCCCTGGCGTCACTGGGATGGGAGCCCAGGGGACTGGTGGGGGTGGCTGACATCACTGTGTGTCACAATATTTTATTATAGATAATTTTATAGATATTATCTTATATCTAATGTATTATTTTATACATAATATACAAGGTTATCTATAATATATTGCTATCGTTATATTCCAGTACGGCATTTGGTACCAGGACCTGTCCGTGGCATGTTCTCAGAGCAGCACAGGGATATATAATGTGTTATTTTATATATTATAGAGAATATATTGCTATTATTGTTGTTGTTGTTGTTGTTATTATTATTATTATTATTATACTTTTGGCACCAGGACCCGTCCATGGCGTGTGCCCGGAGCTGCACAGGGACCCCCACGGGAGCCAGGCCCCCGCCCTTGTCCCCAGACCCAGACGCACCCGCCGGGGCCGACGCTCTCCATCATCAGTCGCTGCCTCCGAAACGGGAGAGCAGAGGAAGGAAAAGCTCCAAAAATACCCGAGCTGACAGGAACAAACAATTACCCGGGGAACACGTGGCCCTCCTGGCTGTCATCTACTGCCGAGGAGAAGTCCTGCTGCCACCATCTGCGGCTGATGGCCCCGAGCAGGGCTGTGCCACCCTCCCGCCCACCAACGGGTCCCCAAAGCCGGGACAGGGGTGGCAGGGCCTGGGGTGCCACCCTGGGGCTAAATTCAACCTGAGTCCCCAAACTGGGGACAGCGGAACCCCCATGGGAGGGGGTTCCCCCCCCCCCCCCCCCCCCCCCAAGAGGCTGGAAGCCTCGGGGTGTGTCCCAGGCTGGGGGGTGTTGGGCAGTTGGGGAAACTGAGGCAGGAGGCAGCTGGGGAGGAGGGGATCAGACTGGCAGCGGCGTAAAAACCAGTCTGGGCTGTGGGCATCCCACAACAGGTCTGTCTGTCTGTCTGTCTGTCCAGCCTTCTGTCCAGCCTCCTCTGTAAGTCTGTTCATCTATTTACCTGCCTCTCCACCCCCCTGCCCTTCTGTCCATCCACCCAACCCTCTGTTGGTCCATCCACCTGTCCCTCCATCCATCCACCTGTCTGTCCATCCACTCCTGCCCTCCCTCTCTCTGTCCACCCCTCTGTCCATCCACTCCTCTATCCATCCGTCCGTCCATCTGTCCATCCATCCATCCATCCATCTGTCTGTCCATCCACCCATTCCCTCTGTCCATCCACCCGACCCTCCGTTGTTCCATCCCTCTGTCCATCAATCCATTTACCCCTCTCTCAATCCACCCCTCTCTCTGTCCGTCCATCCCTCTGTCTGACCATCCATCCACCTGTCTGTCCATCCACCCATCCCTCTGTCCACCCATTTCTCCATCTGTCCATCCTTTGACCCTCTACCCACTCACTTGTCTCTCCATCCACCCCCTCCCTCCCTCTGTCCACCCATCCGTGTCCATCCATCCATCCCTCCATCTACCCCTCTGTCTGACCATCCATTCACCTGTCCATCCATCCATCCATCCATCCCTCTGTCCACCCATCCCTCTGTCCATTCATCCTTTGACCATCCACCCACTCACCTGTCTCTCCATCCGCCCCCTCCCTCCTTCCCTCTGTCTGTCCATCCCTCCATCCCTCCATCCATCCATCCATCCATCCGTCCGTCCGTCCGTCCGTCCACCCACCCACCCACCCTCTCCCTCTGTCCATCCACCCCTCTGCCCCTCCACCCACCCACCCACCCACCCTTCCGTCTCCCTGCTCCCATCCCCCCACCCCCCCATCCATCTGTCCAGCCGTCCCTCCATCTGTCCCTCCGGACGCCCGTCCGCCCGCCCGTCCATCTGTCCGTCTGCCTCGCGCTGCTTCAGACACCCCCCTCCCGGCCACGCACCCCCCTGTCCCCACTCACCCCACACCTCCCCCAGTATGAAGCCCCTGGGGGGGTGCGGGCTCCCCCCAGAGGGGCTGGGGGAGGCTGTGGGGTGGCACCTCCGCCTCTGCGCCCCCCAAAATAGGGTGACAAAAATAGCTGCCCCCAGGCAGCGGTGACAGGGGGGTGGGGGAACCCGGGAGCTGTTTCTCACCGCCCGCCCCCGGCTTCGCTGAGGGTGTCACCGCGCGTGACAGTCCCCGAAACGGGAGTAAAGAGCCGGGGGAAGCCACGGGGGGGGACGACACACCCCCAAATGTGGGGCTGGCTACTGGGGGGGGAGGGGGAACGCCACCGGAGAGGGGGCTGTGGCAGCAGCTAAGGGACAAGGACAGGGCGGGGGAGCAGGAGGGGGCAGGGCAGTGGGGGAGCCCCCATTTTCCTCCTGATTTCCCCCCCCCCGGGTGGGGGAATCCCAGACACACTGTGCCCCACCGTGTCCCCAGCTGCCACCCCGCCACCTCGTCTCCATCACCCCCGGGGCCCACAGCTGCCACCCCCTCCCCATCTGAGTGCCGCAGGGCCTTGGGGGGAGGGGACGGGGTGGGGGGGAAGGGACACCCCCCCCCCCAGAGTAACCACCAGCGAGGTCGAGCCCGAGACTGCAGGATTCATCTGCGCACTGAGCTGGGCAGGTCTCAGCACACCAGGGGGGGTGGGGATCCCCACCCCCCCTGCTGCATATTTCCCTCCAGTTTCTCCCAGTATGGGGGCACCAGTACCCCTAACCAGGCCCCCACCAGCACCAAACCACCACGCTGACATCCCTCCCCCCCTCTCCCCCCCCAGCATCACCCGAGGTGGGGCAACACCTGCAGGGGCATAGGGGGCCCCGGGGGGGTAATTGGGGCTGGGGGTGTAATTTTGCGGGGTATTTAGGGATTTGTGGGGAGGGTGGGGAAAGATGGGGGATTTGGGGGTGTATGGGGGCCTCGGGGGGGGGGGAATACGGATGTGCTTGGGGATAGATGATACTTGGGGGGGGGATTAGGGGTACAGG
>JAOQGH010000014.1:870559-886311 GCA_025769975.1 Gallinago jamesoni | reverse complement strand
CCCCCCCCCCCCCCCCCCCCCCCCCCCCCCCCCCCCCCCCCCCCCCCCCCCCCCCCTCAGCCCAGCTGCTAATGACCCATGGCCGGTGCCAGCTCTCTAATCCGTGCAGAGGTTCAGGACAAACTGTACCAGCGATTATATAAACCGACTCGCCTCTATTTATTTAATTCCCTTTTATTTATTTACGGCTCAGCCAATTGAAGGCGGGGGAGTGGTGCAGCCCCCGGCCCGCTGCAGGCCCAGCCGCCCACCAGCTGCCACCCAGGGCACCCCCTGTGTGTGTGTGTGTGTGTATGTGTGTGTCCCCTCCCCTCGCCACAGCCCAGCGTGTGCACCCGTGGTCCTCAGCGTGTGTCTGGTGGTGCCCGTCGCGTGTGCCACAGGGACACGGTAATGCACATGTGTGCACACGTGTGCAATCGCGTGTGCATTCACACTGATGTGTGTGCACGCATGTGAGTTGTGGCTGTGTGCTCTCCCTGTGTTGCCACCCCCACCCCCTGGCTCCTGCTCGGGCCTTGGCCACCATGGCCACTGCAATCACTGTCTTTCACTCCGCCCATGACATTGGTGCACACGCAGAGGCCTGTGCACGTGCCTACGGGGACACACATGCAGTTACACCCCTGGGTGCAAGCACATCCTTGCACAAACAGGCCAACGTTTGCACACTAGTCAGCTCCGCCCAGGAGGTGACACGAGGACACAAGGCTCATCCCAAGGGGACAACAGCTCGCCCGGGGGCCCAGGCTGGGAATCCTTGGGGGCGCGGTTCCTGTGGGAAAAGGCACAGGATGTCCTCGGGGTCCCCTCTGTCCCCCCCGGCACGGCGGTGGCTCCAGTTCTGACACCCTTCTTCCTCGGGGCTGGTGATGGGAGGGCTCGGGGAGCAGCTGAAAAGGGGGGGGGGAGCGGGGGGAGATGCTGGACCCCACACACTCCCTCCCGACGATGACCTCCCAACCCACAGCATCGCCCACCCTTCCCCCGCCGTTACATAAAGGCGCGATTACAGGAAATCAAGGGGCAAAATGTCTCACTTGAATTAATAACTGACTTCCTGCGGTTGCAGATTCACCCTCTGTGCTCGTTTATCCCCCCCCCTCACCCACCCCCCTCTTCGGTTAATGCTCCTCAGCGCCGTTTTCCATTAACCGGCTCCAGCACCACGGGGAGGACGAGACTGGGGGCCCAGTTACCCCAGTAGAGCCCGGGCAGGGATGTGGTGGGAGCCCTGTTCCCTGTCCATCCTGGTCCCGCTTGGGTGGGGGGGACACACCCGGGGTCCTGCTTGCTCTGTCACCACCTGCCCGGTGCCCTTGGCCCTGGCACCCCATCCGGCTCCTGTGCTGGGGAGCAGGGAACACGGCGGGGGGGGGGCTTCCAGCCAAGAGCGGTGGGACGTGACCCCCCCACACTGGGGGCACAGTCCTTCCACCTCCCTGCCCCCTGGATGGGGCACAGCCTGGCACAGCCCGGTGCCCTCCCCATCGCCCCTTCCCCCCCCTGCCCCCCCCCCCCCACCACCACCACCGAAACCCAGCGGCCTCCCAGTGCTCCCCACGTTCCCATTTTGTAACTGGGAGCAGGGCCGGCTCGCCGGGAGCTGGGGCCGGGCGCCGGGGAGCCGTGGCCAAGCCATTGTGCTGCACCGACGGCTCGCTCGCGCGGGAGAGCTGGTGCTCCCGGATGAACCCGGCTGGCGCAGCCATTTCCTGGTGCGTTTCTTCTCTATTCCCCCCCTCCCCCCCCCTCCCCCCCCAAAAAAAACCCAAAAAAACCCAAACAAACAAACAAAATTCTTCTTAAACCAGTTAAGGTTGCTAAGAAACAACAATGTGCTTTACATGGTGCCTTATTGACAAAGCCCAGCTCTTAATAAGCTCAGAAATGAACGGCAAGCGGCGGTTGGAAAGCCAGCGCCAGGAGCCGAGGGGGGCAAAACAGCCTTAGCTCTGCCCCTGGCACCCCAGGAGTGGGGATGGCACCCCACTGTCACCTCCTCCATCAGCTGCCCCACGAGCCTCAAGCACCCACGGGGTCTGGCCGTGCGGTGCCGGCACCGGAGAGCGTTTTGGATCCGCTGGCTTGGCACGGGTCTGGTGCCAACAGCCGCCTCCGCGCCCGTCTGCCAAACACCCACCACCGCCGGCTTCCTCGGGAGGGGGAGAGGAGCCCGTGGCGGTGCCGGTTGGCTCCGTGCTGCCCGTCCACGGCGCAGCGGGGTGTTGGGTGCCACCAGCCCAGCCGCAGGCCATCGATCAGTCGTCAGCGTCAGGGCGCAGCGTTTCCACGCGGGGCCAGGCTCGGTGCCCGCGCCACCGTGGGCGAAGCTGCGGCGGGGAGAAGGGTCAGGCCGGGCCCCTTGGCGCAGGCAGGCGCTGAGCGCGCTGGGGCTTGGGCGAGGGCTCTGCCAGCGGCGTGTGCGGGCAGGAGCGGGCAGGGAGCGGGTGCCAGGCAGCACTGGCAGCCAGCTGGCATGGCGGGGTGGCCGCAGGGTGTTGGTGAGCGGTGGGCACCACCCTGTAGCCGGCAGGGGATGATGGGGGCGGGGGGAACAGGCTGGGGTCCCCTCTGCCCTTCACCTGCCATGGCCACCCCCCAGCCTGCCACCGTGCTGGGTGCCCCCGGGGGAGGATGGCTCCTTCCCAACCAGCAGATCCCAGCAGGGACAGCGTGGGAAGCAGGTGATGGCCAAGATGGAGGGACAAGGCGGGGGGAGGAGGTGATGGAGGCAGCGAGGCTGGGGGGGGTGGGGGTGGGGAGGGCTGGTGGGGAGGAGCTTGTTGGGGAGCACAAGTTTGGAGCACATTGGGCTGAGGCTGGGCACTCTCAGTGCTCCAGTGACTGGTTCCACATCCCGCAGCTCCCAGAGGACCCTTATTTCTCCCTCCACCCGCAGTGGGGTGAACTGGTCCCCAAACATCCCCATGTCACCCAGAGTCAGGCGGTGGCTACTGAGCCGGCCCAAAAGGGTGCCAAATGCAGCCTCGGCCCCACCACCACTCCAACCTGGGGAAAGGGGACGCTGCAGCCTCCTGGCTGCTCCCAAAACAGCCCAAGAGGAAAAACCTGCACAGGAGCACGTGTGAGGAAGGGGGGGGGGGGGGGGTAGCACCCCACTTGCCCAGGCCTCGGGCGCCCGTCAGGGCACGGAGCCTGGGAATGGCGATGGTGAAGTTGACTTTGGCTGGGGCACACGGCTCCTGCCTCGCCCTGCCGACGGCGGCTTCTCCCAGCGCCAGCCCCCGCCACTGGGAGGGGGGCCAGCACCCCCATTTCCCCCATCCCCCCCTCCCTCCCCGCTGGCGCTGCCCCTTGGCATCCCTGGGCACTGGGATGTGTCCCCTCCCTGACATCCACGGGTGGTGGCAGGGGGGGATGCCACCCCACAGCATTCCCCACTCACCCTGGGGGAGGGGGGGGTCGGGTACCGCTTCTCCCAGTGCCAGGGGGGCAAGGAGGGGAGGGGGGGGCGGATTTGTGCCCGCCTTGGCCACGTCCCCAGCTTTTCAGCTTAGCGCTCAAATCAGCTTGCGAGGTGCCGGCTGCTTAGCACCCAAATCCCCAGCCAGGGCTAAAAATAACCCCCCCCGCTTCCCCCCCCCCCGGCTCGGGGGGTGGCAGCTCAGCACTGCCTTGACATTGCCACTGAGGGGCTCTGGAAATGCCACCACCACTGGGACACACACCCCCCCCCCGAGGACCGGGGAGCAGGGACTGGCCCCATCGCTCAGCTGGGTGCCCCTGCCTGCCACGGGGGGACCTCGAGGTTGTTGTCCCTGGGGGAGGAGGGAGGTGATGGAGTTGGGGGGGGGGAAGGGGGGCAGGTGGCCCAGCAGGACCACCAGTTCCTCCCACTGGCACGACTGGGAGCAGCGCAAGGGTTAGCGGAGCTGGGGATTTTCGGGTGCTGGCAGGATCGGAGGGTGTCTCAGTGGGGATGGGGGGGCTCAAAGTTCTCATCCCCCCCTCCCCGTGGCACCGGCGCTGCTCTCACACCCACCCTTGTCCCCAGAGCAGCCCTCCAAACCATGTGTCTGTCCTGTGATGAGTTTGTGTGGCCTCGGTCCCCACGAGGAGGTGTGGGGTGCTGGCGTGGGACCCCTTGGCCGTGGGGAGGAGATGGAGGGGGGGTGGGGAAGGTCACCATGGCCACATCGGGGGTGGGAAGTTGAGCTGGGGAAGCCACAGCCCGTGTCCGCGCAGCCACCGGGGCCATGGGCAAGAGTTGTCACCCGCCCCGGTGCTGGCGGCGGGGCAGCGGCTTCGCGGGGACGGGGACGGGGACGACGTGCCCCCCAGCCCCGCCGCGGCAGCGCCTGTGCCTGGCAGCGCCTCGGCCGCGCCTGCAGCACGCTCGGAACATCGCCGGAGCCGTCACCGCGTTAAAAATAGCCTCCCAGCAGAGCGCAACCGCGTTCCCTAAAAGCCATGTGGTTCCAGTTAGAGGATTAATTGGAAATGCTTATTTTGATTTGCAAAGTGATTGGATTTTTCCAGGGCATTTTTGAAAGGAAAAAAGTCTGAATTTAATTATCACTATTCCAAAAAGCACCATGGGACCGAGCGCTTGAGGCTGTCTCATGTTTGCTTCACACCCCTCTCCGAAATGCAGGCAGGCCGCGGGGGGACGTGGCAGGGACGCGGCGGGGACGCCAGCCGGCTGGTCCCCTGGCTCCCGGCGGAGGACGAAGGGCCGGGACCGTGTGTCACGTCCCTCCCGGGGGAGCACAGGCCGCCGGCACCCTCCTGGTGCAGCACCGTGCGCCCCGGCACAGCCCGGGCAGGAGGAGAGCTCGGGGGGAGCCGTGTCGGCACAGGCCGGGCTCGGTTTTGGAAGGGTTTTCTTTCACCAACACGCTTTGTTTTTACCAAAATGGATTTTCAGCAGTAATTGCCTTTTTTTTTTTTTCTCAGAGAAAACATCATTTTCAATTACATTTCTCTGGGTTTCCATTGAAAAATGAAAAGCAAATGCTCTCACACGCTGGCAAAACATGGAAAAATGTCTAGGAATATTTTTGTCCAAACGAAAACAGTTTCAGTTCTTTTTCGAGATCTCTTTTTTTTTCTTTCCTGAAAAGAAACCACAGTTGCCATCCCAGTTATTCTCGTCGGACTGGTTTCGAGACAGACTTCCCAGTTCAGGGGCTGGAGCTGGGTTTGTGGTGCTGGGGGGCAGGGGGCTCCCCGGCAGCCCCCCGAGCCACAGCCGTCACGGCATTTCCCATCCCCGGGAGAAAGAAGGGGCAGGAGGGGGGTGACACGTGCCCAGCCTTGCAGAGGAGGGGGGGGGCTGGCAGGTCTGGGGGTGCACCAGGAGGGCTTGGTGGGTCTGGGGGTGGCTCCAGGCTGGGAAGCTCCAGCCTCACGGATGCTCCATGCAGGAGACACGGCTGGGGGGGTCCTCCCCAGGGCTCTGGGGATGTCACCCCCCACTTATGGGGACACTTGGGGTCTCAGGCATTGCAGCGCGCTCCCCGGAGCCCCGCTCCCATCTCAGGGTGGGACACGGGTGCCTGGGGACTCATCCATCAGCTCCCCTTTGTGCCATCGGGCTACCAGGGCTGGGAATGGCCACCCCAGCCCTGCTTGCCCTCCACGCAGAAAGCGGTGGCTGGGGCCCGAGGGGAGGTGACAGATGGATTCTGGGGTTTCCAGGGGACGAGACCGCCCAGAGGGATGGGATGCGGGATGGGATGCAGGATGTGGCTTCGCACCCTGCCCGGCTGCAGCAAAGCACCTGCAGGGGACAAAGAAACCCTGAATTTAGGGTGCCCCATCCCTCCAAAACACCCTTTATTTAGAAGTTCTTCCCACTCCTAAGCCCCCACCCACACCCCCACCCACACCCTGGGCCTCGGGGTGGGGATGGAGGGGACACGCAGGAACAGGGTGGCTGTGGCCACGGGAGCCCTTGGCTCCGCACACACCAAAGTGCTGCCGGGCCAGAGGAAGGGGAAGCCAAAAACCCAACGTTCAACATTATGGCTGGGCTGAGATTTGGCCCCGTTTCCCGGCCCGTGATGCTGCCGTCGCCCTCCCTCCCCCGGCGGGCACAGCCAGGGCACCCGGGCAGGGGGCGAGTGCCAGCGCCGGCATTTTGGAGAGCGGCCGGGGGGCTCAGCTGGGTTCCGTGCCGCCGTTCCCCTTCCCTTATGCTGGGGCTGGGCACCGTGTCGTGTGGCCCCCCCCGTGCCCCCCCAGTGCTCCACCTCAGTGATGGTCCTGTGCTGGAGGAAACACCCCACGTCCCACGGGCAAAGCTGGCAGCGGGGTGCAACACCCCCTGTCTCAGCCCTCACTCCAAAAATATTGGTTTCAAAAGACTCAGGATCCAGCAGAAAAATCCACCCCCGCCCCTTGTATTTTTGATCTGCTCCCACTGCCATCCACGGCTAAAAGCCAGCACGGACCCGTGCCTCAGTTTCCCCACTTGTAACACAGCAGGAGGGGGTGATTCTCCCGCGGCCCCGTGGGAACTGGACAGCAGGGACAGGCTGTCAGTGTTGGGGACCTCAGAGCCCCTTCTGCACCCCAAAACAGCTGGAGGTTTGGGGTCAACGCTCGGGGGGCAGCGGGCGGGAGGCTGGAGGGAGCCGGGAGCTGCCAGGGAGGGAGAAGGAACGGCCTCGGCGCTGGCAGCCGGCGGGAGGATGTTTGCCGGCGCCGTCACGTGGCTCCTGCCACATATTTACACACCGGAGCAAGCCAGCCCCGGTGACAAACACGGTGCCACTTGGGTAAACACAGCCCCTCCGAGGAGGCGCATCTGCGGCCATCGGAGGAAGAGATCCAAGGAACAAAAAAATAGGAAAAAAATTTTGAAAAAAAAAAAAAAGAGAAAAAAAAAAAAAGGAAAGGGAAAAAAAGGAGGGAAAGGCCAAAAAAGAAAAAAAAAAGAAAAAGAAAAAGGAAAAGACAGCCAAGCAATTGCCTTAAAAAAATATTTTTCCCCTCGCTCGCTGCAGAGCGGGCTGGGAGAAGCGCCGGGAGCCGAACGCCCTGTTCTCCATGCTTCCTATTAAAAAAAAAAAAAAGAAAAAAATAAAAAGAAAAAAAATATGAAAACGCAACAAGCATCAGCCCGAAGCCGGGATACAAAGTCCACTTGTCACCCGCCGCTGTGCCCTCCCAGCCCGCGGTGGCAGCTGGGTGCTCGCGCGGGGCCGTGGCTGCACAATAGCGGCTGTTGTTGCCGGCGCCGGGAGCTGGACGGGGTTCAGGGCTGGGCAGAGCATGTGCCAGCGGCCCACGGCTGGTGTCGCCGGCGTTAACTCTCCAGGCCTTGCTGCCAGCCCCCATGGGCAAAACCTGGGGGGCAACAGGCCGCTGGATCCCCCCTCTCCCCGGCGTGGTGAGGGATGGGGAAACTGAGGCATGGGGGCCTGCGCCTGGGCAAGGCAGTGAAGGGGACGGGCTCGTCACACGCCACCCCCGGCCCCTCTTCCTGCCATAATTTCGGGTTTACAAGCCAAGTCCAGAGCAGGACCGTGAAATGCCATGTCCCCCCGTGCCCTCTTCCCCGGGGCTATCAAAGTTCCCCCCCATCTGCTTGCCCCCTCCTGCCCTACGCCTGGCCCCCGACGCCGGTGCCACGTGGCCGAGAGGCGCCCACGGCTGCCGAAAGACAATGTGGTGGCAACCCCTCCGTGGCGATGCCCACGTGCCCTGGAGATGGCAGGTACCAGGGCATCCCTCGGCGCCTCCTCCCTGTGCCCGGGGTGGTTGGCACCGAGGAGCCGTGACGCCGGGTGTCCCCTGCCACCCCCTGGGACGCTGCAGACCCCAGTAAAACACCGCAGCCGGCCCCACCGGAGCCCTCCCATCTCCCGCTGCAGCTTGACACCCTGTGCCACAGGCTTTGGGCAACTTGCCTTCCCCGCAATGCCTGGGGCCACTGAGCACTGCCACCTCCGTGCCCAGCGAGTGTGGCCCCTGCACCGGCGGCTCACACAACTGCCGCCACCACAAAAGCCATTTTTTTCCTCCCCGCTCGGCCGAGCTGCCTGATCCTCCCAATAAAAAAAAAAATAATAAAAAAAATAAGGACATGGAAAATTCTATAATATCCCTTTCCAGCTTCTTGGATTTGGCTTTCGCTAATTCGAAGCAGACCCCGGAGGGGGACGGGGGGGGAGTCAAATCAAACCAGAATCACGGCATGGAAAGCCAATTTTCACAAAAAAAAAAAAGAAAAGAAAAAGAAAAAAAAAAGAACCCCAAGCCAGCAACCCCAGCATTTAAATGCAGCAGGGAAGGGAAAAAAAAAAATCTAAATAAGTTTAATGTGTGCTTAAAAACAAATGAGCAGTGGTATCATTTTTAATTAGGAGCCTATTTTCAAAGCCCTTATTACTTACAGTCCGCTCAGCATCCGAGTAATTTTCCTCTCTCGTAAAATCGTGGCAGGGGAAGGGGGAGAGCGAGCCCTTTGTGCGGCCGGAGAGCTCTGCGAGGCGAATGTTCACGCCAATTTGTCTGCAGTAATTGGTTTAGGCAGGGCCGGGGTGGGGGGGGGGGGGGCTGGCGATTGATTATGGGACTCGCTAAAGTTTTTCCCGGAGAAGGGACCCCCGCGCCCGGTGTCGCCTCCGCGGGAGCCCCCGGCTGCCCTGGGCCCCGTCTCTCCCGGGCGCAACTGGAAGCTCCTTCTGGAAAAGGAACAGAATTCTTTGCCCGTTTCCTTCAAAACTTTCTCCTGGCAAATTCCAGCCCGTTTTTCTCCTTTGGCAAACAAAATTCCAGGAGAAACCATTTCCTACCGCAGCGAACGCCTCGGCCAAAAGGCCACCGGAGGGGCCGGGGCTCCCGTGAACCCCCACGTCTGACCCCCACTGGCAAACTGGAGCTACTGGGCGATGGCGATTTTCCATCCCTGGTGTTTTGCCCCCGTCCCATCCCGTCCCCCCCCCAGATATTGCTCTGGAGCCCCCGATATGATGTGCACCGAGGGACCAGGCACGGCTCCCCGGCTGCGGAGCCGGTGGCAGGAGCAGGTCGCTCGTTACCTCCCTGCGCTGCCGTTTGCTTTGGAAACTCATTAAAATTCCCCCGGGATTCCTACCCCTCCCTCTCGGGTTCCAAAATGCCACCACCAGCCTCATTTTGTTGTTTCCTCCCCACTGGAATGAACCCCCAGGGGTGCCGGCTGGGGCACAGAGCCCCGATGCACTCATCACACCCACCGCCAGACACTTTCACTTTCTGCTTCCCCAAGCCGGTGGGAGGCTTCCCTGATCCCCCCCCCCCCCCTCCAGAAAAAACATATTTAGGGTGATTTTTTTTGTCCTCCCCCAATCCTTGGGGGGCAGCTGGGCGTTTTGGGGTCCCCCAGCATCGGGGGGCTGTTGGGCACAGCGGAACCGGGCAGAGGGACCCGTGGGGTCGCGGCACCGAGATGCTCCCACTCCCCAAATTTTCCCTGTGCCAGGAGCCACGGGGTGCCCGTGGCAGTTTGGTGGCACTGCCAGGGTGGCGCAGGGACAATGGCAGGACCCCCCCCCCCCCCATCTGCCAGATCCGTCTGCGGGGAGAAAATAAAGCAAATCCGGATGCACTCACATGGAACAAAGAGACAGGGCTGTATTTTTCCCCATTCCTCCCGAAATTTCCCCAAATTCCCCCGTACCGACACGACAAACCAGCCTGAGCAGAGTGGCCACACTTGATTTATTTTATTTTCAAAAATCAAAAAAAAAAAAGAAATAATACAAAAAATAATTTAGTGAGGAAATTCCTGGTTGCATTTGGGGTTTCTTTGTGGATTGATTTTTTAATTTTTTTTTTTTTTAAAAAAAAAAGAGCGAAATTTTGATGTTTGCAAAAGTTCCCGGTGCCTCCGTCCACACACGTCTGCAGAAACCCCCACGGGGCTTCGCCCTGCGGCCTTTTGGCAACAGGAAGGCGGGCAAAAAAGGCCAAAAAATCTCCTTTTTGATGTAAAGAAAGAAGTTTTAGGATGAGTTTGGGGAAGACTGGCCCTGGCGAGGCTCGGGCTTCCTGCTGCAGAGCCGGGGAAAGGGCTGCGCCGGGGGGTTCTCACCGGCCTCGGCTCCGCGAGGGCAACTTTCCAATAAATCCAGGGGAAAGAAGTGATATTAGAGCTGATGGAAAAAATACAGAGGTTGGGGAAAAAAAAATTGGGGATTTATATATATTTATTTTTTTACATCTAAGATGCAGCCAAAAAATACAACAAAAAAAAAGGCACAGCAAAAATCCTAAAAAAACCCCTCAAAATTCCTGCAGAATAATTCACTGAAATCTGCTAGCAATTTTTAAACTGAAATCCCCCCCCCCCTTCAGCAACAATTTCACTAGTTAAAAACCTGCTTTATAAAGAAAGAGAAAAGGAAAAAAAAAAAAGAAAAAGAAAAGAAAAGAAAAAAAAATCTTTGTTCACTGCACGTTTTGGCTTTGAATTGAGCCGGGCCAGACCTCTGCCTGTTTGGGACCCAGGCCAAGAGCCATATGCAGAAATAAAGTAAATAAATTCTGGTCAAAACCAGTATATTCTCCTTAAAAGTTACTCTAAAAGCAAAGAAAAGCAGCGACAGAACTGTCCCAAACGTGGGTTATTTCCCTTTTTTCTCCCTCTCGCTGGCGACGGATGTGGCTCGGCGATGCCGCTGCACCCAACAAAAAGGGACCTTGGAAAAAAAACCTGCAAAAAAGACATAAAATGCTAGAATTGAGCCCAAAAAGGCAGTTAATGAGGCTGGGGGGATATTTTCCCGTGGAGATGGGTTTTCCCCAGCCCTGCGCCGCTCTGTGGGCATCTGCCCCCCCCCCCCCTTCCTGGGCTGAGCCCCAAAGTTGGCATCGAGGCGTCTTAGCAGCACAAATCAACCATGAAATGCCCTTTAGAAAGAGAATCCAGCTTTGGGGAGGGGGCAAGCGCCGTGTCTCAGCCTCCCCGGGGCCGTGCCAGGGGCTCAGGTGGTGGCCGGCACCGTTTGGGCTGGTACCGGCCAAGGGGTTGTTGCCAAACGGGTACCTGGAGAGGGGCACCAGCCTGAGCCTGCCGGGGTGGGATTGCACCCCAACATTTCTTTTTGCAGGAGGAAATTTCATTTGGGGGAGGGGGTGGGGGGAATTTCCACTTGTTCTCAGCACTGATTTTATATGGGGGGGCAGTGGGGAGCCTGGGAACGGGCCGGGATAAACCCCCCAAACGGAAGGAAAGGCCTGATCCAGCCCCTCCGTCTGTGCCAAAATGGGAGTAACTGCCCCCCCCCCCTCACACACACACCCCCAGTTCGACCCACAAAGAACCCATAGGGAGACACTGAACCGGGCCCCAAATCCACACACACACCCCCCTTTTCTATTTTTTCCCTTTGAGGCAGCAGGGATGACCCGCACGGGAAAATGAAATTGGGTTTAGATTTTGTGTGTGTGCCCCCCCCCCCCAATATGTTGTTTACATGCATCCTGGAAACAAAACAAAAAAAACCCCAACCCAAATGAACAAACAAACAAAAAAAAGGGATTATTGTATTTTTAGTGGTTTTCTGCCTGGGATTTACGCTGGGAACTGGGGCCGGCTGGGAGGAGCGGGGACGGGTGGGCAGTGGAGGGACGGCAGCTGCACCCCAGCCCTGTGGCCACCGCAGCCCTGCCTGCACCCCCACCCTGCCTGCACCCCCACCCTGCCTGCACCCCCCTGCACCCTGCCTGCACCCCCACCCTGCCTGCACCCCCACCCTGCCTGCACCCCTCTGCACCCCCCCGCACCCTGCCTGCAGCCCCCGGCCTGCACCCCCCGCCTGCACCCTGCCTGCATCCCACTTGCCTGCACCCCGCCTGCACCCCCACCCTACCTGCAACCCCAGGATTCCTGCACCCCACTGCTTTTACCCTCAGGCCTGCCTGCACCCTGCCTGCACCCCCAGATCTGCCTGCACCCCACTGCCTGCACCCTGCCTGTACCCTGCTGCCTGCACCCCCACACCTGCACCCCACTGCCTGCACCCTGTCTGTACCCTGCTGCCTGCACCCCCCCCGCCTGCACCCCACTTCTTGCACCCTCAGGCATGCCTGCACCCTGCCTGCACCCCCAGTTCTGCCTGCACCCCCCCTGCCAGCACCAGGGCTCCCAGCCCGAAACGCCCCCCCATGGCGCTGGCACCGGGTGCCCCCTGCCCTGGCTCTGGTGCCCCCCACCAGCTGCAGGGACCCCAAGGTGCCACTCGCAGCCCTCACCATTGTCACTGCTCCCACGGCTCCCGCAGGGCCAGGGAATGGAGATGGGGTGAATTTGGGGTGGGGGGCACAGGGCGTGAGGAGCCAGGGGGGTGTCCCAGATGAGGCCGGCAGCGTTTCGTCCCCAGCTTTGAACCATCCAGGAAATATTTTAATTAGCATTAAAAAATACCTAACGGAGGCAGCACCCTCCTTCCCCGCCGTCCCGCGTGCCAGGCCCCTCGCAGAAGGGAAAATAAATAAAAGAATTTCATAAAAAAGCCAGGCTTTTTCCTCTCCCCACCCCCTCCATCGCCCCATCATCACCCCCCTTGGCCCCCTCCTCGCCCACCCCATGCCTGGCACCGCGGTGGCACCGCCGGCATCTCCCACCGCGCCGGGGCTGCAGCCGAACATCCACGTCCTCCCCAAAACGCCGAGGAATCGCAGCAAAAAACACAGCCCTGGCAGGAGGGGGCGGGGGGGGGGATGGATGTGGGGGGAGCTGCCAGGCGGGCACCAGTGGTGGCCTGGGAAGAGGTTAAAAATTGGCAAATTCTTCCCCGGGGGTTTATTTTTTGCACCGAATCTCACCCGGCAGCGGGTGGAAAACGAAAGCCACGCTCCAGGAGGGAAGTTACGGCCGAGTTTACATTCCTGGAGCTGCCGGAGCTGGGACGAGGCGAGCGAAATGCTCGGTTCAACCAAAAGCCTTTTATTTTTTTTTTTCCCCAGCTTTTAAAACAGGCTTTTAATTTTTTTTTTTTTTGGGGGGGGAGAAGATGGCAATTAAAAAAATAAAATTTAAAAAAAAAATAAATCCAGAGCTTGTAACTATAAATAAATTTATATTTTTCTTTTTTTTTTTTAATATATATATAAAATTAGATTTTGTTTCCCTAAGGCCGACGGCTGTAGTTCGGTGCCTGAGAAACAACTTGAAGGGGTGTGTGCGTGTGTGTGTGTAAAAAATCCAAATATCCCCCCTTGAAGGCACAAATTACGGCGTGTAACATCCAGCACCGCGGTTTGTACACGGGGGGGGTGTGGGGGGGGGTGTTTAGCCAGCAAAAAGGGGAACCGGGGAGGGAGAAAATAAACCTCCGGCGTTTACAAAATCCCTGTTAAAAATCGAGCTGATCCCTTGTAAAAGCGATGAGGGTTCACCAAGTCTCCCACCCTCCAAAAAAATTAAAAAAAAAAAAAATTCAAAAAAGAGGCAGAAAACGATGAAATAAAAACTAGGGGAATGTCGGTGTGGTTTGCTTTAATTTTATTTTTAAGATATATCTATAATCAATTATTTAGCATATTATTTCTCACGCTGCAATCATCCGAGCACAAGGCGGACGGGGATAATGTTGCTGTTTGTTCCCGACTCCGGAGCGTGCCCAAAAATCCCGTGCTTCGCCCCGAAAACAAACTGAAAAAAACCAAACCAAACAAACAAAAAAACACACAAAAAAAGTTCTCATTTTTGGTTGCCTTCCTAGAGAAAAATATGGTCATTTGAAAGGATTAAGAGATTAAAGGATTACTCCGTAACAAGGGTTAAAAATACAGGTCCAGACACAAAAGGGGGGGGATGGAGATGAAGGGAAATGCCCCCCCCCCACACCCCCCCAGAACCCTTCCCTCCCGCACCAAACCGCGCGCCCAGGTTGATGCCAACTTTCCCAGTGGGACTGGGGGGGGTGGGGTGGGGGGTGTCGCTGGAGCCGCATTCCCGGCCTGTGGCTTTAAGAGAGACCTGTGGGGTGGGGGACGTGGGTGCTGGGGGGGATGAGGAGTTTGGGGGGTGACTAGGGGAAGGGGGAGCACAAGGGGAATGGGGGGGCGGGGCTGGAGGATGCTCTGGGGGGGCCTAGGAGGGTGACCAGGGGACACAGATGGCGGTGTCCAAGGGGATGACATGGGGGTGTCCGTGGGGCAGGGATGACATGGGGGTGTCCGTGGGGCAGGGAGGGGGGTGTCCGTGGGCTGGGAATGACATGGGGGTGTCCGTGGGGCAGGGATGACATGGGGGTGTCTGTGGGGCAGTGATGACACGGGATGACACGGGCGTGTCCATGGGGTAGGGATGACATATGGGGTGTCCGTGGGCCGGGAATGACATGGGGGTGTCCTTGAGGCAGGGATGACACAGGGGTGCCCGTGGGACAGGGATGGGGGCGAGCAGCGGGTCTCCGCGGCGCGGAGCCTGGGGTGTTGCGGGGCCGGGGGTGCCCGGGGGGTGGGGGTGGGCTCCGGGGGGGCCCCGTCGTGCCGTCCGGTGCAGGGGCGGGCGGCCGGGCCCGGCGCTGCCCGCGGCTCCTCCCCGCTCTGCGGTAGCTCCGCACCGGGCGGCGCCCCCCCTCCCGCACATCCCCCTCCCCCCCTCCCCTCCCCGCGCCGGGTAGGGCCGGGGGGCGGCCCCGCACCTCCCTCCGCAGCCCGTCGAGCCCGAAGGGGGGGAGGGGGGGGGGGCCGCGCCGCAGCCCCCGCCACCTACCAGCACCCGCCGGGGGCCGCCGCCGCGCTGCCGGGAGAGCGGGGCCGGAGCCTTCCTCATCATCCTCCTCCTCCTCCCTCCTCCCCGCCCCCGCACCAGGAGCGTCCCCTCCGCAGCGCCGCCGGTGCCCGGGGCGAGGGGAGGAGGCAGCGGAGGAGGAGGAGGAGGAGGAAGAAGGAGGAGGAGGAAGGAGGAGGAGGAGGAGGAGGAGGAGGAGGCGGCGGCGGCGGCGATGGGGCCGGGGCGCTGCGGGCTGCGAGGAGGAGCCGTGCCCGGCCGGAGTTGGGCTCCGCTGGGGGGGGGCGGGGGGGATGCCCTCTCTGCTTTGCCATAGCGCAAAGCCCGCCCCGCCTTTTATTTTAATTAATTTTGATTTTTTGTAATTTTTAATTTTTTTTTTAAAAGAAATTGATTCTTTTCTCTTTTTTTTTTCTCCCCCCCTTCCCCTTCCAAAAAATAACCCCCGCCCCCGCCCTCCACGCATACACACACACACCCCCTCCCACCAACAACCACTGCCCCCCCCGCAACCATCCCCCCCGCCGCGCATGAGGCCCGGCCCCGCGTTCCCGCCGGCCCGCAACGGCCCGGCCCGTGGCCCCCGGCCCCCCCCCCGCCGCCGGTGCTGGAGCGTGGCCCTGAGAGGGTGACCGCCCGCCGAGGACACCGCACCGGTGGCCTTGCGGGGGGGGGAGGGGCTTGTAATATTATTAATATTGGGGGTTTAAATATTTTTTTATTATTATTATTATTATTTGGGGGGGGCAAATTTTTTTGATTTTTTTTCCTCCTTCGCCTCGGTGGAAAACACACGGTTTAGAACAAAATACCAAAAAAAAAAACCCCCCCCCCCCCCCCCCCTTTTGCTTTGCTTTTCGCAGCAACTTGGAAGCCCGTTAATTGCACTTGGCGATGGTAGGTCCCATGACACTTTCATTTTCTCTTCTACTTTCCCCCCCCCTCCTTCCCCGTCCCCAACCCCGTCCCCAACCTCTCTCCCCCCCCCGTCCCGTGTCGTGTGTCCCCCCCCCCCCTTCCGTGTGTGCGTGTTTTGCGGGTGTCATCCAGCCCC
>JAOQGH010000014.1:844326-866891 GCA_025769975.1 Gallinago jamesoni | reverse complement strand
AGCAAACCCTGGTTCTTCTTGTCTCCACCTTTTGCCATTTAGTCCCTCTGCTCCCCTGCACCCCCCCCGTTTCGCCCGCACCACAGTTGCTGCAGCTCTGCCTTTGCTCTGTCCTTATTGATCGCTGATATTTATTTAATTATTGAGCAGGCAGCTTGCCCCCCCCCTCGGCTCGTAACCTCTTCCCTGCTGGCTGCCCGCTCCCTGCACCCCGAAAGGCCTTGGCTTTTTTTTCTTTTGGGGGGGGTGGGGTGGGGGTGGAGGGCTGCCCCCCCCCCCCCCCAAATCGTGTTGGCGATTCCCATGTGAGACCCCATCCCTTGTGCAGGAGCTGGGGGCCAGGATGGGGCCCCAGCTTGGAGATTTGGACCCGGCTGCCCCATATAGGGTTTTTTTTGGGGGGGGAGTCCACTCTCATGGTGGCACTTGCATCGTGTTGGGGGGCAGCGCATGGGGTCCTGGTCTCTGGCTGTGCCCAGGTGCGGTGACGGCATGGGAACGGAGCTAGGCAGGGGTGGGCAGCGCCGGGGCTGCTCAAATGACCCTGGGGATGGTGCTCCCCACCGTGCGGTTGACTTGGCAAGAGTCACGCCTCAATCTGGCTTTTCTTCTCTATTTTCTTTTCTCTTTTCTTTTCCCTCTCTTTTTTCTATTTTACTTTGCTTTCTATTTTACTTTTCTTATTTCTATTTTACTTTTTTCTATTTTACTTTCATTTTTTTCTATTTTACTTTTCTTTTTTCTATTTTACTTTATTTCTATTTTATATTTTTTCTATTTTTTTTCTATTTTACTTTCATTTTTTTCTATTTTACTTTTCTTTTTCTATTTTATTTTTTCCATATTATTTTTTTTTCTATTTTATGTGGCGGTTTTTTCAACTTTTCCTTTCTTTTCCTTTTTCTTTCCCTTTCTTTTCCTTTTTCTTTCCCTTTCTTTTTGTGCCTTTCTTTTCCCTTCTCTCCCACCCCAACTCTCTCCTTCTCGGGGATCCCACCACCTCCCTGCCATCGCTGTCTCCAACTGGCGCTGCCTTGGCAGAACCCCTTGCTGCCGGCGCTGGTCTGATGTGGGCAGCCCTGCAGTCACTGGCCAGGCCGGGGCTGGCGGTAGCCGTTGGGCTCTCAGCCCGGTGCTGTTCCCAGGGCTTTGCCCAGCCGACGGGGGGGAAGCTGTTTTTCCCTCAGCGGATCCCAGCCTGCTCCTTGGCACGGGGAAGGCTCCGGTTGCCCCCCACACGCCCACCCTTGCCCTGGCGTAGCCTCAGCTCTGACCCGGCCCGGCTCGGATGGGATCAGACATCGTCTGCACCCGCCGGATCCGGCCCCCCCCCGCGTTCCCATCCCACCCGCGCGGCGGGAAGGCTCGCCCGGCCTCGGGAGCCGCGGATGGTGATGTGGATACATTGGAACGTGCGCGGGAGCCGCCCTGCTTCTGCCTTCGTGCATCTCCCCGCCGCCACGGCCACCGCTGGCCACTCAGACCTCGGCTACCGCGCGGGCGGTCGCCCTTGCCAGCCAGAGCCTGGTCCAAGCTGGGGCTTGGCAGCCCAAAATAGCCCTGGCAAAAGGCATCGGCCACCACACGCTCCTGCCAGGGGCCTGGGCGAGGAGGGTGACTTTGTGCCCTCCTCGGCTCTCTGTCACTGCTGGGGACTTTCTCCCGCTCCCCCTGTCCCCGCTCGGGGACAGGCCGGGAAGTCAAGAGGGAGCTGCCCGGGTTGGTGGGGAAGCGGCACTGGTACCACACACGAGGCCTCACCCTGCCCACGGGGAACCAGGGGGGGGATCTGGCTGCCGGGACCCCGAAATAACCCCAGCGTTATGCACCCAGCGCTGGCCCTGCAGGGGATGTCTCTCGGGAGCCAGCAGAGTTTCTGGAGCCGTAACAGTTATCCCCGGCTCCCGGATCTGCAGCGGGGTTGGGAGGGGATTTAGGATGCTCCCGGGTGGGAGATGTGCAAGTTTTCTGCCAGTGATGCTCCCTCTGGCTCCTCTCTGGCAGTCTCCCCGGTGTTCCCTGAGCCCCCCACCCCGGTACCCGTGGGCAGCTGTGAGGTGAGACGGGACCTGGGCATCCCACCGGGGTCCTGCCAGAGACCCTCTTCCTGGCCCTGGGGGCTGGGGGAGGGAAGGGGGTCTCTGGCCGAGCTCCTGTTTCCCACCACTTTGCTCGGGTGCATCCTCAGAGCCCGGTTTTGGCGCAGAGAGCCGACGGGCCTGTGCTGCCCGACCCAGAGCCGGCAGCCAGGCAAGGAGCCCCGCGCGTGCTGTAGCCGGCAGCACCGGATCCCGGGGGCACCGGGGAGTGGCACGGCCAGGCCGGCCTGGCATGAACCTCTGTGCTGGCAGCACCCGAGGACACGGGTACGCCGCAGTGCCCAGGGGACGTGGTCAGGCTGGGAGAGAGTCGTTGTGGCCACGTGGCCCGTTCGCAGCCGCGGGGTGCCGAGGAGGGGGATCCCGCCTCTCCCCGGCCGCTGCCGGTCACTCTGCAGGTTACCCCGCTGCCACCGCTGGCTGGGCACGTGGCTGTAGCTGGGAGTTGCCCGCCGGGCAGATCCCACCAGGGCATCCTTTGGCAAGCCACCTTCCCAAAAGCACGGCGGCTTTTTGGGGCGAGAGGGGGGCACCGGTGTTCCCCCCCCCCCTCCTCCCCCCTTCCACCAGTAGCTCCAGCAAACTGGTTTCCAGCCGGGAAGCTCAGATCAGCTGCCAAAGGATGGGAGCAGCAAGCCGGGCACAGTGGGGGGAGAGAGGGAAGGTTGCAACACACTTTCAATTCTCCCATCTGCTGAGTATTGTTTGAGAAAAACAATGAGGCCGTTCTTTAAACGCAACCTTCAGGAGATCCTGGCTTTTCCCCGCGAGGCGCCTGCCACCCCGTGCCCGCCTGCCCCAGCCAGCCCTGCCCTGCGCGCTCGCCCGTGCCGCCGCTGCCGACCCTGCCGCTCCTGCCCCGTTCCCATCTTAAATCCTCGCCCGGGAACAGCAGATCGAGTTTTAATCGGCGTTTCTGGAGCCGGATGGGAGGGCTGGGATGGGCAGGGGACACAGCGGGCAGGGGGGACAGCGGCAGGAGAGAGGCCGTCGGTGAGAGCCGGGTGGCCGTGCTGTGCCACTCTCCACCACGTCACCTTGAACTCACCGGGGCCCTGGCACAATAAATCAGCCGCCCTCCTCCAGCGAGAGTCCACCTTCCCCGGGCAGCTCAGGCCCCCAGCCCTGCCCTGCCCTGCCCTCCCCAGGGGGGCCGGGAGCCCACCCGCCCCCTGTCCCGTGTCTCACATGCTTGGGCTCACCGGGCAAAGCCCATCTTGCCGCCCAGCCATGGTGGAACGAGCGGGGAGTAGGTCTCTTGGGTGTTTTTTTTTTTATTCCCCCCAACCCAGGCTGGGGGGGGAAGGGGGATGGAGAGATGCTGGGAGCTGTAGCCTGAGCCTTCTTTGACCCTCTGGTGGTTTTTCCCCTCTGGGTGTGGAGAGGCTGTGGCGGCGCGGCGAGGCTGGGCGGGCAGAGGAGCCATGCCCAGGGCACGCTGAGCCGGGCACCCTCCTCTTG
Source organism: Gallinago jamesoni (assembly GCA_025769975.1). Lineage (NCBI taxonomy): Eukaryota > Metazoa > Chordata > Aves > Charadriiformes > Scolopacidae > Gallinago > Gallinago jamesoni. The sequence goes on along the minus strand of JAOQGH010000014.1, from coordinate 863,331 downwards.
GAGCACGTGAAAGGCAGCAGCCCCAGGGAGCTCGGGGGAAGACTGCCGCGGTGGCGGCGAGAGACCCATCCTGGGCCAGGGCTGCCTGCGGTGGGGAGGGCCCGGAGGGGGGTTCGGCACCCAGAGGGAAAAGGGGGGGGGACACAGTGTCCCCTGCCTTTGAGGGGGGAAGGAGGATGAGGATGGCCTCCTTGTCCTGCCTGCACCAGCCTTCCCTGGGCCTGGCCCCCAGACACGTCTCGCAGCCTGAGGGGTGTCCCTTGTCCCCCCTCGGTCACTCGTGGCTGCACCTGTCCTAGGGACAGGCCAAGCCCTGGATGGAGGGGTGGGGATGGTGGCAGTGACAGGGAGCATCCTGGGGGTCCCTTGCTGGAGAGGAAGAATGAGGGCTGAGGGGGGGGGAAGGCAAAATCTCTCCTGCCATGCTGGCTTGCTGCCTGCCACCCCTGGCCGTGCTGTGGCTGTTCCTGCGCACGGATGGCGATGCCGGCGCTGAGCACCACCGGAGGGGCTGAGCCTCGTGGGAGGGGGCTGGGGTGAGCTCCCATCCCCCCCCCCCGCCCCGGTCCCTGCACCTGAGCCAGCGGGGGCAGGCAGGGCCTTGGGGTGGCGGGGGTGTGATCCGCTCCTCGGGGACCCGCGGGGTGGGGATTTCTCCCGTGGCACCTCGGGGTGTGCCAGGCAGGTCGGGGCAGGGCGGCAAAGGTGACGGGGAGCGGCTGGGGCATCGATGGCTGCTCAGCCCTGCCTGGTCGGGCTGGCACCGCGTGGCATCAGCGCTGACGTCCCCCCTACGGTGCAGCATCACCGGTGATGTTCTTCCCCCCCCCACATGGGTGATGGGTGCCCCAAGATGGGCACAGCCTCGCGGGGGGGGCAGAGGTGCCCAGTGCCAAACCACGGTGGGTTTTGGGTACCAAAGCGCCTTCGGAGGCTTTGGTTGCACCATATGGGCACAGGCAAGAGCTTGAGCTCAGCGTCCCTCCCTGCCCTGGCCAGCTGGGCACCCTGAGACAGTGTCACCCTCGGGGAGGGGATGCAGACCCCCGGATGTGCCAGCTGCCGGCTGGGGATGCACAGGGTCCCTGCAGGCATCCCGGGGCCTGGCTCGCACCCTGGCGGGTGGCTGGGCTCGCCATCCGTCACGTTGGCCCCGGGCAGGCATCCCCCACAGCCGCGCCGCCCTGTGCCAGCTTGGCCGGCACCCAACACCCTGCGCTGGCCGCCAAGGCCCCGGCGCTTCCCAAGTCCTGGAGAGGAGCTGGGAAAGGATCCCGTGGCCCAGGTGCGGCAGCGCTCACGCGCCGGGGGACCCGCCGGCCGGCCCCTGCCAAGGATTGATTTCTCGGTTAACTCAGTGCTGCTTTAAAAGCGCATTAATCCTCCCTTCCCCGGCCGGCAGCCAGCTCTAATCAGCATTTTGGGCAAAATCCCCAGGTCTGGGCTTTGGGCTGCCCGCTCTGGGCATCACTCTCCTGGCCACCGCCAACGGAGGGGCCGCAGCACCCTTCAGCAGCGCTGACGGGCACAGGAATGCCAGGGTCAGGCCCATGCTGAGCCCCCCCTCCACAGGAGTTTGTTCGAGTCCGTGGCCAGGTGGATTTCTTAAAAAACTGGGGGTTTTACCTTGTTTTTTGAGAAGGCTTTGCTCTCCTTGCAAAGGGCCCCTGCATTCCCTTCGCGGGGAAACGGTATTTGACCGGCTGTTGTCCAAAAAAAACCCCCAACATGTTTCTGATCACGAAAAAACCAAGAAATATTTTTGCTTTCAAAGGAAAAAAAAAAAAAAAAAAAAAACCAACAAAACCCCAGAGAGACAAATGTTGATTTTCCACCCAGACGTTTCCCCTTTCCCCGAACCAGCCTCGAAACGAGAGGCGCTGCCATCCCCTCCTCACCCAAGGACGCCATCCCAGGGGCGCAGTCCTGCTGGGGGCACTGGGTGCCACTTGGGACTCATCTGGGCACCAGTGGCCAGGGTGATGGCAGTGCCAACCGTGTGCCCTGCTCTCTGCTTCCCCCCCCCCCCCCCCCCCCCTTTGGTGGCTGCTACCAACTTGCAGCAGCACCCTGGGCTGCGGGGAGGATGGAGGGCTCCAGTGACCTGGCTGTCCCCAGGGAGCCACCCGTCGCTGCAGAGCTCCCCGTTGCCAGCCCTCCTCGCCCCAGTATGACAGGGATGCTGCTTCATCCTAGGGTTGCTGGGACGTGCCGCATCCTGCGCGCCCCCATCCCCTCTCGCCGTTCCCCCGGTTCCTGCCCGGCGGTTGGGGAAAGCGAGACGGCGGGGGCTGAAACGTGACCCCTCGCCGCGCTGCGCCGCAAAAATCTCCTTTAGTAACCTGTGTGCCAGGACAGGCGAGCGCCGCAGCCTGAATACCAATGAAGCGGCGCTGGCGAAAAAGTGCCGAGTAAAGGGTTTTTGATGGAAATGGCATTGCATGAGAAAGAGAGAGGGAGAGCGAGCAGGAGAGAGCCAGCCAGCCCAGCGCCCCGGGCCTGCGCCTTCCCCACCGGCTGAGGCCGCACGCAGGGGGTGCACGCCGGGGTGCGCACGTGTGGCACGGGGAGGCTGGGGGCCACGTGCCGTGGGGTGCCGGGGCTGTGCCACCTGGCGAGCGTGAGGGCGGTGGGATGCGGGTGAAGGGGGCTGCGGAAGGTCATTTCGAGGGGGCTGCATGGCCACGGGCGGCACGTCCGCAGGGGTCGAGGTGCTTCCCGCGGCACGGCAGGGCTCCGGCTGCCTTCTGGCCACGGGGAACCGCTCCTCTGGCCCCGGCGAAGCGCCCGCTGATCAAAGGCACGGGCGGGGAGGGATTGGGCCTGTGCGAGCAGCGCCCCTGGCCGTGCGCCACCCCACCTTCCCGCTCCGCTCCCCCAGGAGTTTGTTAAACAAATTTCTCTTAATTGCACAAGCTGAGGAGTTTGTCGGAGAAAAGAAGCTGGGGAAATTCCCCTCCTCTGGGCCACCCCTTCCCCACTTCCCCCCGGGGGCAGCCGGCGCAGAGCGAGCGGGTCCCTCCCTGTGCACCCCCCTCCCGCCCCGGGGCTCTGCGGGAGGCTGCGACCCCGACGCCTGCGGGGTGCAGCTGCGGGGTGTCCTCAAGTCACCCCTGCCCGCGCGGGGACATCCCCCTGCTCGACCTTGTTGAAGCCAGGTCACCCATGTCCCCCCTCCTCCAGCCCCCGGGGTCAGACGCTGTCACCTAACGCGGTGACACCCAGCACTGCCGTCTGCCCTCGCCGGCTGGCGTTCTCTGTTGCTTGGCTGAGCCCCCCCTCTGGAAAGGGCCTTTGCGAGCCTCCCGTGGGCAGCCCCTGACACCGAATCCCATCGGATTAGCGAGCGTATGGGATAAAAGCCTGAGCTTGGCGGCGGCTCTTTACCGGGTGGGAGCTGTGGCGGCGGTTCTGCCAAGTAGGGAGGATGCGTGGCCAGGCGCCTGCCCCGACTCCTGCTGAGGTCATGGCTATAGATAGCCCGGGAGGGCACAGGGCTGAGGGCAGGGGCCGTGCATGCCCTCCCCAGCAGCACCGGGAGCCCCGTGGGCACCCGTTGCCTCGGGGGGGAGGCGATGCCAGGGCTCCAGGGGTTGCTGGCAGGGGACGGGGGGGGGTTGGATGGGCTTTTGCCAGGTGACAAACTAGTGCTGCAGGCTGTGACCTTGCACCTGCAGGGACACGGTGCCACTGGCGTGCCCAGCCCCACCGAGTGTTGACCGGTGCTGCCGTCCCCTCTGTGTCCTCAGTGGTGAGCGAGGTCTGTGGCCAGCGCGGTGACCGGGGGCGGCTTTCGCTGCTGTTTCCCACCACGTTTCCTTCCTCTGCTGCTCTCGGGCGAAAGCTGGGCTGGGGCGTCCCCACCGCCGGGGTGCACCCATGGGTGCAAAGCTGCTGGACCGAGGGGTGTGGGTTTGCCCCTTCCAGCCGCCCAGTCCTGGTGCAGCTCAGCTTCCCCCCCAGGGGCAAGGCATGTCCCCGGGGTGCCCCCACCAGCTCCACGGGGCCTTGGAGCCGCCGGGGTGGCTGGGGAAGGTGTTGTTGATGAGGGCACTAAAAATAGAGTGGGACTGGGATCTTAATGGGACTTTGTGGGAAACCTGGAAACATTTTCTCATCCCCATAAATGAGTCCAAATGCATTAGCGATGACTGCATCGCATCCTGAGGTACCGCCGCAGGGAACCAGGACGCGCTCGCCAGTCCCTTCGCCTTGTGGTGGTGGATGGGGTGGAGAGGGGTTTCACCAGCGGCGCTGCCAGGGCTGAGCTGCAGCCACGCCGTGTCCTGTGTGGGGACAGGGACCGGAGCCGATCAGAGCTTGCCTGGCATCACCATGGTGAGGACCCTGCCCACTCAGACAGTCCCGTCCCGGGATTCCTGTGCCTGGCACCCATGGGTGCACACGTGGGCACTTGCAGCTCTGCATGTAACGGGGAGCAGGCTGGTAACAGCGCCTTGGATCCTGAACTTTGGGGCTTTCCAAAAACCCCCCAGGGCCTGAGGCAGGCAGTGGCAGGAAGGTGACACAGAGGCCCCCCCCGGTCCCAGGGCCAGCAGTGCTGGCAGCACTGCATCCCTCTGGCGCCCCGGTGCATCCCATCAATGCGTGGAGCTGGCAGGATCCGGCCTGATGGGGGTTTTCCTTCTGCTCCGCCGTGAAGCTGGTGGCCGGGCTATTGGCTCCCGGAGCACCCGGCCCCACTCAGGGACCTTGGACTCCCCCAGGGGATGGCTGGGGGCCAACCTGGGCAGGTGGCCCAGGGCGGGTGGCTGGTGGACTCCGTGTCACGAGGCAGGTTGGCACGGCTGTCTCTGCGGTACAGCAGTGTCACTTAGCGGTTACAGCGATGGCTCAGGAGGCAAGGACAATCCCACCCCGTGCCTCAGTTTACCTCCAGATGGGTGCAGCACCCAGCGCAGGAGAGGAGTATTCACCCCCTGCCCTGGCCCTGGGCGCTGACTCCTCATGCAGGGGACAAGGGGACCAGCCACAGCCACCAGCCTCCGCGCCGGGCACCGCCAGAGCCCAGCGTCCTGAACAGAGTCCCTTTGTCCGGGCCTGTCCCCACTCCTGCTGCTTGGGAGGTGTCCAAAACCCTCCCGAAATAGGACCCGGCCGGGCTCAGCCTTTGAATGTCCCCAGGAAGGCTCTGCCGAGCTGCCGAAAGCGGATGAACGCCTCCCCCCCCCACCACCACCGTTAAAGCAGTCCTGTCCTTCAGTGCTCGGGGCACTGCTGACAATCTGGGGACACCCTCGCTCCCCCCTTTGCTCTCCGGGAGAGCCTGTTGCCCCGTGCCTCAGTTTCCCCATCCCTAGGTGGAGGGTCCTGGCAGGGTGTCCCCAGCCCCCCGGGGAGCAGGGGCGGAGGCTGAACCCCGGCCACGTCCAAGGTGCAGCGAGGGCGACAGGGCTGCGGGGGGGCCGTGAACTCTTCACCGCCAGAGCCCCGGGGGCAGCCGATCCTCCCGCAAGGTCGCCGGCTCCTCGGCGAAAGGCCGGGGCTATTTTTAACTGGTGACTTGCTCCGACCCGCCGGGGATTGGATTTGCGATGGGGTGAGCACCGCCAGCCCCTGGTGGCACTCCCCATCACGGGGTGCGGAGACACCCCCAGTGCCATCTCCCCCGCCCCCTGGCAGGCATCCCCGGGAGAGAGCTGGGGACCTCTCTCTGCACCCCCACACCTTTAATGGTGTATGTTGGCGGGGGGGGGGGGCGGAATTAATCCCCCTCGGAAAGGCCAGGACGGAGCAGACAGGGCTAAAAATATGTATGGAGGGAAATAAAACCTCCTGCGTCAGGGACTAAAGCCGAGCTCAGAGCCGAGGGGGGGGCCGAGGGGGGGGAGCCTGGCTGGTCCCAGCTTCCTCAGTGCTGGGGGGGATGCTGAGCTGGGGCTGCTTGTCTTCCCCAGGGCGAACGCGATGCTGCTGGTCCCGGGCATCTCTCCTGCCTCAGTTTCCCTCATTCCTGCCAGCATCCCCATGTCAGATCCCGGCAGTTTCCAGGCTGGGACCCCAGGGTGTGGGGCAGGCAGCTGCTCCAGCCCTGCCACCCCCATAGCTGTGGTCCCCGCCGTGTGCCAGGAGCGGGGCTAGGGGGAGCGGGCCACCCCCGGGGCCCCGTGCTGATGCAGGGCTGGGCGGAGAAGCTGGCAGCACCAGCATTGGCAAAGCTTTTTTTTTTTTTCCAGTTCCAGAAAACATTTCCCTTCCTTGGAGCCCCAGGGGGGTTTCGGCTGGGAAGCCACGTGGCCTCAGCACTGCCGGCCACGGGATGCTTCCCGGGGCAGGGGGACATCTCCTTGGCCATGAGCCGGGTCCCCTCCGTGCTCCCCATGTGCTGCTCGGACCCCAGCAGCCACCGTTGTGTTCTGCCTCTGCTGCAGGCTGTCCTGGTGGATGCCGTGCCTCAGTTTCCCTGTCTTTGGACAGCCAGCACTGTACCTGGGGACAGGCAGGGTCACCCCGGGAAAGGAGCACCCCGAGGGGGACGGGCAGAGACGGCACCTGGGGGAAGTGAGGCACCCAGGGAAACTGAAGCACCTGAGGGGACTGGGACCCCTGGGGAAACTGAGGCACCTGAGAGACCCGAGTGTGCCTGCAGGCAGGCAGCGAGCAGCTCCAGGTGCTCCCACCGTCACGTCTCCCTCCCCAGTGCCCTCCCAGCCCCTCCGCCCGCTGGTGCTGGTTGTGCCGCCACTGGGTACCATCCCCGGGGCATCCTTACCCCTTCCCCTTGCCCTGGGCACGCCGCTCCCTGCTCTGGGGTGTGTTTAGCAAAGTCGGGGACCATCAGCTCCGGTTGTTGCCAGAGGTGAGGGTGCGTGCAGGCAGATCAGAGGTGGGGTGATGGGCTCAGGGTTCGGGCAAGTGCCACGCTGCTGGAAGAGTTCCACCCCCCCCCCCGGCTTTAGCCCACCTGGGCCACCCCCGGCAGCCGTCTGCCGGCGGTGCTGCCTCCCCGGGGAGGGCTGTGCCGGCTGGCGTGGGCCCAGGCGGTGCTGGCACCTGAGCCCGGGGCTGCGAAGAGAGCTGCTTTTCTTCCTGCTGTTTTCCAAAGCAACTGGCAGGTTCTCTGTGCCGCGGCCTCGCCTGACCTGCGGCAGCGGCCCCGGCGCGCTCCCCGCACCCCCGCTCGCAGCCACACCACCTGCGAGGGCGAGCGCCGGCATCGCCTCCCGCCCCGGCACGTAGGCGCAGGCAGGCGCGGGCACCAGCACGGCGCGGGGTGCTCATGGCGCCCGCGGGGCGGGGTGATACTGGCCAGCCCAGGGGGGCTCAGCGAGGAGTCTGAGGCCACTGTGGTCCCGGGTGCATGCGGTCCCAGTGTTTTATTACCCTGTCCGCCGCCTCCTCGTCCCATCCTGAGCAGGGCTGAGCATCGCGGCGGTAAATGAAACCGTTTCTGGCCGTGCGTCCATCCTGGCTGACCCTCCCAACAGGGTGGCCGCATCCTGAGGGTACGGTCCAGCCCGTACACAGCCCTGAGCCATGTAGGGACGTTGGCTGGAGGACGCTGTCTTCCCTGGGAGCGGGGAAAAGAAGCCCCAAGGTGCGGTGAGAGGAGCTGCAGGGATGTGGCACCGTGTCCTTGCCTTCACCTCCACCTGCACCAGTGGTGCCAGCCAGGCTGCCCTGGGCACCGCGGCTCCGTGTCCCGGCACGGGCTGCAAGAGGGGGTTTTGCAAGTGCAGGGCTGTGTCGTTCCCACCCCGGCTCAGCTGCCGCTGCCGGGAGCTGTGGGGCAGCACGGCAGCTCCAGCGTGGGGCCGGGTGTGGTACAAGCCGTGCTGGGAGCTTTGGTGGCCACCGCGCTCCCTCCCGCTGCCCTGCACCCGACGTGCCTCAGTTTCCCCCGTCCCAGCACGGCAATGCCGCTCACCAGCGGCCAGGAGGCCTCGTCAGGAGTCGCCGAGCCGGCTGGGAAGCCTGGCCGCGCCGTGCCGGCGAGCAGCAAAAATTATGAATAAGCTTTTGTTAATAAATACTTTATGATGAATCCAAATAGATTTCCTCCTCTGGAGCAATTATTGTAAAATGGGCTCTAATAGGGCGCGGGGCCGCCCCGGGAAAGGCCGGGTGCTTTTCAGGGCCTAAGTGCCTCCTTCCATCCCCTCTAATGAGCACTTCCCAATCATTTGCATCTGTCTCGGCAACAGGTCTCATTACCAGGTTAACTTATTATCCAGAGCCACTTTGGTGAACAGTTAAGAAGCGGCTACCAGAGGCTTTGTTGGGGCTACACGAAAGTGTTTTGTCCATGCCGAGGTTGCCCTTGGGCTCCGGCGAGGAGAAACCGAGGTCGGGACAAAGAGCAAGTCCCCACCGTGCCCCTTCTCGGTACCGGGGTTTCAGGATTCTTAGGATAACCAGAATCTCTGTGGCTGTGTCGTTCCCCCCCACCACCCGCTGTCGTGCCAAGGCTTCCCGTGGGGGGCACGGCACCCAGCACCCAACTTGCCAGCCCCTGCCTGGGCTCACGCGGCTGCAGGGAGCGGGGACCTGGCAGGAGCGGCGGCGGTGGGAGCCGGCAGCGGTTTGGAGGTGTGTGGCTGGCTGGCGGGGAGGCTGAGCATCCTTTCATAAAACGATCCCTGTGTGGTCCCTGCAGGGCCGGGATGCGGCGGGGTCCCCCACACGGCTGCCTGCCCGCGGCGGGGATGCCATCCTGCTCCTCCCCAGGACCGGGGCCGTGCTGGTGGGGAGCAAAACCCGCTGCCGAGGCGACTGACCCCTCCCGTCCCCCTCCTCCTCCTCCTCCACCCTCCCTCCCCATGGTCCTCCCTCCCCCATGAAAACTGCTCGGGAATTTCCTGAGGAAACGTTTTTTTCATCGGAAAATTCAGGCTGTTTCGCCGAGCTCGACCTGTTTGGACAAGGCGCTGGAGTGGAGGATGCTCAGAGGCCCGGCCAGCCCATGCCGTGGTGCCCGGCCGCGGTGTCCTGTGCCTGGCGCTGTGTCCCCGTGTGGCACAGAGCATCCTCCGCTGTCCCCAGGGGCGAAGCCGCCTCCAGGGCTGAGCAGCCGGGGTGCAGGGCTCCAGCACCGGTCCAGCCGGTGAGGACGGGCAGGAGCAGGGGCAGGAGGAGTTAACCCTGGCACGGTGTGCCCAGCTCCATGTAGAGCATCGCTCCTTCCCCTCCCTGCTCCGCGGCAGGACCAACACCAGGAGGGACCCATGCCTCAGTTTCCCTTCATAGCATCTGGCAGGGAAAGCCAGCGCTGTGCCGGGCTCTGGAAGGAGGGTACGAGGGTCGGGGGGGGGCCCTGTGCCGGGGCCGGCAGCACCCCAATGCAGGCGTGCACCTCCCCAGGTCGTGGGGCTGTACAAGCCCGGGCTGGATGGGGCCCAAGCACAGGCTCTGCTGCCAGATTCCCGTCCGGAAATGCCCCAGGAGCAGCCTCGTCTGGGGTATTGCAGCACGTCTCCGCTTCCCAGCCGCGCGAAGGAAAAACAGCAGGAGAAACACTTTAACCAGCCCTTTGCCGGGGCTGCTCCTCGCCGCCGGCTGGGGTTGAGGGGATGGCAGGGATTGGTGATGGGGACAGAGGGAAAGCACATCCCTGCCTCTTCTCACCCCGAGTGGCGCTGGCCGTGGAGCTGGACAGAGTCAGCCAGGCTGGGGTGCCGGGCCGAGAGGCTCTCTGGCTGCACGGTGCCAGCAGCGTGGAGCGTGGTGGGGATGGAGGGCACAGGGATGGTCCCCAAATCCTCTAGTTTGTCCCCTTGGCTGTCATCCCCCCCCCCCATCCAACCGTCTGTCCCGGTGCCCCCCAGCTGCCCTCACCTGGCCCGGCTAAAGCGGCTTAAGTCCGCGCGGCATCTCGGCGTGGGATAAGCCAGACGGGAGGGAAAGTTGGTGAGGGCCTGATCGGCTTTCGGTGCCGCTCCCATCCCACCCTAATCCTGGGCAGGGGGGTGGCCACCGTGGCCACCATGGCTTCACCGAGGGCCTTCTGCGTGCAGCGAGTTTTTGGGGGTCCCAGTTGTGGGTTCAAGGGGGACCCAAACACCATGGTGAGGGGGGAGGCAAAGCCAGCATCTGCTCAGAGGACCCCCCCAGAAACCAGGGCTTGCACTTGCCGCCCTGCAGCAGGGCACCGAGCATCACCTGGCCCCCACAGAAAGGGCTTATCCAACACGGATAACCTGGTTCTCACCCCACGTCCCCGCAGCGGTGCCCGGGGTGGCAGTGCCCAGCAGGTGGGCAGGGATGGGGACAATGGTGCGGTGTCCCCGGCCCTGTGGCCGGCTCTGCCGCCGGCTGCCTGGGGAGGGTGGCAGGGGCGGGGGATGGCAACAATTTGTAGGGCTCGTCTGAATAACCGGCCACCAAGGAAGATCAGCCGCCCACCGCCCCGGCCAAGTATTGTTTTTGGAACTCGCTGCTGCTTTTTTCGGCTCCTGTCTTACTTTTCTTTGACCTTCTTCCCTGATTTAAGACACATGCCCAGCCCTTGCCCAGCTGCACTGAATTAGCGGCTGCTGCCGGGGAGGGAACCAGACCCTGCGGCCGCCCTGGGAGCAGCCAGCGGGGATGAGTCCACCGAGGCAGGGACCAATTTCCCCAGCAGGATGAGTCCCCCGGGCAGGGATGGGTCCCCAAGGTCAGGGTGAGACCCCCAGGCAGGGTTGTGTCCCCATGGGTGGGATGGCTTCCCCAGCAAGGGTGGGTCCCCTGTTCAGTTGTGGGGTCAGGGGTGACACCAGGGGGGCCGGAGCAGGGGCTGTCGGTGGGATCTGTGCTGGGGTGATGGGTGCTGGCAAATAACGGGGTCTGTGCTTGGGGGGGGACTTTTGGGGGAGTTAGTGGGTGCTGTGCTGGTGGTTATGGTGTCCGTGCGGGGTTCAGGGGGTGGTAGGGGCTGTGCTGGGATGTTTGTGCCAGGTCACAGCAGGGGTTGTGCACGGGACACGGGCCCAAGGGACAGCAGGGGCTGCGCCGGGGAGACCTGCTCTGGCTTTTAGCAGGATTTGTGCTGAGGAGTGGGTTTGGGGTTTCATAGGGGCTGATTTGGGGTTAATGGGCTCTGTGCTGGATGTGGGGCCAAGTGGGTCTCTATGGGGCCAGTCCCCACTGGGACCCTGCTTCAGGGGACACTGTCTGTCCAAGCAGGGTCACTTGGGGACAGGACTGCTTCAGCTGCCGAATGGCATCACTGCCCTGGGATGAGCGGGGCCAGTCACCATCTCTGGAACCGCTCACTCCATCCCACTGCCTGGGCTGTGTCTGTGTGTCCCCCCCCGGCTACTGCCTGCAACCACCTCCCGGGTCCCTCTCCGGAGCAGCACCTGCCCTTGGCACCTTCCCCGCTGGGGGGGTGACCAAACCCAGGCATGACCCTGCAAACAGGGGCTGTGACATGGTGGTGGCAGCTGCCACCTCTGGCACCAGCGCTGGCAGCCTCTGGTGGGACTCGAGCACCGCGCTGGGCTCCTTCCCCCTCCGCATCATCCCCTGCCACGAGGGACCCCGGGGGCCAAATCCTGCCCTCGGGGACCAGTTTGCTGCTGCCTGGCCATGCACTGGATTGCTTGGCTCTCTCCCTGCCGTTTGCCCTGCCAGGAGATGCCCTGACACCTCTCCATCCCTCGGGGGGGGAGTTGTGGTCCCCTCCAGTCAGGAAGCACTGATTTTCCAAACTGGGGGGAAAAAAAAAAAAAAAAAGAAAAAGGGATGCGTGAAGGAGGGGCCGGGGAGGGGGGGGGATGCATTTGCCTTGTTTTCTTTTGGGGCCAGACTCGTCCAGCGGCGCTTGCCAAATGGAAAAAGGCAGTCAGAGCACGCCTTGTGTGCTGGGCCGGGTGCCAGCCGCCGGCCTGGCTGCAACTGGGGCAAACTGGGGGAGTTTCCCGCTGGTCCGGAGGTAACGGAGAGGTCCAAGGCACCCTCAGCCCCTGCAGGAGCACCCAGGATGCTTGGGGTGTGGGGGACCCGTCCCTTGGGTGCTGCGGTCTGGCAGTGGCATGGTGGCTGTGATGGCAGGCGGAATTTCTGTCGGGAGTGGATCCCGGGAGGCGTGGGTGGGAAGGGGGAGAGGGTCCGGGTGCTGCCCAGCTGACGTGCCTTGCAGCTGGGGGGACTTATGGGGGACTGCTGGGATGGGGGCGATCCCTCTGCGTGGGGAGGGGTTCCCTGTCCGTGGTGGGCACACGTGCCAAAGCTCTTCCTTCTAGTTGTGCTGGGATGCAGCCCAGCAAGGATGTCCCCAGCAGGTCCCCATATGCACCCCAACGGTCCCAGCGTGGGTTTGGGGGGGGCTGAGCTGGGAGTGACCGCCTGTCCCTCTGCTCCCCCAGGATGAATTCCACCCCTTCATCGAGGCGCTGCTCCCCCACGTCCGGGCCTTCGCCTACACCTGGTTCAACCTGCAGGCCCGCAAGCGCAAGTACTTCAAGAAGCACGAGAAGAGGATGACGAAGGACGAGGAGAGGGCGGTGAAGGATGAGCTGCTGAGCGAGAAGCCAGAGGTGAAGCAGAAATGGGCCTCGCGCCTCCTGGCCAAGCTGCGCAAGGACATCCGGCCCGAGTGCCGTGAGGACTTTGTGCTCTCCATCACGGGCAAGAAGCCCTCGTGCTGCGTCCTCTCCAACCCCGACCAGAAGGGGAAGATGCGCCGCATCGACTGCCTGCGGCAGGCGGACAAGGTGTGGCGGCTGGACCTGGTCATGGTCATCCTCTTCAAAGGGATCCCGCTGGAGAGCACCGACGGTGAGCGCCTGGTCAAGTCGGGCCAGTGCACCAACCCCATCCTCTGCGTCCAGCCCCACCACATCAGCGTCTCCGTCAAGGAGCTCGACCTCTACCTGGCGTACTTCGTCCGCGAGAGAGGTGGGTGCTCGGTGGGTGCTCATCCCTGTGGGGCAGTGCCAGGATGCATCCCCACCAGATCCAGCTCCCTGGGCGGGGAGGTGGGGAGGGGGGGTGTTCTAGCTTTCCCATCCCCCCCTTTTCCATCCCATCTCCAGCTTGGGGACACCACCTGGGGACACGTTTCCCATTGGCAGACTTTGCAAAGAGGAGTGGGTGCCCCCCACCCTGCCCACACAGATGCTCTCCCCTGGGTGCGTCCTGGCTGCCGCAGGAGGTGTGTGCCAGGGAGGGGAGGAGGTGAACGATCCCTGAGGATGCTCCTGGCCCCGGGCATCCCCAGAGGCGGGGGGCTTAGGGGGTTACCCCTGCGTCCCACACCTGCCTGACGTGGCTGCCTGTGCTGCCAGCCTGGAGGAGCGGGTGGGTGGCGCGGGCAGGGAAGGGACAGCCTGTTCCTGGCATGTCCCCCGAGGGCTGGAGCTGGTCCAGCGGTGCCAGTTTGCCGTGGGCTGGCATCCCAGCCCCTCGCCCGGCAGGGGGACCGAGGAAGGGACAGGAGTGGCTGAGGCCAGCTGGGGATGGGGCAGCGATAATGCCAGCAGGGGCAAACCCCAGCAGCTTCTGCTCCACGCTTGAGGGTGTGCTGCTCCCCTGCCCTTCACCTGCCCGGAGGGGTCCCACAGACCTGCTGGGAGAACTGGGAGAACTGGGCTGGTTTCACTTATGATTGAAAGGGGGAAACTGAGGCACAGCGGGCAGGGCAGATCGCGGTCCCCAGGCTGAGAGGATTAGGTCCCTAAGCCACCATCGTCGTTGCCAACTCACGCCACCTCCTCACGTGTCGGGCAAGGGAAGCTCCTAGGAGCTTGGGTCAGATCTTAATTTATCCAGGCAGGTTTATTTTATCTGTCTGGGGACGTGCTGGCACAGACACCCACCCGGCAACTGGGGTCCCCCACGGACCCCGACATCTCCCAGCACCCCAGGTGGGGGAGGAGCCCAGGGAGATGCTTCAGGAGCCCTGAGCGTGAGGGCAGGGTGGGTTTTGCAGGGATGATGCAGAACCAGGGGGGGGGCTGAGATGTGCAGCCCCGAGGGACGGTTGAGGGACTGGCAGCCACAGGGCTCGCAGCCCTCCACAGCCCAGCCAAGCTGCCCGGGTGCAGGGACAAGGACATCGGTCCCCTTCTGGCAGCACGGACCCACAGCGCTGGGTGATGCCCCCCAGCCATGCCCCCCAGCCCCATCAACACCACAGCAGGGGGAGCAGGGGGCTCCTTGTCCAGCGCTGGCCAGGGCCCAGGGGTGGGTAATGGCACCACAGAGGGTGTCACGGTGCCACAGTCCCAACAAAGAGGGTGCCAGAGCCAGCAGTGGGGTGTGCTGGGTCTCACTGGGGAAACTGAGGCACATCAGGCATGTGACACCCCTCCCATCCCACCCCAGTCCTCGGGGAGATGCATGTGCCCGGCAGGGTGCTGGGGGGAACCGCCAAGCCCTTGTGGCTTTGGGGACAAGCAGGGCACAGCCTCTGCCAGTGATTAGCTGGGACCAGATCCTGCCCCAGGGCCCAGGCAGGGGGGCACTGACCATCAGCTGGGGGGGTGCCAATGTGCGCACACGTGGTGCTAGCGCCATTACGCCTGGTGCACGTGGCTCAGAGGCAGGCTGGGTCCCAGCAGTGCACTGGGAACACTGGGTGCCATGCTGCCCAGGCACTGGCCGAGGGGGCGTGGGTACCCTGTGCAGGACAGGGCAGCAGCTGCTGGGCAGGGTAGGGGCGTTTCGTGTACTGGGCTGAGACATGGCTGTACTGGGCTGAACTGGGATGGGGTACTGGGCTCAACTGGGGTGCTGGGGACACTACATACTGGGTTGAATTGAGGGCACCGTGCGCTGGGTTGGCTGGAGGTACGGTGTCAAGCTGGGCTGGGGGGTACCCTGTACTGGGCTGGACTGGGAGCACCCCCACTGGACCGGGAGCCCTGTGGCGGCTGTGCTGATGGCAGGGACCCTCTGCAGCCCCGAGAGGGTCCTCTGCGCCGCTCAGTGCCCTGCGTTGGGGTGCCCACCCCAGTGGGTTTCCCGGCCACACCACAGCTGGCGGGTGTCCCCAGGGAGGTGGCTGCCCCTCTGCCACCCCCCACCCGCGACCTTGACCCCGGCGTCTGGGTCCCCAGCAGCCGCAGTCACCTGACTGTCTAATTGGGAACACAGCGGCTGTAAATACTCTCTGATAAGGCCTGGCAGCCTCTCACTTTCCCTCTTAAGGTCGCTCCGTGTCCCGCTTAAGGGGGACTGGGATGGGCTGGTGACACCGGCTGCACGGGGGGTGGGATGCTCCCCGCCCGGGGTGCTGCAGGGTGCAGGGTGCCGCGGTGGGGTGGGTGCTCAGCATTGCCCTGGTCCCAGCCCGCAGCGGGCACCTTCTGTGGGGGCTGTGGCTAGCGAGGGGCTACCCGGCCTGCTGCCTCGGTGGGGAAACTGAGGCAAGGAGGGCCAAAGGAGCAGCCGGTGGGACCCTGGGCTGTATGGCCCGGGCAGGCGATGGCACCGCTTGGGGTGTCCTGGGTGTCCCCCGCGATTGCTGGCCATCTCCCTGCCCCACACACTGCCTGCTCGCTCCCGCTCGCTTTCCCCCTTTGCACATCTCGCTCTGCAGCCAGAGCCCCCCCCGCCTCCTGCAGCATCCCCAGCCCCAGAGAGCCTGGGGGAGGGTGGGAGGAGGCTGGGGGGGATCTTGGCTACATGTAACCCCCCCTGGCCGGGCATCTCTGGTTCCCCGCAGCCCCCGCGGCCCCCCGTTATCAGGCCGGAGCACGTGGGCTCTCAGCTCCCCCGCCTACGCCCGGCCCGTTTTGCTGGTGTCAGCACAATTTCCCAGCCGCTGCTCTGGCAACGCCAGGGAGGGGAGGCGGTGGAGGAACGCCCCCCCCCCCGGCATTGCTCTCCCCACCTGGGGTCGGGGGCAGTCTGGGGTGGGGAGGGCTGAACTCCCAGCCCCCCTTCCCCTCCCCCCCCCCCCCCGGACTGATGCCAAGGGCCAGCTCTACCTCTGGGCTCTTTCTTGCCCCTCATCCTTCTGCCTGGAAGACCCACCTGGCTTTCCGAGCCCCCAGGTGCACTTGGGGAAACTGAGGCCTGAGCGATGCGGGGCTGGGGGGTGGCCCCGTGCCAGCCCCGCTGTGGAGTGCAGGGGAGAGCTGAACGCCTGGGTCCAATGCCCAGCGATCAGCAGCGCAGCCCCCGCAGCTCTCTGCCCAGCACCCATGGCCCCCAGTACCTCTGCGGGCAGGGCGGGATGGGAGCGGGATGGGAGCAGGATGATGGGTGCTGGGTGGGAGCAGGGTGATGGGAGCAGGTCTGGATGCAGGACTGGGAGCAGGATGCTGGGTGGGAGCAGAGGTGGGTGCTGGGTGGGAGCAGGGCTGGGCTGTGCACACCGCAGTGGGGGAGGGGATGGCGCTGCAGCCCAGAGCTGGGTGTGCAGCGGTGGGGGGGGGGTTGGGAGGGGAGCTCGGAGGTCGCTGGTGAAAGTCAAAAGCATTGCAGTAAAATGGTAATCAATCTCCCCAGTCGATGGTGCCAGGACCTTCAAAGCATTACAGAGAGATTCCTCCCAGCAGCTCCCGACAGCAGCAGCCAGTCTGGGGGGGGCTGGTGCCCCCCTCCCTGCACCCTCACCTCAGTGCTCCCCGCATCTGTGGGTCCCTCCTCCCTGCACCCTCCCCCTTGCGCCTCCATCCCTTCATTCCCAGCCCTGCATCCCGCATGCCTGGACCCTTATCCTCGCACCCCTCATCCCTGGACCCCCCTCCTCATGCTTCCAGCCTTACATCCCCATCCTGGTACCCACCCCCATCCCTGAACCCCATTCCAGCTGGACTTCAGGAGCTGGGGGGAGGCAGGATGGGGTCTGTGCTGGCCCCTCGCACCCTTTGGGGTGCTCTTGGGCTGGCAGGGCCTGCGCAGCCAACGCGCTCAGTGAGAGGGGCCAAGGCTCTGCCCTGCAGTGAGCTTCCCCTGACAGTGCCTGGCAGCTGAGCCTGGCTCTGCCCCCTCCCAGGGCTGTGCAGGGTGGGAGCAGATGGGTGCCCAGGGCAAGCAGGCAGCAGGCCCCAGGGTGGCATCCCGCTCCCGGCACCCCTGGCACACTACCGCGTGCAGCCAGCCATGCCGCCGGCGGGGGGCCAGGAGTCGGGGGGAGGCAGGGACCTCCACACCGTGCCAGCATCTGCGTCTCCCACCGCCTGGCAGCCCCTTATCTCCCCTCACCAGCCTCGCCGCTGGCTGCAGTGCAAGGCAGATGGCACCAATCTGCCGGGGGAGCCCGTGCCAGGGCTCTTGTCCCAAGCGCGCCTGCGGCCGTGCCAGGCCAGCCGTGCCAAACGTCTGCGCGGTCCCTTCCAGATGGAGGAGCAGGCGTTTCCCCGGGCACCACCGCTCCGCCGGCCCCCGCACAAATATTTATCGGCAGGGTGGCAAGGAGATTGATGGGGTCCACAATATTTGGGCTCTGCCTTTGGCAGAGCTGGGCACCAGTGGGCAGGCGGCCGGAGAACCCCCAGACACGCAGATAAAGACGTGCAAACCCTCCTCCCGCTCTGGGTATCTCCCCACTCCCCCTCAAATGGGGAGGCCGGGGCTGAGGGCAGCGAGACAGGCAGAGCCCAGCGAATGTGGGAGGAGAGACACCCTCACCACCACCCCACCCCCCCCGTGAAAGGGCACAGGGGTATGAGACATCAGAGAATCCACAGGGGGTGGGTTCCTGACCCCAAGAGGTGCGCGCCACAGAGGCCGGGTGGAAAGTCCAGTGACCCCAGCCATCCCTGTCCCCTGCAGCGTCACCGCCCCGGGGACCCGCCATCCCCGAGCCCCGCCCTGCTGCAAGCCCGGTGGCAGCAGCAGCAGCCAGGATGGCTTCGGTGCGCTGGAGCTCTGGGGATCAATGCGCCGGCGACCTTGGGGAGGTCAGGGCTTCCCCGGCTCTCCCGCAGTGCGCCGGAGCCAGCCGGCTTCCCCGCAGTGCCCGGCTGGCGGGGGGCAGCCCCGGCCCCGTGCCTCACCAGCGGAGCGAGTTGCCCCGTGCTCAGTGCCACAGCCTTGGCCGGTGTGAGCGGTGCCTGCCAGGGACCTGGCAATGGGTACTATGTCCTGCAGTGCCAGGGTAAGGGGGAGGGCAAGGGGCAGGAGTGGTTCCTGCACCGTTTGTGCCCGATGAATAAAAGATGAGCGAGGCTCCGTCTCGCGAGCACCTGCCATCCCCCGCCTTTGCCACCCGCCATCTCCCCACGCTGGCAAGCACCATGCCCTCCCCGGGGCCGCAGTTGCCATCCTGGCCGGGCGCCCAGCTCTGTGCCGCACTGGCAAAGGACAGCTGGGGTGGCAGATGCCCACGGCACTCCCTCCCGCTGCCGGCTGTGGGCACAGAGTGGGGGAACAGACGCAGCTGAAGCCTCCCGGCATGCCACTGCGCCCCCAAACCAGGCTGGCACCGACAGCTGGGGGCCCCTACCAGACCAGCCCCCATGCCGGCCATCCCAGGGGAGGGCTTGAACCTGCCCCCCCCCAGCCCTGTGTGGCTTCAGCCCCGGGGCGGGAGATTCCCACGATGCACTGGGAGTGATGCCTGTGGTCAGTGTCGGGGGGGAGACAGGGGTGAGAGGGGCCACGGGGACTCTGGGCAGGGTCTGGCTGTGCCACAGCCAGGGGCTGGGCTGTGCCGTGGGGCTGTGCCCTGCTGTGGGGCTAGGTAATGCTGTAGGACTGTGCCGTACCATGGGGCTGTGCTGTGGGTTGGTGGGGCAGCGAGACGCTGGCAACCCCCAGCAGCTGCCCAGGGCCTGCCCCCTTGGCAGGGCAGGGTGGGCAGGGGGCCAGGCCTGGGACCCACTGGCTGTACCCACAGAGCTGGGGTGTCCCCCCGTGCCCCATCTACCCTCCTGCCATCCCCTTCCCTCCTTCCCTTCCTCCCTCCTCCCTGTCAGCTCTTTCCCTCTTATTTTTATTTTCTTCTCTTCTCTCTTTTGTTCTTTTTATTTCTCTTTTTTCCTTTTCTTTTTCTTTTTCTTTGTCTTTTTCTTTTTCTTTCTCTCCACTTGCATTTCCTTTCTTTCTTTCTTTCTTTCTTTCTTTCTTTCTTTCTTTCTTTCTTTCTTTCTTTCTTTCTTTCTTTCTTTC
>JAOQGH010000014.1:827867-842427 GCA_025769975.1 Gallinago jamesoni | reverse complement strand
CCCCCCCCCCCCCCCCCCCCCCCCCCCCCCACCAGCCACCCTTTTGCTTTGCCTCTCGTTTGTTGGGTTTTTGTTGTTGGTTTTTTTGGTTGGTTTTGATTTTTTATTTTTTTTTTTTAATTTTCCTTCCCTTTTTGGGGGGTTTTATTTCAGCAACCAAAGGCAGCAAGGCGGGAGGTGGAAGTGACCCCCCCTCCCCGGGTCTGTCCCGTGTCTCCCCCCTCCCTCCCCCCCCTCCATAACGCTTGGGGGAACCCGAGTACCCGGGTGCGGTAGGAGGGACAAGGCTGCGGTCACCACGGGCGGGGGGGGCACCAGGGATGGAGACTCCCATGGCTGAGCCATTATGAGGGGGGTCACACCATCCCACCCCCACCCCCCACCTTTTGAATTGGTTTTCAATGGGGCGCAGGGCCAGGAGGACTGAGCCCAGCTGCTCTCGTGACAGGAATGGAACTGTGTGAATGTAGCTGTGCCCCCCCCTCAACCCCAGGACTGGTGTCGGGGGGGTGTCACAGCCGCCCCCCTCCCCCCCTTTCCCCCCCCATCCCCATCCTCATCGGCTTCATCTCTGGGGGTCTGGCTGGCGCAGCAGGGACCAGGCAGGGTGGCGGCAGGACATCCCCTCTCCCTGTCACCTCACCTGTTCCCTGCCGCGCCAACCACTGAGCGGGGTCCTGACAGCCCCAGAATATCCAGAATTTGCCTTAAAACCCAAGCGTCCCACCAGCCGGAGAGACAGACACCCCCTCCTCCCCTTAAGCATCCCCCCCCAGGCTGAGGACTGATGCTGGTAGTGACACCGATGGGCAGGTGGCACCGCGCGTCGCTGCTGCTTTGTAATGAAGAAACGTCGTCGTCAACATATTTTTTTAATTTTTTTTAATTATTTTTTTTTTGGTGGTGTTCAAAAGTATTAGTGGAGGATTGGGGGGGGGGGCGTGTCCCCCGCCGGGGGGGGGGGTCTTGCCCACCCACACGGTGTCTCGGGGGTCCCCGGGGGTGGGGGAACATGCTTGGGAGACTCTTCCTCCTGCGAGGTGCAGTATTGATTTCTGCAAGGACAATGCAACACGGGGAGGGGGCGGTTGGCGTCTGGGGGGGGGCGGGGAGGGTGGAAGAGATTGTAGAAAATTAGAATTTTAGGGAAAAAAAAAAAAAGAGAAAATTAGAAAAAAAAAAGAAAAAAGGGTTTTAAAGCTAGAAAAGGATTAGCTCAAAGCAAAAAATAATATCAAAAAATAGCATTTCTCAGCGGTGAGCGGAGTCAGGGCAGGGAGGGAGGGAGGGGGCACCTGGGCCAGCCCCCCCCCCATGTCCAGCCCCCTCCTTGAGTGTGGGGCCCGGGGGGAGGCGAGGGGCGCTGGCGCCCCTCAGGCCTGGGTCCCCCCCCGCCCTGAGGAAGCCCCCGGCCCCACGGGGACACCGGCCGTGGGGGGGGGGATTCCCCTTCCCCACCTTTTGCTGCCTTCCCCCCCCTCCCCCGGGGCCAGCTGCAGCCCCCCCAAAACCCGCCCTCGACAAGAAAAGCACCTTAAAAACCATGTTAAAACAAAAAAAGGCAAAAAATAATCAACTTTCAACTTGACACCCCCCAGCCCGGAGGGTGGCAGCGGGGGGGGGGGTCAGGCCGGAGGCTTTTCCTTGGGGGTCTGGGGAACCCCCCCCACTGCCCCTGAGGGTCTTTGCACTGCTTCCCCCGACATCCCCCCCCCGGGGCCGCTCTGCCCAAAGGGAATATGCAAACCCCCTCCCTGCCCCTTCCCTCCCCCCCTCCCCCGGGGTCACCGGCTGCACGGGGATGTGGGGGGGGGGGGGGGACGACCACTAATTTTTATTATTTTTATTTTTTTAAGCGTTCTCCCTTTTTTAATATCCCCCCTCCCCCGGCCTCTGGGCTTGGTGGCCGCAGTCGGGGTGGATGCAAAGCTGGGGAGGGGGAGGGACACGACACCCCCATCCCTGGGGATGCTCCGAGGGGGCTACCCCCCCACCTTCCCTCCCCCCCCCCGAGCAGGATGAGCACCCGGGGGGGGGAGTGCGGGGGAGGGTCCCCACTCGACAATCACGGTGCCCGGGCTCCCGCAGGGGGGGGTTTCATGCACTACAGTCTCTCCTAGAGGGTTTTTTTTTTTTTTTTAGTCGGGCTCGTCGGCTTAAAAAAAAAAAATTAATTAAAAATAGTCCTTGTGACCTATAAATAATAAAAAAAAAAAAAAAAAAAATAACCTGTACATATATATATATCTCTCTCCACATATATATATATGGGGCTGCAGGGGCCGGAGGTGGGGGGGGGGTCCCTGGGGGCCGACACACAGTTAAGGTACTTTAAAGCGCAAAGAAAAATATATATATATATAAATCCCCTATATATATATATATATATGTATTGTTTGTTGGTGGTTTGTTTCTCTTTTTTTTTTTCCCCCCTTTTTTTTTTCCTTTTTGTACTGCGAGTTTGGAATTGCTGCTTTCTGTCCCCCCCGTCCCCCCCCCAACCCCTCGGTGTCCCCCCCCTCCGCCCACCGTTGCAGCAGCACTCATGGGTGCCCCAGAGGTGGAGACTTTGGGCGAAGAGCGGCAAAGAAAGAAATCATTAAAAATAAAAAAATAAAAATAAAAATAAACCACAAAAAACTTACAACAAAAAGGAGAGGAAACCGCCCCAAAAAAGGCCTTGGGGGGGGGCAGCCGGCAGGACCACGACTCAATCCCATACCAAAAAGCCCGCCGCAGTGCCTCCGCGCCGCCGGCTGCCCTCGCCCGCCTTTTCGGGGGTGTGTCCCCCCACCCCAGCCCCCAGAACCCTCCAAACCCTCCGGGGGGGGGGTGGGCGATGGGTGTCCCCCCCCGCCCTCCCTCGCAGTTTATATTTTTTACTAGTTATAGCCGGATTCTCGCTTCTCGCTTGCCGCAGCCGTTACACACCTGCCGAGCGCACCAGGGCCGCGAGCCAGGGGAATGGGACCCCCCCAGCTCCGGGCTGTGACCCCCCCCCAACACCTCTGCATGTCCCATGTCCCCCCCCCTTAATCCCCCCTCCCCAAACTCGCCTCCCTGGTGCTTCACGATATTTGATTATACCATTGTACGCAGCCATAACCGATAGCCGCGCTCCCGCCTCCCTTCCCGTTACCGACCGTGACTATGGAATTTTTGGGGTTTTTTTTTTTTCTTTTTCTTCTTTTTATTTTCCTTTTTTTTTTTCTTTTTGTTTCTTTTGTTTTGGGGGTTTTTTGGGGGTTTTCAGTTTGTTTTGTTTTGCTTTTGGGTTTTTTTTTGCCTTTTTTTTTTTGTTGTCGTTGTTTTGGTTTCTTGGTTGTTTTTTTTTGTGTCCCCCCCCCCTCCCCTATGCAAAAAAGAGAAAAAAGAGACAAAAAAGAAGAAAAAAAAAAACAAAAACAAACAAAAAAAAACCTGACACACGGGGAAAAAAATTTAAAAAAAGATAAAAAAAAGAAAAGAAAAAAAAGACCAAAAAAAAATGTATAAAAATTAAACAAGCTATGCTTCAACTCCAGCCTGCCTCCGTCCATCCTTCGCTGCCCCCCCCCCGGGGAAACTGAGGCACAGCCCCCTCCCAGTGAGGAACTGGGTGTTCCAGTGGGAAGGGGGGTGCACTGGGGTATACTGGGATGTACTGGAGCAGTGGGTGCCCATCACCCTGGAGGGGGTACCCCCCACCCGTGGATGCTCTTGGCCTGGATGAGGGGGGCTGAGCCAGGACAACCCCCCCCAGGCCCACTCAGGGGTGATGGGGTGGCAGGAGGGGACACGGGGGGACAGGGACAGGGGTGGGTGCAGCCGTGGGCTCCTGGGGACATGCTGCTGCTGTGACCTCCTCTGCATCAAGACCTTGTTCATGTGACATCACCAACTCGTGCACATGACATCATCACCTGCATGACATTGTTGGTGCCAAAGCCATGCGTCACCCCAAGGTCCCCATCACCCCCCTCCCAAAGAGCTGCTCGGGGCAGCCAGGGGTCCCAAGGTCACCCCTGGGGAAACTGAGGCACGGCCCCTACCCTGGGAAGGAATCGGGTGTCCCAGCTGGGGGTGCAGGGGGGGGCACTGGGATGTACTGGGTTGTACTGGAGGAGCGGGTGCCCATCACTGAGCTGGGACCCCCCCCCCGCAGCCCCACTCAGGGGTGATGGGGTGACAGGAGGGGACACGGGAGGGACAGTGGGTGCAGCCATGGGCTCTTGGGGACACGACGCTGCCGCCACCTTCTCTGCATCAAGACCTCGTCCAGGTGACATCACCACCTCGTGCACATGACATCATCCCCCACATGACATCATTGGCACCGAAGCCATGCGTCACCCCAAAGTCCCCATCGTGCCCCTCCCAAAGAGCTGCTCGGGGCGGCTGCTCCCCCGTGGTCCTCAGCCCCCTGTGACACCCTCCGGCCCCCGAGCTCCCGGGGTGTGGGGCCGGACACTGGGGTCGGGGTGGGAGGGGGGCAGCAGCCTGGCCGCCACCATCCCCTCTCCGTGCCGAGGTAGCTGAGGCCTGGCAGCTCATCACATGCCAGGAACCCGCCAGGGGTGCCCCCCCCTCTCCATCCCGGGGGTGCGGAGCCCCGCGGGGGGCCCCAGGCCGGCGCGGTGACACCAGACAGTCGATGCCGGGACAGGCTGGGGACCTTTACTGGGGACTTTACAGCCGGTGTGTCGTCCCCCGCCCCGCACCCCACGGGCGGGTCCCCCCGGGCCAGGGAGTGCGGGATGAGGAAGGGGGGGGGGGGGGGTCCCCGCTCCTGCCGCCGGCCACCGCCCTTTCCGATCCATTCCGTGGGGCGGCTGATCCACGCCGGGGCTTGGCGGCAGCCGGGGCCGCCGCGGCACCTCCCGCCCGCAAAACCCGGAGCGGATCCGCCTCCCGCGGACGGGGCGGAGGGCGCGGGACTCGACGGGGCGTCCCCAGGGGCGGGGGGCAGGGGGTGGCCTCAGAGGGAGGTGACCTTGTTTCGCTTCTCCTCGTCGCTCTCCTCGTCGCTCTCAGCCGCCGGGTTGACGTGGCCGACGCTCTCCAGCCTGCGGGGGGGTCGGGGAGGGAGGTGTCAGCCGGGTATGGCCGCTGTCCCCTCGGCCCTCACTGTCGCCCCCGGCCATGCCAAGGGCACACCGGACCACGCACGGCAGCGCCAGCACGTGGCCGTCCCCGGGGGGGTGGTACCTGCCAGTCCCCGGGGTGTCCTGGATGTCACCCTGCTTCCTGCGAGGGGAGAGAGGGGGTAAGCGGTGCCCGGGGTCCCCACCCCTCAGCACCCGGACTTGGGCACAGTCAGAGCCTGTGTCCCCCACCCCCACCCCCGGGTGGCCCACCACCACCCCCCACACGCCCCCGTTCCCCGCCGAGGCGGGTGCGGGACATGTCCCCGTCCCTCTGTCCCACCTGCGCATCCTGATCCGCCAGAGCCGGCCAACGAGCAGGAGCACAAAGACGATGAAGAGGAAGACGACGACGGCCGTGAGGCCGAGGAGCCAGGGCTCCAGCACCTTGGAACCGACGGCTGCGTGGCAGGGGGGACGGGGAGAAGTTCAGGGAACCCCATCCCACAGGGGACAGCAGCCCCCATCCCATGGCACAGGGTCCCAGCCACTGCTGAGCCCAGCACCGAGGGATGCTGGGGACACTGGGGGGACATTGTCAAGTGCTCATTGCCATCCCCCCTCCCTGCTGTCCCTTGGGTGCTGAGGAAGCCGTCGCTGACACAGCCAACTCCTCCCAGCATGGGGGGGGGGCACTGGGGACAGCAGGCAGGTGCCCCCAGATCTGTTTGTTCTGCACCCAAAATGGTTGGGTACCACTGGGACACTGGGACAGACTGGTCCTACTGGGAAGGTCTCCCAGGAGCTGATCCAATGTCCCAGGATGGGCACAGCCACCATCCCCCAGGGCACCCTGGGGCGCAGGGGTATCAGGGGACTGTGGGGACACCTACCTGCCTGTCCCTGGGTGGTGGCGATGAGGACGAGCAGGACCAGGATCGAGAGGGGCTGCGGGGCCCTCAGCATTTTGGGGGCGAGGGCTGGGGCACGGCCGGGTCCTGCACTCCCGGGTGGACTCCTCTCCCGCACCGCTGCTGGCACCACTCTCTGCACCCGGGGCCAAGGAGCAGCTTTTATTGGGCTCAAGAGGACAAGTGCCACCAAGTGCCATGGCAACCCAGCTCCCGTAACCCTTGGGAGGTGGCACTTCTCCCCCAGCTCAGCCACTGGCACCCACCCTGTGGCACCCAGCGGCCATCACCTTGGGGACTGCGGTGGCAGCCCCACGGCTGTGTCTGGGGTCCACCCTGGGGTGGGTGAGTGGATGGGAGGAGGGAGGGATGGACAGATGGACGGGCGGGCAGGTGGATGAGTGGGTGGATGGAGGGACAGATGGACGGGTGGGTGGGTTGACGGACAGATGGATGGATGGGTGGGTGGATGGATGAACGAAGGACAGAGAGACAGGCAGATGTGTAGACACATGTGCCCCCCACCTGCTGTCCCATCCAGTCTCCCCCCTTTGCCCATGGGGCGCCCGCTGGCAGGGCTGGGGCAGATCCGGACCAGTGTCCCGTCCCCAAAGACACATCTTCTACCCTGCCACATCATGGGGACAGGGCAGCACGGGGGGGGGTTGACAGTGCCAGTCTCCCCCCCTCCCCCCATTCCCCAGCCATGCCCAGACCAGCTGAGCCCCAGATGCCATGGCTGGTGCCAGCAGAACCCCATGATGCGCCCAGCAAGTGCCCAGGTACCGTGAAGAGCTAAATATTAAGTGTTATCGGTGAGACCTTGGCGGGAGGAGACACGCCACCTCACAGCCCCCACCCGCCGGGCACAGGGGAAACTGAGGCACGGGGTGGCCAGTGGCCCTCAGGGAAGGACCGTGGGCTCCAGCAGGGGCACCCTGCCCATCGCCATTCCCCAACAGGTGAAGAAGGGGCGTGGGGACATGGGGACAGGGTCCCTACTGGAAGGGTGTGGGGGGAAAACCAGCCCCTGCCTGGGTTTAATGGAGGGGATGGGGGTCTGTATGATGTGACCCCCACCTCCAGTGCCCCCACCCCAAGCCTAAGTGGGGCTGGTGGGTGCTTCACCCCCCCCAAGACTGGCTTTGGGGACACCTGTGGGTGCCACTGAGCTGTGCTCCAGTGGGGGGACACGTCCTGGCAGCATCAGGGCACCGAGGGGGCTGGTGGGGGCAAATCCAGCCTCAGTGTACAGCTGTCCGTCCATCTGTCCGTCCACCCCTGAGTGTCTGCATACGGTTGTGCTGACGTGAGACTTCCCACGGGCGCGTGTGTTCACGTTTCCATGTGCACGTGCACGTGCCCCCGGCACCCACCCATGTCTGTGTGCACACCCGCCCACACCTACCCCAGGGGTTTGCACCCCCCAAGCACCCACCTCTACAGACCCACACGTGTCCAGACGTGTGTGAGCCCACACGCGTGTCCCTCCCCACACGCCTGGGGGCTGGTGTGGCTCCGCCAGGGGCTGCCACTGTCCCCAGGAGAAGGTCGGGGTGTCCCAGCCCTGCCACCACCCCCATGCCTGGCTAGGGGGCAAGCAAGTGGGGCAGGGGCAGGCTGCTTTATTGGGGGGCAGCGATAGCAGCCCCAAGATAAGCGTGGGGGACCATGCTGAGGACGGTGAAGCCACGTGCCAGCACCGGGCAGCGTCACCCCTGCGCCCGAGTCTGGGGTCGGTGGCCGTGCCAGGACTTGAGGACCAAGGGTGGCTGCTTGGGGGTCCCTCTGGTGGCAGGGGGTGGGTCTCCCGGCCCTAGAAAAACCTCTTCTTGTGGGGGTCGGCGAAGGTGATGGAGCTGCGCGGGGGGGCAGTGAGCAGCTCCAGCGGGATGTCCATGCCGGGGAGGATGTTGGTGCCTTCGCCCTCCGGCTTCCTCTCTGCCAGCACCCCGTCCTCCTCCAGCCACTCCACCTCCGGCACCGTCCCCTCGGCCATCACCGCCTTCTCCTCCTCCTGCTTGGGCCCGAACGCCCAGTCTGTGCGGACACAGAGCCATCAGCTGCCATGGCAAAGGCCAGAGGGTCTGGGGGACCCCCTTGCCCCCCACCCAGCCCCGTAAGGAGCCCCAAAGCTCAGCCCTGCCCCGGGCAGCACTCACCGGCGAAGTCGTGCACCAGGTCCTTGATGAGATGCCCCACGATGGCATATGCCACCACCAGCACCAGGGTGGCTGCCATCACCAGGTAAAGGACATAGCGGGGCAGGCGGATGCTGTCTAGGGCGGGAGGCTTGTAGTCCACGTACAGCACCCCTTCCTCCTCGGGGGGGGACTGCAGCAAGTGCCGCAGCCCCTCCGCCCCCCCGGTGCCAGGGAGCGGGGTGCCCCCTGCCAGGGTCATTGCCAGCTCCCCCCACGCCCCAGCCCAGAGCCACCAAACCCTCTGCAGTGCCAGGGGCTGCGGGGGAGAGGTGGCATCGGGGTCTGCGAGGCTCCTTGGTGCTGATGGCTCACAGGGACAGCAGGGTCTCCATGCCCGGTGGCGGTGGCACTTGCCCTCCGTGCGATGGGGAGCCGCTCGCTCACTGCTGCCGAAGGACAGAGCATCCGCAGGAAGGAGCTTAGTGCTGGCTAATCCGGGCAAACCCGGCGGGCTCAGCCTGGGGGACACACCAGTGAGCTCTGACACCACTTGGAGTCCCCAAACTCTGCCCCTCTGGCAGCACCACAAGTTCCCCCGTCCCCCCAGGAGCGGGGAACCCGTCTGCAGCTGGAGAATCTCCAAAGGCAGGGATGGGGAGGGACATCACGCCCCCCACCCCAGAGCTCCCCCCACTCCCTCGGTTAAATCCCTGCGCAGGCCCTGGATCCCCTGAGCAGATGGTGTGAAATCCTGGCGGCAGCGCCCTGCCCTGGAGGACACGGTGCCCTCTGAGCCAGAAGCAACGGGCAGAGGGGGACAGGCATCGCAGCCCCACGCCGAGGGGGCTCCCACGGGGCCCCTTTTGCGGCACAGAGCCCACCCACCGCAAAGTAGCCCACAGCAAGAGGCTGCCACCTTCTCGCAGCTTCACGTCGGCCACCCCACGTGGCACCCCGCTGCCCAGCAGCCCCCAGAGGAGCGCAGGGTCCAGGCACCACCTGAAACTGATGCTCTCCCCACCAGGAGGGTGCAGGGTTTGGCCTGGACCAGCAACAGCCTTGGAAAAAAAACCAACCTCTAAACCCTTCCCATGGTGGGTTGGCCAGGGAGGAATGATAGTGCCCGTGGGGTTTGGTGCCAAGTCAGAGCTCAGCGCTCATGCCCTCCCGGCACACAGCCCAGCTCTGCTACACCCCAGGTTGTCCCTGGCCAGATCCTGGCCACAAAAAATGCCATTTTCGTTCCAATTTGGGCTTAAAAGGCATTTGGAAGAGCAGAGGCAAAGGCTGGCGCAGAGACGTTTGGAAACAACCCTGCGTTGTCCAAGTGAGTCACATGTGGAAATGCCAGAGAAGAACAGGGAGCGAGGGCTGGAGCTGGGGTGATAAACTGGGGGGGACACACTGGGGAAAGGCACCGGCAGCACCCTAAGGCCCCCGTGCCCATCGAGGCCCCGTGCGGGGCTGGCAGCCGCCTTACACCGATGAGGTGGGAAGGGGGAAACAGCACGTTCCCCTGCCCCATCACCCACGGGGGACAGAGAGGGGCAGACGCCCCCAGAACTCGGTGGTGCCAGCTGGGTCCTGCCCATCGCTGCCATCATCCTGCCGGGGGCTAAAGGGGGGTGAGGGAAGGGGGTCAGGAAGCCCCATAATGCTGCTGAGTCCAAGCCAGTGTGAAAACATCTGGTCTTTGTCTCCAGTACTGGGGAGTGGAGGTTCGGTGCCCCTCATCCTCTGCATCACACACAACCAACCCCATCCGGCACCTGAGAATGTCCCACTTCCAGTAAGAATGTACAGGCGAGCAGAACCGGTCATGTCTCCAGTAAAAAGCCCTTCCAAGGGGTCCTGAGCTGGGCCAGGCTGGGCTCCTTCCCCACTAGCCGTGTCCCCAGGCACCAGAGCCCCAGGGACCCACAGCAGTTTCTTTAGGGACTAAGAGGACTGAGCCCAGGAGCAACTCCCAGGGAGACTCTGGTCCAGGGGAAGAGCCCCGTCAGCAGGACACCAGTCCCTCCCTGGGCAGCACTTTGGGGGCTCCTGGGGTACCCCCTGGGCAATGTGTGCCCACCTCCCCAGGCCTGCCAGGGCTGTGAGGAGCAGGGTTTAACCCCGACACCATCAGGGAACCCACCCCGTGTCCCCTCTACCCCCTTTACAATTGGACTTGATGATCTTCAAAGTCTTTTCCAACCTAAAATGATTCTGTTCCACGGTTGTTATGGTGGCCCCAGGGCTCCCCACGGGGCCTGACTCCGTGGTGCTGGGTGCACCCCACATCCAGGCAAGGGCTAAATAACAGCTTGACTCGCACAGAAGCTCCCCCCAGCAACACTTTATTCCCTGCCAGCCCCCCCCCAGTGTCCACACTGGGCTGCCTGGGGGGTTTGGGTGCCAGCGGCAGGCACCAGCCTCGGCCCTCCCAGGGCTGGTTAAACATGGAGGGAAAGTCGGGGCAGGCTCTGCCTCACCCTGTAAGCCCTAATGGCAGCACCGTTCCCTGCAGAAAGAAAAAGCGCAGCCAAATCTTCCAAAACTTTGCCATGAAACAACCCCCATCCCAGGGCAAAGGCTGCCGCGAGCAGAGCCCTGGCCTG
Organism: Gallinago jamesoni; assembly: GCA_025769975.1. Taxonomy (NCBI): domain Eukaryota; kingdom Metazoa; phylum Chordata; class Aves; order Charadriiformes; family Scolopacidae; genus Gallinago; species Gallinago jamesoni. The sequence goes on along the minus strand of JAOQGH010000014.1, from coordinate 831,709 downwards.
TCCCAACAGGAGAGGCCAAACCCACGGCAGCATCTCCACCACAGAGGTGCGGAGGGACCCAGCTTGGCACCAGCACCAAGGGCTATTTTCGAGGCACCGCACCACTCCAGCCTAGAAGAGCCAGTGCCCAAAGCCAGCCCTGGCCCCCCAGCAAAGCTCAGGTGGGTAAACTGGAGTGTTTCACACCGAGCCGCCACGGCGGCACAAGCCCAGAGCAGCCCCAGGCCCTGCGCGGCTGCGACAGGCTCCGACGTGCAGAGCAGAGCCCACCTGGTCCAAGCCCCGAGCCAGGCTGCGGGCAGAGGGTGCTGATCCTGGCAGGGAAAAAAGGGGCAGAACCAGGAAACGGGGTGGCGGGGGGGGGCATGTAGCAGCTCAGCCTGGATTTGGAGGGAGAAGGCGGCTGTAATTGTGCCAAAGAGCAAATCCTGTTCCTCCTCCACCTCCGCCACTGCGAGGCACAGCTCCACATTGATGGAGGCGGCCCTGAAAGCGCAGACGGTGGGGGTGGGAGGCCCCCCAACTTTCATCCAGGACTCAGGCAGAGGCCTGCAGCTTGCAGAGCCCGTCGGCGTACTGGAACTGGGTGCCGTTCTCATACTGGTACATGTCCAGGGCCACTTCGCAGCTCTCCCTCACCACCCGCTCCTCGTCGCAGGCGAAGGTGCGCAGGGTCTCGAGGCAGGAGGGGTGGGCGATGGAGCCCAGGGCCTCGGCACACTCGTGGCGCACCATGGGGCTCTGGCTGCGGTCCCGCAGGGCGGCCGTCAGCTGCGGGATGCAGGCCTCATCCTGCAGCTGGCCCAGCACGTAGCCGATCTCGTGGCGGAAGAGGGCACTGCCAGAGTGCAGTCCTGTGGGGAGGAGGCAAGAGTGAGCCATCGGGGCCCCCAAAGTGTCTGGGACACTTGGCCGGAGCCTCCCCACACAGAAGCAGAGAGGGGGGACAGGCTGGCTGAGGGGTTACAGCTGGCGGTCGCCACCCCAGACTTGTGGGGGGATTTTGGTGAAGGGGGAAAAAATACCTATGGGAAGGGCTGTCCCACCCTGCTCCCAGACCCCACACAGCTGTGCCCCAGCGGCGTAGGGACGCCCTCTCCTGACAGCAGCACCCACCCTCCCCACAGAGACACTGGCACCCCCCCTGCCCTGGGGAGTCTGCACTGCCCACGTGCCCTGCCCCACCAGCGTGACATGCCTGGGGCAGGCTGGCAGCACAGCCACAGCCTCCAGCTCTCCCGTGCTGTGGGAGGCTTCAAACAGCCACAGCGGGAGCTCACAGATCCCCACATGCCCCATCTCACACTGCAGACATGCCCCCAGCTTGTCCCAGACGGCTGGAGAGCCTCGTCCATGTCCCTTGGGCTGGCTCCAAGCGGGTTCCTGGGCTGTGATCTACCCCTTCCCCACTCAGGAGACGTTCACTCCCCTCTCCAGAGCCACTGCCAAACCCCAGGACAAGGTTGGCAGCCTTTGACTTTCAAGGATGAGAGAGCTGGACCCCAGCACCTCAGGACGAGGTTCCACCAGGTCAGACTGGTTGGTCCCAATCCAAGGTTACAACTGTGCCCTCTCCTACCTGGACCCATGAAGAAAGGGGGCCTAGAGAATAAAGATGGGGCTGTGAAACACCAAGGAGTACTGAGCACTTTGTTACGTGGCTTTTGCAAGCAAGCAGGGGGGAGAACAGCTCTGGAAATAAATGCACAAAGAGGCCAAGAGGAGCCCCACAGCTCTAGAAGCCCTGGATTTGGGAAGGACTAATCCCAGATTAACCTGAACAGACTGCAGGCAGCCTCAGGCAGGCCCTTACCGTCCGCCAGCGCCAGCACAGCAGCCTGGCCCCCTAGGTTTCGCAGGGCAAACATGGCCCGGTAGCGGTCGAACAGCGAGTGTGACTCATCCAGGAGGGTTTGGCGGAGTTTGGTGACGTCTGTCTCCTCAGCAGGGGGAGCAGGATCCACAGAGAGGTAGGGGCTGCCACCCGGCTCCTGCTTGTTCTCCTGCAGCCACTCCAGCCTCCTCACTGCCAGCTGACACGTCTCCGCCACCTGCAGGGATGGGGGTACAGCCCTGGCTGCGGGACGGCACCACACAGCGCTGGGAGGGCACCCAGGGATTCAGAGGCTGGGCACCAGCACGCAGCAGGATGCCACTCACGGTGGCCCTGTCCACAGCCGGGGCTGCCCAGGAGAGACCTGCCAGCGGCTCCTGGGCCAGTAGCACTAAACCCCAGAGGAAATGACCCCTTCAAGACCCTCACCTCAACCACAGGATCCTCTGAATAGTGTTTCAGGATATCCAGCACACTTGGATTCCCAATAGCACCCAGGGCTTCACCTGAAAGAAGGATGGACGTGTCAGGACGTTACCAAAGTGTCTATGTGAGGAGGACCCTGCTGTGTCCTCCAGCAAAGCCTCACCCTGCTCTGAAGTGGGGACAGAGACCTGCCTCTGACCAATCCTAAATGACACAGCCAGGTAATTAAACACGGCGGGAACCAGCTTGGCCAGCAGGAAGGGGAACACTCAGCCAACCAGTCCAGCCAGGGGATGCGGTGAGGCAGTTACACACCTCAGATTTTTCCAACCCACAACACCCAGGCTGGATCAGACCCACCATGAGCTGTTCAGTAGAGGTGGGGAAGGACACGCAAGTCCCACTGGTGGGCCCAACCCTTTCCCTGCAGGAGCTGCCATCGTACCTGCCTCATGCCTGACCATGGGCTCCTGGCTGGTGTCCTCCAGCACCCGGACGAGCACAGGGATGGCCGCTTCCTCCTGCATCTGCCCCAGGCAGTAGGCCAGCTCATGCTTCAGCAGGGCAGAGCCATCCCCGAAGGCCCGGCCGATCCATTCCACGGCCGCCTGGCCACCCAGGTTACGCAGGGTGAAGAGGGCCCGGAACCGGGCAGGCAGGGGCTGGGCCGCGTCCACCAGCGTCCGGCCTATGGCCGCCACCTCCTCCGCTGTCACCATGGTGCCGGGGCAGACGGGGCCCTGGTCGCACGCAGGCCTTTGGCGGGGATCCCTCCGGTCACACTCCTGCGGAGGGGAAAGCGGTCAGAGGGCCCGGAGCAGCCTCAGCCGCCAGCGGGTCCCCCGCTCCGGGGCAGGGCGGACGGAGAGGGCCGCGGCCTGGCCCGGAGCTACCGTGGGGGCGAAGGGGGTTGCCCTGGCCGAGCAGAACCGACCCGCAGGAAGTGCCCGGCCCCGACTTGACCCGCTCCCCGGACCAACACCGACACGGCCACGCTCGCCCGGCCCCGTTGGGCCGCAGCCGCCGCACTGGGCCCGCACTCACCGCACGCCGCCATGCTGCTGCTCACGTGACCCTGCCGGCGGCTCCTACCACTGCACTTCCGGGTAGGGGAGGGCCGCGTTGCGTGTTGGGGGGGGGGGCTCCCCGCTCCCGCCGAGTGGGATCGGCCAGGGGAGCGGCGGGGTGGGTCAGCGGCGGCGCATGCGCGGTGGCGGCGCAGCGCAGGCCCAGCCGCGGGCGAGGGGGTCCTGCCCCATGGCCGGCCCTCGGCCCAGAGCTGCCCCACAGCCCGCCGGGGCGGGGGGATGGCGCTTCTGGAGGCCCCACACAGCCATGGGGAGCCTCTTGGGAACTTCTACCTCACAGCAGCCTTCCAGTATCTGAAGGGAGCTACAGGAGAGCCGGAGAGGGACTCTGTCAGGAAGTGCAGTGACAGGACAAGGGGCAACGGGTTTAAATTGGATGAGGGGAGATTTAGATTAGACACCAGAAATAAATTCTTGGCTGTGAGGGTGGTGAGGCACTGGAACAGGTTGCCCAGGGAAGTCGTGGCTGCCCCATCCCTGGAGGGGTTCAAGGC
>JAOQGH010000014.1:810217-827767 GCA_025769975.1 Gallinago jamesoni | reverse complement strand
GTTTTTCTTTGTGGGTGGCTGTGTGTATTTGGTTTGTAGGGGGGTTTGTTTTGGTTTGCTGGTTTTTGGTTGGACTCGATGATCTCAAAGGTCCCCTCCAACCATGAATATTCTGTGATTCTGTCCCTTGTCCCCCCGCAGCACGCTTGGGACGGAGACAGGTCCCGAGTGCTACGAGCTGCAGGTGTGTGTGAAGGATTACTGCTTTGTGGGCATCACCGTCCTGTGATTCTGTGACATGCCTGTGCCGTCCCCCCACCTACCTCTGATGGAGGTGCCTCTGCCCTAGCATGGCGTGGGCAGTGTGCCACTGGGCTCCAGCCTGCAGCAGGAGGGCAGTGGGGGAATAAATGGCAGTTGCTTGATTTCCCAAACAATACGGTGGGCAGAGCTGCGTGTTCCTGCTCACGCTGCAGGAGCAGAGACCGGAGGTGCAGGCAGAAAGAGCTGGCTGGTAGGACGGGGAGGCACCAAGCAAGCGGAGCCTCACAGCAAAGCCCTCTGGAGAGAGGCGAGGAGGGAGGGCAGGCTGTGGGGCTCAGCCTACTCCACCGAGGGCAGCGTGTGCTGCCCGAGCAGCCGCAGAGCGGGAATTCGCAGATGCAATTTCATTCCAGGCTGGTGCCAACCCCTGGCAAGTCACTGCTCTGCCTCTTCCTTCCCTTCCCCTCCCAACTGTGTTTATGCAGCAGGTTTCATTCCTCCAAAGGGGTTCTGCCTTCTTATTTCAAGACTCCTGCTGGTTTCTGCCTGACGGAGGGGCCTCAGGACAGGGACATGCCCCCAGGAGAGGGAGCCCCGGGCAGCCCTCCCTCTCACCCAGCCCTGACCCCCACTTTACTCGTGCCACACACAACACACCATCAGACAGCTCAAATCCTGGAAGAGAGCAAGGGCACAAAATACATTCCGCTGCCCCAAACCACCGCAGCAAAAACAGCACAAGCACGACGCAGCCGCCCCCTTCCCTACCCTGGGAACAGCCAGTAGCCTTCAGCAGAGGCAAGAGAGTCCAGTCCTTTGCCGAACAGCCCAGAACTGTTGGGCTAATATTTACTGGAGTCTGTGGGGAAGTCAATGAGCGGGATGCACAGGGTGGTTTCTCCCCACTGGCCCCATCAGCCCTCCCCACAGCTCTCAAAGTACTGGCACATCAGCTCCCGCACTTGCTCAGCCTGGCCGTCCTCCATGGCGGCAGGCGCAGGCTGGCAGGGCTTGGGCAGCTCGGTGGGCTCGGTGCCCTCCAGCCACTCCTCGTTGAAGGGGTTGTCGTGGGCTTCGCAGATGTTGTGCAGGATGCAGCAGGCCAGGACAAGGGTGGGCAGCAGCTCCAGGCTGCAGTCGTCGCACTTCAGGAGGATCTGCCAGCGGGCCTTCAGGCGCAGGAAGGCGTTCTCGATCACGCTGTGCGCTCGCTTCAGGCGGTAGTTGAACCGCAGCTGCCGCTGGGTGAGGTTCTCGTCCTCCTGGTAGGGCTTGAGGATCCAGTCTTGCAAGGGGTAGGTGGCATCGCCCAGCAGCACGTACTTCTGCGCCTTCCCCATGAAGTTCTTGGGAGGGTTGGGGCACAGCCGGCCCTCCTTGGCCAGTACCCACAGGCTGGAGCTCTCCAGGACCGCACTGTTCTCCATGCTGCCAGGGAAGGCGGTGGAGACATCCCAGAACTGGCCCATCCCATCCACGGTGGCCTGGGTGAGGATGGAATGCCAGCCCTGGTCGTTGCAGTAGTCGGCACTGAGGCGCAGGGGCGGGTGGATGGGGATATGAAGGCTATCCAGGGCGCCGATGCAATGCGGGAAGCCCCAGCGGGTACGGAAGATGCGCACCATGTTCTCCAGCTCCTTCTCGTTGGGCAAGTGGAGGTAGAGGGGCTTCAGCAGCAAGACGACAGCGTAGCTCACCTCCCGGACACAGGTCTGCACCGTGGAGGGCCCCACACCAAAGAGCGGGCTGAGAGTTTGGTACTCCACGTTGGTGGCCAAGTGCCACAGGGCCACGGCCACCCTCTTCTCCAGGGGCAGGGTGGGGTGGAAGTGGGCACTGTGAGGAGCCAGCCCAGGCCGCAGCTGGTTACAGACGTAGAAGAAGGTCTCCTTGGACATCCGGAACTTCTCCAGCCAGTCCTGGGGCCCAAACTCCTTCAGGACCACTCGTTCCCACCAGTCAGCGGCCCTGATGCTGGGCCAGGCACGGGGGTAGAAGTAGCAGCTGGTTCTCCTCCGGCGGGCGATCAGGAGCTGCAGCACGGCAGGAAGACAAAGGGGAATGTGAGACAGTGCTTCCCCGGCCCCCATCCCACTCTTTGCTGGGAGCCCCCTCCCCAGAGACCATTCAGCTCCAGCGACCTGCTCAGGACAGGGAGGACACCTGGTGCCACCTGGCCAGAGGTCCCAAATGGGCTATCAAATTTTCCTGTTCCTGGGAAAGCCCACTGCAAACCTGCCCAGCCATAGCTGTCACCTGGCAGGAGATGCCACAGACAAGGAGCTGTCTGGAAAAGTCCCTTTTTGGAGTGGTCACTTACTCCGTGGTTTAATTTTTTTAACAATTATTACTTGCTTTCCTGCAACCACCTGAATAAACAGTGGGCTCTGTTGAGACTTGGAAGGGGCTGTGAGTACCTGTGCTCCTGGCCCCTCCCTGGGAATTGATTTTCTGTTATTAAAAGGCTAAAAAACACCTTTAAGCTGAAAAGAGGCTTTTTTCACCTTCCTCAGTAACTGTCCAGGGAAGTAGGTTCCACTTGTGTCCCCCTGCAACAGCTTGTCTTCCCTGCCACATGTCCCCAAGCCCTTTGTGTCCCCCACCTTTGATGTCACCCCTCCTTCATGTCCTTGTGTCCTCTCTCCTTTGTGCCTGGCTTCACATTCCGTGTCCTTCAAGTCTGTTGTCCTTTGTGTCCCCCTGTCCTTTCTGTCCCTCTCTCCATGTCCCACGTATGCCCTATATTCCCCATCTGTTGTGACCTCTGTGTCCCCCACATGTCCTTTGTGTCCCACGTCCTTCCTGTCCCTGTGTTTAATGTCACACATCCCCCCTGTATCCCCTATCCTTCCCTATACATCCCTCTTTCCCCATTGTGTCCCCACAATCCATGTGTCCCCCACATCCTTTGTGTTCCTGTGACTTGGGTCCCCCATGTGACCTCTGTGTCCCCCTGTGCCCCATCCTTCCCATCCCTGAAGTTTGCGTCCTGTACTTTCCTTGTGTCCCCCAGTGTCCTTCGTGTGCCCTATGTCCCACATGTTCCAATCCTTTGTGCCCCTGTGACTTGGGTCCCCCATGTGACCTCTGTGTGTCCCCCCTATGCTCCCTGTCTTTCCCATCCTCCATGTACCCCATTTTTTGTGTCCCCCATGTCCCCTATGTCTCCGTCCTTTTGTCCCGGTTATCTGGGTCCCCATGTGACCTCTGTGTCCCCCACCCTTCCCATCCCTGCACTTTGTGTCCTGCACATCCCCCTGCTCCCCATCCTTTGTGTCCCCATGACCCATGTGCTCCCTATTTCCTTCATGTCCCCCATGTGACCTCTGCGAGACCCTCCTTCCCATCTCTGCACCTTCTGTCCTGCACATCTCCCCCATTCCCAATTTTTGTGTCCCCATGACCCGTGTGTCCCTGCTTGTCCTTGTCCCACGACCTCCATGTCTCCATCCCTTCCTCCATGTCCCCATCCTTTGTGTCCTCATGCCCCGTATCCCCCATGTCCTTCGTGTCCCACATCCCCACCCTTTGTGTGCCCGTGTCCTGTCTGTCCCCTTTCCAGCTCCGCACGTCGTGCAGCATCCCCCCGCCCCGGTACGCGCAATGCCCCTACCCCACCCCCCTCCGCCCCAGTCACCGTCATGAGCCGTTTCTGCCGCTGGCTATAGTAATGCCGGAGCCAGGCGCGCCGCTGCGGCCCGTCCCAGGCCGCGGCCCCGGGCATGGCCCCGGGCACGGCCCGCCGTCCGCCCGCCCGCCGCCGCGCCAGCGCGCACAGCAGCACCAGCAGCCGCTCCTGCATTTTCAAATCAGGAGCCGGGGCTGCCCTGGAAGCGCTCGGCCGCGGGGTCACGGCGGGACCAGGGAGGGGGCGGGACGGGGCGGCACCGCCGCCATCAGCGGGCCCGCCCCGGCCGGCTCCGCTCTTCCCGCCCGGCCCCCCAGGGCAGCTCGCGGCCCGGCCTGCGCCTCACGGGGAACAGCTGTGGGTCTCCTCCACCGGCTGCACCGGCCAGCGGGAGGGAGCCCGGTGCTCAGTGCATCCTAGTCAACACACATGTTTTTAATCAGCAGGGAGGTGCGACCCCCCCCGGGGCGGTGAGGGGCGCCGGGCCCCGCCGGGGACCGCGCTCCAAAATGGCGGCCACCGTTGTCATGGCACCGCGCGCCGCTGCCCGCTTGTATTGATTCGAACGGGGAGGGCGGGGCGCGCTCCCGTCGTGCCCCGCGCGGGGCGGGGGCGGGGCCGAGCGGGCGAAGGGGCAGCGCGGCGGGGGCGGCCGCCATATTGGGAAGCGCTGGTGCCGGCAGAGACTGACAGGAGGCGGAGCGGGGCCGGGCCGGGCCGGGCCGGGCCGGCTGGGCAGGTAGGGCAGGTGGCGGACCCGCTGTCACGGCGGGGTGGCTCGGAACCTGGCTGGAAGGGGAGTACTGCTAGGAGGGCACTGGCCCGAGCTTGGGCCCTGAGGGGAGGCGGGCGGCGGCCTGTGGGCCTGCCTCGCGCCAGGAGCCGTGGGCGGTTGACGAGCGGTGCCGGGCCGGTTACGGCTGCGCTTCATTGGGAGGGCCTTTGTTATGGTGCTATGCCGGACCTGACAGGAGGGGACATTATCCCTCCTGGCTGGCTGGGGGTCCCCGTGCCGGGCTGGCCTCCCCTTAGAGCACTGTGCAACGGCCACTGTCACCGCTGCCCTCGGAGTCTGTCTGTCTTAATGCTCCAATATCGAACGAGAGTGTTACCAGTCGCTATGTCTCTGGACCCCGGAGGCTGTCTGGCCTAGCCAGAGCTCTTGCCATAGAGCCTGTATTCGGCCAGCATACCCTGACCCGCTTTGGGAAGGCATGATGAGAGCCAGAGGCTGATTTAGCTTCACCAGTTCTTGGTTTCTTGATCAAACTGATAACATGAGGGCAGCAGAGATTTTTGTGGCATGGCCTCTCGTACTAAAGAGAGCTACCAAGCAGCGACAGAAACTTTTATCCGAAGTCACTTGTTAATGTGCAACACAAGTTGGTGATGTGCCATTGTCTATCCAACGGCCTTTGGGGACCTGAAGGAGCTAAATATATCACTGTGTCTTTCATTAAGATTTTTTTAATGCGTTGTTGACATTTTGCAAATGGAAGTGGTACATGTCTTCAAGTACCTACAAGTTACAGGCTAGAGGTCTTAAAAGGCCAAACTGAGCATCCTCTGTGCGTGGTGGGAGGGGAGATGTCCTGCTGGAGGAGTCATTAAAGCACAGTGAGGTCTGTTAAGTCATGTTGAAGTAATCTGTCAAAGGTGTTGTAGGCTTTATTGCATGTATGACTTCTGGTGGTGTATTCGTTTTCTTGAGAAGTGCTGATTCTTACTGTTGCTGTGTTCAATGATGCTAGCCTTGTATTTCATGTCAAAGGTTCTTTGCAGAGCGTTTTCCCTGCTGGCAACAACATCTTGTGTTCAAGACTGATTTTTTTTAAAAACTTTATTATTATTTTTAATACAGGAGCAGAATTTTCTGGGGCTCTTGACTGAAGCTGCTGCATTTTCTGAATTCTGTGACACTTTTGCGGGTTGACAAGGGACACCGCTGAACCTACTGTAGATCTTAGGAAGAACCTCTTTGCTGTGAGGGTGGTGAGACCCTGACTCAAGTTGCCCAGAGAAGCTGTGGCTGCCCCATCCCTGGAGGGGTTCAAGGGCAGGTTGGAGGGGGCTTGGAGCAAGGTGGTGTGGTGGGAGGTGTCCCTGCCCAGGGCAGGGGGTGGCACTGGGGGTGCTCTAAGGTCCCTTCCAACCCAAACCAGTCTGTTATTCTATGAAACCACATTTGATTTGTGGTGCATATAGGGAGTTTGGGGGCAAACAGGAAAATAACCCAAGAAATTAAAACTTTTCTGTGATTCTATGATGAAGCAGACTTTTGAATTGCCTGGCCTTTTCAGTAAAGTTCCATGGACAAGGATGCCGGTGAATTTTTAATCTTTTAGTGCACTGACTTCTGATAAGGCTTCCGATAAAGAGCTGGTACTCTTAGCTTTTTGTACTCTCTTTTGAGATACAACATATTATGTAGATTTTCTTGTACTTTTTTGAAGATAAACTGAATGTTATTAAAGTTAGTAGCTCCATGAAAAAATTTAGTGCTTAGAGCATATAAACTATGAAACAAACAAAAGCCCTGAAGGTTCTGTAAAATATTACAAAAAGTATACACTAGCCTTTCTCTTGTGCTTCCCTCTACTCTTCATTAAGTCCTCGTTAAGTCTAGAGTGCCTAACATGGAAAAGCTCCACCCTCATGTCCCTAAGGTTCAAGTACTTCATCCATCCCCACTTCCTTCTTACACACTTTGCAGTATGCAGAATAAATAAATGAGTAAATGTAATCACCAAAATGAGTGCTGTCATATGCTGGTTGACGAGCAGCTGAAAGCAGAACCTCCCTTTCGCCTGTGTATCCAGTCATTTGTCCAAAATGTGAATTTATGTGGGGAAACCTGCCATCAGGTGACAATGGAAACAGAAGTGCTGTTGCTGCAACTTGTCCCCTGCTTCCTCGGCCAGTGGTTCCAGTAGCTCAGCTCTCGTGTCCCAGGGGAGGCTCAGCACTGAGGTGGAACCAAGAAAGCTGCCTGGTTTCTGGTCATTTCCTCCAGCTCGTGAGTCGGGAAGGGCAGCATCCAGGCACATCACTTTGGCACAGGTTCATGGACTGAGAGGAAATCTCAAAGCCGAACATAGCGAGGTTAATGTGGGTCCCCTCATTGTCAAGTAGTAACTTGAGGGAATTGTACCCAGCTCCTTCCCCAGCAGATCCTCCAGCACCTGCAGAAAGGGGGAGTGCTTCACTTTGCCCCAGCACAAAGGCGCAGGAACCTGTTTCCTTGCATCCTCAGGAGCAGCGGAGCTCATGGGAGTAGCAGAAGTTGTTTGGCACTTGGTGCTTCTCAAGCGTGATCTTCCAGGGCTGAGCCTGATCTTCACCTCAGCCTCAGAGCTTTGACAGAGCCTCTCTAACTGCTAGAAAGGAAGAGGTGCTCAAACACTGTTTAACCTAGGTACTTTCTGCTAATTATTGCACCTGTAAAACCAGAGAGTGTTTTTTCTGCTGCCTCTCACATGTTTTGCTTTCATAATAGATGAAGCTGTTATGAGACTTTCTCTTAATTAGATGCAGAGATTGCCTTTTGACCCACAGGCAAGAGATGACACAGAGGTGCCCCCTCACTGAGCACGTGTTGCGTGTTCACGCTCTGTATTTCCCAGCATACAGCCTCCTGCACTGCTCAAGACTTTGTACTTTATTTCAAATTCCCTGGGAGCGGGTGTGGCCCTCTGATTTATGGAGCAGCACGGTGAAAAGATAAAATAATTGCTACCTGGAGGCAATAAAAAGGCTTTTTAATGGTGGCGATTTTCTGGGCAATCCCTTGCTGAGTACATGATTGTCATGTTCGCTTAGATAAACCCTGTGCTCCTCCCAGGCTACTGTACACCGCAGTGGGATGTGTATTGAATGAAAACGTCATCCATGAAGGTAAAGCAACAAACGTACAATTCTCCTAGATTATTAAAAGCTGCCTGAAGTGAATTTGGAAACCCCTCAGCTCAGGGCCTGTCTGCTGCCTGGGTATGACAAGCACAGGGGGTTGCCCACTCCGACAGGCTGATCTCTGTAATCGTCACACTTGTATTTGAGTCCTGAGTTGACAATGTCTTTGTCTTTTGAGTACAGCATGGCAGACCCGACTCTGCCAGCTTCCCTTCTTTTCTTCCAGTTGTGGAGAGAAGGTGGATTTAGGAAATGAAAAGCAGGCAGCAATAGCAGTATTCTTGGTAGACTTCCCTGAGCGTTCTCAGATGAGGGCTTGCATCTAAGAACAAGTGTTTTGTGTATGAAAATCCTGCTGAAAAACTTTGGGGCTTGTGGTGGCTTTAAGTTGGGAAAGAGCAGATTTAGATTGGATATTAGGAAAAAGTTCTTTACTGTGAGGATGGTGGAACACTGGAACAGGTTGCCCAGGGAGGTGGTTGAGGCCCCTTCCCTGGAGATAGTCAAGGTGAGGCTTGGCAAGGCCCTGGACAACCTCGTCTAGTTGGGGGTGTCCCTGCTGACTGTGGGGAGGCCAGACTAGATGACCTTTGGAGGTCCCTTCTGGCCTGGACCATTCTATGGTTCTATGTTGTGCTGAAGAGATTAACGGAGGGAGGTGTTTATTTTTAGTAAAGGCTCTTCCAAAGACAGAGCTCTATTTTCCCATTTCCTGAAGGTGTTACAACCCTGAGTTTCCACTGGTGCCTTAAAGTCCGTGCCAAGTCCGGAGCTCTTTGTGATGAATCCTTCATCCTTGGCTCACCCAGGCTTCCGGCAGCACACTGTGACCTGAGTGTCCTAAATTAGTACCATTGCCCGGCGGTTTGCTGGCCAGAATTCCCCTCTCATCCTGTCAGGACTGTCGGTTGCTTTGGGAAGGGTAGACACAAAGCCTTAGATTCAAGAAGCTGACTTGGAGGGTGGTGAAAGGTCTTGTAGTTTGTTTGTGAGTGCACAGGTGGAGGTGCAGTGAGTTGCAGAAAGTCAATTATTTGTCACCTCCAATCTGAATAACAGGCTGGACCTTACCTGTGAGGAAGGGGTGATGTTTTCTGGCACCGGAGGCGAAAGGGGGCAGAGATAGCTGTGCCTGCCGCTTGTCTCCTGAGTTTAGTGTGGAATTGCAGCATCTGTTCAAAACCGGGAGACCGAGTGCAGGCAGGAGATGAAAAGAAGGCCTTGGCTATGCTGTTGAGCTACTCAGCCTTTCAAATCAGTTTGTGCCTATGGCTGGTCGCCTAAAAGTAGTGATGGTAGTGAGTGTGTAAAGGGGTTTGCGAGCTCCCTGGGCAGGAGGATGCTTTGGAAAGGCAGAAGTGATCAGGGAATGTAGTGATAGGACAAGGGGTAATGGTTTTAAATTGAAAGAGGCAAGATTGAGATGAGATGTGGGGAGGAACTTGTTTGGTGGGAGGGTGGTGAGAGCCTGGCCCAGGTTGCCCCAAGAAGCTGTGGCTGCCCCATCCCTGGAGGGGTTGAAGGGCAGGTTGGAGGGGGTTTGGAGCAAGGTGGTGTGGTGGGAGGTGTCCCTGCCCAGGGAAGGGGGTGGCACTGGGGGGCTTTAAGGTCCCTTCCAACTCTAACCATTCTGTGAAATAACATGGATTTTTGCAGGACCCTCAGCAAAGGGTAGTCTCCTACAGATGACACTCTGAAATACGCTGATGCCATGTGGTGGCTCTTGCAGTAACGCAGCGTCTTGATTTGTTGGTGGAGTATTGAATCTCTCCACAGCCTTCAGGAGTGAGGCTTAAGGGTGGAGATCTTGTCTGTCACCATCACACTGAAGTAATGCTGTCATTGCTGTTAGTGTGGTCCCAGGGCAATATCTAGTTGTGACCAATCTTTCTCAAGTGTGAGGCAGCATTGTTCATAGTTTCGAAATTAAGCTTTACCTGCTTCCGTTGTATAGGGCTATGGTTAATTTTATAAATGCTTTTGATGCTAATAGCTTAATAAATTGCTGGATAAGAATTTGCAAACTTGCAGTTTTAAAAATTAAATATACGTAAATTCTGTTCCTTTGGGTTAAATGTGGTCGAGTTCTAATTCAGGCTGGCCAAACGCAGAGTATCTTATTCTTGTTGATGTCTGCCCCGTAGTGCTGGGGAGCTCTGGAGTTCTGGATGTATTTGTAATAGTCTTGATTGTTATATAGCAAAAAAACCTATGGTTTAACTTTCCTTTTTTCCTTACAGCTTGTTCATAAATCTGGGAAATTGAAGAATCCATAACTGGAAATACTCTTACAGTACTTCAGGCAGAGGTGGAGGTTCTGCTTATTAAACCAGCAGAAAAAACCCTTTGGGGTCTGAATTAGGGTGGGTTTTTTTGTCCTCTCAGTGAGCCAAACGGGCATATGGCATGGTTAGGCAATGGGCAGAGCTGGCACAAAGGAGATGCAGGGCTCTTCAGGTGCTGTGGAGAGATGGGCTACCTTTTCCATTGCCAGCTGAGATATTTAACTTGTTGATTTGCGGGTGTTGCCTATTAATGGCTTTCAGGTAAATCATTGGAAGATGACAACTTTGGCTTTGGGGAAGCAGGATGTCTGGGTTTGATTTCAAATCCTGCTGCTCATGACTTGGAGGACTAAGTACTTGTTTACCCATCCATTTGCCCTTGGTAAATTATGGGGTTCTTCCTGAGAGCTTTTAAATATTCAGCATGTGAATAATGACACATTTTTTCCTCAAAACCAGGCCCAAAGAGAAGGTAGCATCTCTGGTTTTGGGTAGGTTCTTACCAATGCTAAATTTGTCTGTGGGGAGCGGGTGGGTTTTCCATTTCCCCTGGAAGAGTAGGAAAGGTTTTGCCATAAGGACTGGGAGTATGTGGGCTGTAAGTTCTCTCTTAGTTGAAGAAATCTTATTGAGATCTTGAGAAAAGATGTCAAGGAGCTACAGGTCTTACATATTCTTTCTGGATGCTATTTTGTTACTAAGTTTATGCTTGGAAAAGAAAGGTGGGGTTTGGTGGGTTTTTCTGATTCCTAAGAAAGAATTTGTGTTCTGACTAACCTTTTCTTTATGCACCTTATGTCCTGTCTTTGAATTGGCTGGATTTTATCACAGTTCACATTACTTTCAGAACAATACTTCCAGGCAAAGCACTGAACAAGTGCGTTTTGTTCTTTTTATTGACCCAACCTTAATGTATTCAAATGTTTTGTTGTTTTTGGTTTTTTTTTTTCTCGGTATGGATCTGGTTTTAATAAGCCAGCATGCAGAATGCCAGGGGTGGCAGAGAAATGAATGAAGTTATTTTGCAAAATTGTTTCTCTGTCATTTGGGAGGGAGCCTGTACCTATTTGGAATTTTTAGCAGGTGTTGAAAAAGGGGTAATAAACTTAGGCTGTGTTGGCTCTGTCAATTCAAGACATGTCCTTACCTGAGTAGAGCAAGAACTGGACAGTCCCTGGCCCTTTTTTGTTTCAGAAATCATTTGTGCCCTTCTTAAAACTGGAAAGTAACCGGGTGGATAGGTTTTAAACACAAGAGATGCTGGTGAAAATGAGAGACTCTGAGGATACCAAAGCCAGGAGAACTGTTAAATATAAAAACTGAATATATTTCCAGTTTTAGAGAGGGCCAAAGGGGACAGAGGATGTCTTGGTAATTCAAATACAATTAATGTTATGTTGATGGTTTATTTTGAAGCATCTGAAGCTTCGAAAAGGTTAGTTGGGGCTTATTGGTATTATTGCTATGTTCTGCCTGTGCCATCTCATCAGCTGTTCGCTCTGTGTACGCTGTATTTCTGATTAGAAGCTGTAGTCAAAATTTGTACAGACGGGAACTCAAATGAAAAGCAAATGTGTTTCATATCCAGAATTTAAAATGTCACATTGCTATGTAACTGGATCGAGAGCTCTCACGAATAATGTGCTGAGCCATTTTGGGAGGATGCTTCAAATGTGTGGTGTTCCCCAGCTGATCACGCTCCTGGTGTGGGTTCTGCAAGCTGATCTCTTATAACCAGTGCTAAAAAAAAAAGGAAGGGGGGGTGGCGGCGGCAGCATTTTGTTGAAATGCTTGGTTTGAAAGGACCTGTTAATTACTAAGGTAGATTTGGAAGATGATGGGCAGATAAGGCAACTAAAAAATGAGGGAGAGTGTTAGACATGGGATGCACTAATTAATTTTTTTTTAACCTTCATCAGTAACATCACAGACTTTTCAAACTTTTCACTCACAATAATACCATCTCTGACACTTCCCTTCAGTTGGTGGAAGCTGATTGCAGTTAAATTTGGTAGCTTTCTCCAGTTTTGCCTCTGAAAGAACATATGGGAGAAATGTATTAAATGCAAAAAGCATGGAGGTGGAGGGGGCAGAGGTAAGCAGGTGTGCTCACAAACAGCTTGGCACTGTCTCTTTCAGGCTGCTCCTGTAAAAGCATTGTCATGCTTTAATGGCAAGGAAGAAAAGGCCTGTGCATTTCAGTGTTTGTAAGAAGTCCAAGTTTCAGTACTAACAAACGGCTTAGATAAAAGGCAAGGAGTTCTGCTAGCTCACAGATGACTGTAGTCCACAGTTTGTGTGCTTTATCTCGCTTTCAAGCTAACTTCATAGAATATTGTCATGATTAATTACATCTCGCTGGATTACAGTGTGTGCTGCTGTCCCCCTCTTAGTTTGGGAACTTGCCTCCAGTTTTTAATGCTAAACCCTGGGTGGGTTTTCTGTTCTTGGAGGTATACCTCTTCCCAGCAAATCTTCCCACTGGCAGAGGACGCTGCAGGCAGTTCGAGGCAGGCCCTGAGCGTGGCAGTGTGTGGCTTGTCTCCCAGCTCAGCCAGTTGGGTGCAGCTGCCTCTTGGACTTTGCCACAAGTTTATAACTCGAGGCAGCTCCGTTTGTGTAGCCGGGACTCTGGCCAGATGCCATAAATGTTTATACAATAACAGTGAATAAAAATCCCTGCAGGTTCTGCACAGCTTCCAGGTGCCTGTGTATTGTGGGGATTTTTTTTTTGTCTGATGCGTGTGTGTTAGATTCCATCTTTCTCTTTGCAGATGTTTATTGTGGCTTGAAAAACCAACTTGGCATGTCTTTTCTGGCATTGGCATTTTTGTGTCAAAGCTGTGGACAAAGCGTGAGGTGTGTGGGAGTTGGGGAGGCCTGACATTAACGATGCTGGGCTGGGCCCTTAAGAGCTCCGAGAAGGGTTGTGACTACATATCCTTGCACTAGTGTTAGCTAAGCTGTTTTTGTTGATGCCTGTTGCAATTTAACCAGCCAAATCTAGGCTGTGAGGCAGCCCTGATCCTAAAAGGTATGTTTGAAAGATGCTTAACATTGCTTAGAGACTGTATAGCTGTAAGTGAGCTAGCCTTATGCTAGCCGGGAGGAATATTTGGGACAGCATGGGCATCAGGCCTTGAATGTTAACCCAGGGGGCTACCTAGTCGTGAGCTGCCTGTATTCCTCCAGTGTGTGGTACTAAAAGCCTGCAATACTTCTAAGGTGGCTAAAAGTGTCCCATAGTGGTGTGTGCTGCTGTTGTGCCTCTGGCCCGATGCACGGGTCTGGCTGTGGTGGGACAGCCTGAAGATGTCTGATTTTACCATTCCTGAGTACTGAAGGCTCCCTAAACTCTGCTTGTCTACAGGCTGGTTTTGAGTCTGTCAGTCTCTGCTCCAGTGGAAGTGGTTGCCTGCTGAGGTCCTGTCACACACAAAATGCTGGTTTTCTGCTCATGTGAGTTGGCATCCAAGGGCAATAATACAGAAAACGCTTTCATTAGCTGCCCTATCACATATATTTGATACCATTCCTCTGGAGAGGACAATGGTCTCAAGTTTAAAGAGACTTAGGAGATTCTGAAGAGGCTGTTTCCATATGAAGGGGTGTAATATTTTGGCATTTCTCTTCTTGTCTGTTGCAGCAGACAAATTACACATTTGACTTCATGATCATAAATTCCTGAGCCTGCTGAACTCCCCAGCCCCTTTGCTTTCCGCCATGGACCAGGATTACGAGAGACGGCTCCTGCGCCAAATCAACATACAGAATGAAAACACAATGCCTTGCGTGAGTACAAATGGACTGTGCTGAACGCGCTTAGTCTGACTGTTAAATTGTTGTTTGTCTTGCTTGTGACGGTTTCACTTGAAAGATAGGAGACCTCTTTGAAGCAAACCTTAGTTTTTTATTGGGCTGTGAGCAGGTGTGAGTTCCTGAGCTGTTCTAGGAATAACCGAAAAACTTGATTTCAACAAAGCTTTTGAGTATGTAAACTCAGTTTGGGTTGCAAAAAGGAGTTAAGATATTTTTATGTAGTACAGTAATGCCTTCTTACTAAATAATATTAGGAAGTACACGTGGAACATAAAAAGTTGGGGACTAACAAACAAAAAAGCCAACTGTAGGGTTTGACAAGATAGAGCAAGTCCAGAGGAGGCTACCAAGGTGGTTGAGGGGCTAGAGCAGGAAGATGCTGGGGCCCGTGTTGTTCGGCCTGAAGAAGGTGAAGTTCTGGAGGGATTAAATTGTTGTTTCCAACTACCTGGTGGGTGGATATGGAGAAAATGGAGTCAGACTCTTTTTAGAGCTACACAATGGAATGGTTAGAGGGAATGGACGCAAGCTGCAACAGAGGAAATTCCAGCTGGATATTAGGAAAAAATGTTCAGAGTGTCCAAACACTGCAAGAGGGAGCTTGTGGGGTCAGTATCCTTGGAGACGCTGAAAACTTGACTGGATGAAGCTGTGACCTTCAGTGTAACTTTGAAATTAGCCCTGTTCTGAGCTGGGGTCCTTTCCAACATAAATTATTCTATGAAAAAGAATGTGACCGCAGTTGAGGAATCTGCTGCTTACCCTTCAAACAGCCTGCCCTGCTCCAGCCTTCCACGTGTTTGCCTTGACAATGTCAGTGTGAGAAGGAGCAGTGAGAAAGAGGTTGTTTAATTGTTTCTTTTGACACTAGTTCCCATGACAGTCAGACCCTGATGACAGAACCCCTGTTCTTTTAAGGGGATAAACTAATGCTTAGGGTTATTCTGCTTATGTATACTCTGACAAGACCTCGCTGATGTTTTTTGGACCTCTGCTATGATAAACACTCATTCTTGTGTGTGTCTCTTATTCTTTAATTCAGGTACCAGAGATGAGAAGAACCCTGACGCCTTCCAATTCTCCGATGTCTTCTCCTAGTAAGCATGGTGACAGATTCATTCCCTCAAGAGCCGGGGCCAACTGGAGCATCAACTTCCACAGAATAAATGTAAGTTTTGCTCCCTTCTCCTACAGCTCAGTCTTGGAACTGAGGAAATGGTGCATCTTGTTTTAGCTGGTATAATTGCTCTGCTTATCTTCTGCACCATGGTCTTTTCCTTCCCCAAAAGAGTTCCTTTGAATGCATGTCTTCAAACAGGCCTCCTGTCCAGGTCCAGGAGACTTCGTTATTTTAATGTATATCATGAGGTTTCTGTGTGGTTATAGCATGTTTCTCCCTTTCAGGAAAATGAAAAATCACCAAGTCAAAACAGAAAAGCAAAGGATGCAACATCAGACAATGGCAAAGGTGAGCCCAACTTTATACCACTCATGCCATGCTTTTATTTCAGACTGGTGGTGGGTTTGGAGATAAAGGCACAATAATAAACACTGACACTTTCCTACTTATGCAAAAATTTGTGATGGTGTTTTAGGGAACACCCACATCATGAGAGTGAATACCAGGTCACCTCAATAGGCTTCTGGTGAGCATCTGGGAAACAAGAGGCTTTTTGTATCCCTTGATTTATTGTGCCACAGAAGCACTTTCCTGATGGAATGGAAGGAGGGAAAGGTTGCTGCTATCTGGATTCAAAACTGGGGCCTTGTGACTGCAAGTCAGGCAGAGGTGATCCTGCCACTCCCTTTAGGGCTGTTTGCTGCTTCCCAGTTCCCTGCCTAAGTGCTCGTTTGATTTACAGATGGACTTGCTTACTCTGCCTTGCTGAAGAATGAACTCTTAGGAGCAGGGATTGAGAAAGTGCAAGACCCACAGACAGAAGACAGGAGGCTGCAGCCATCCACCCCAGAGAAGAAGTCTCTCTTCACTGTGAGTCACTTACTTTGCATTAAAACTAACGGAGGTTGCACGTGTGCATACCAGGAGCAAAGCACACGGTTCTGCTGAGCTGCTAGTGCAAGTGAGCTAGTGTTGTGGCTTAACTAAGGTAAGTTGTTGATAACAAAATTTCCTGGCCTGTAAAGACAACGTAAGTATCTGCAGCAAGTGGCTTACTTCCTATTTCGGTACTGGCAGGGAAGCTGAGTTGGAACCAAGCTTTTTTGGACAGTGTGGTAAATGACCAAATCAAGCTTTTGGACTTCAGTGGAGATAAGGGTTTTTGTGTGACTCTGGAGTACCTGGAAGAGGGAGCAACTGAAAAGGCTGGGAAATCTGACTGGGTGTTGGAGTTAGCTGGGCATCGGGCACCAGTGCAGGTCTTGGGTGTCCTGAGTTCTTACTTGATGTATTTTCTTTATGCAGTATTCGCTCAGCACAAAACGCTCCAGTCCAGATGATGGCAATGAGGTCTCACCCTATTCCCTGTCTCCCGTCAGCAACAAAAGGTAATACTGATTGTCCACAGCCTCTGAGAAGGGAATGGGTGAGACAGAGGATTCAGTGAGGTTCTCTAGGGCTTCTTTCTAAGGCACCCAAAACTGCTATGTGTATTGCTTTTGGGAATCTGGGGAGAGGTAATAAGTAGGGATAGTCAAGTTCTAAGAATTTCTGCAGGTGCCCAGCTTGCCTAGATAATTAAAGTCTTGGCCAACTTTCAGTAGTCAGTTTACATTTTGCTTCCCGCTCCTTTATAGAAACAGGCCCAAATTCCTTCCAGTCTCACCTGCTGAAAAGAATTTTGCAGCCTCTTTGTGTGTTTCTATAGAAATGCAGGTACAAGTGGCTACATCTGTGTCTACCATCTGTGTAAGATCCTGTAGTTGTTTTTATATCTGGTTTTGTAAACAGTCAGAAGCTGCTAAGATCACCTCGAAAACCAACTCGGAAAATCTCAAAGATTCCTTTCAAAGTACTGGATGCACCAGAGCTGCAGGATGACTTCTACCTGAACCTGGTGGACTGGTCTTCTCTTAACGTCCTCAGCGTTGGCCTTGGGACTTGTGTTTACCTATGGAGTGCTTGTACCAGCCAGGTAAATGATCAGCAGTGTCTGGAGAATGCAGTACCTGTTGCTGTAGGTCTTCTTCAGCCATAGCATCTTTCAGAGCTGTGGAACATGCTGTGTGAGGGATTAAGCACTTGCAGTGCCCTTTCCCAGACTAAGGTACTAGTCTCTGAGACAGCTAATAGTGTAGCATGACAATAACAAGTGTTTCTTATTCCATTCTGTCCTACTTTCAAGGTAACCCGACTGTGTGATCTCTCTGTGGAAGGAGATTCTGTAACATCTGTGGGCTGGTCAGAACGGGTGAGTATGACATTCAGTGAGAGCTGAAACACTTGTAATTTAGACGCTATCGTTGTAGCCTCTTCCTCACAGGTTTTAACTACTTGGGTTATTTTTCCATATATCCCCAAGCTCCCTATATGCATCATAAATCAAATTTTTTTTCATAGAATCACAGACTCACGGACTGGTTTGGGTTGGAAGGGACCTCAAAGCCCACCCAGTGCCACCCCCTGCCCTCGGCAGGGACACCTCCCACCACACCACCTTGCTCCAAACCCCCTCCAACCTGCCCTTGAACCCCTCCAGGGATGGGGCAGCCACAGCTTCTCTGGCCAGCCTGGGCCAGGCTCTC
>JAOQGH010000014.1:789619-809872 GCA_025769975.1 Gallinago jamesoni | reverse complement strand
CCCAGAGCGGAGCAGAGGGGCAGAATCCCCCCCTGGCCCTGCTGGCCACGCTGCTGGGGATGCAGCCCAGGGGGTGGAGGGTTTCTGAGCTGTCAGTGAAGGTTGGCAGCTCAATGTTGAGCTTCTCACTCGCCCACCAACACCCCCAAGTCCTTCTCAGGTCTGCTCTCCAGCCATTCTCTGCTCAGCCTGGGTTTGTGCTGGGAATTGCCCCAACCCAGGTGCAGGACCCTGTCCTTGACCTAGTTGAACTCCATGAGGTTCATAAAGGCCCACCTCTCCAGCTTGTCCCAGTCCCTCTGGATGGCATCCCATCCCTCCAGAGTGTCAACCATACCATACAGCTTGGTGTCATCAGCAAACTCAGTCCCCTTGTCTGTGTTGCCAGCAAAGATGTGAAACAGTGTTGGTCCCTGAACTGACCCCCGAGGAACACCACTCATCACTTGGACATTGAGCTGTTGACCACAACTCTTTGGGTGCAGCCATCCAGCCAGTTCCTTATTCAGAAAGTGGTCCATCTGTCAAATCCATATCTCTCCAATTTAGTGACAAGGATCTGGGACAGTGTCAAATGCCTTGCACAGCTGGAGGTAGATGTCAGTTGCTCTTCCCTTCCCTATCAATGCTGTCACTCCATCGTAGAAGGCCACCAGGCATGATTTGCCCTTGGTGAAGCCATGTTGGATGTCACCAGTCACCTCCTTATTTTCTATGTGCCTTAGCAGAATTTCCAGGAGGACCTGTCCCATCATGTTCTCAGGCACAGAGGTGAGACCAACTGGCCTGTAGTTACCTGGGTCTTCTTTTTTTTCCCTTTTTAAAAATGGGGGTTATCTTTCCCCTTTTCCAGTCAGCAGGAACTTCACTGGACTGCCACAACTTCTCAAGTATGATGGATGCTGGCTTGGCAACTTCATATACCAGCTCCCTCAGGACCTGTGGACTTGTGCACCTTCAGGTTCCTTAGATGGTATTGAACCTGGTCTTCTCCTTCAGTGAGCAATTCTTCATTCTCCCACTCCCTGCCTTTGCCTTCTGTGACTTGGGTGGTATGGCTGGAGCACTTGCTGATTAAGACCAAAGCAAAACAGTTGCTGAGTACCTCAGCCATATCACAGGTGACCAGGTCTCCCGTTTCCCCCTGGAGAGGGCCCACATTTTCCCTAGTCTTCCTTTTGTCACTGACATACCCATAGAAGCTTTACTCATTGCCCTTGATGTCCCTGGCCAGGTTTAACTCTGTCTGGGTTCTAGCTTACCTAACCTGCTTCCCGGCTGCTTGGACAATTTCTCTGTGCTCCTCCCAGCCTTCCACCCTCTGTAGGCTTCCTTTTTCTGACTTTATCCAGGAGTTCCTTGATTATCCACGCAGACCTTCTGGTGTTTTCCTGAGCTTGGAGGAAGTCATCCTTGAACATTAACCAGCTTTCTTCGGTCCCTCTCCCCTCCTGTGCTTTATCCCATGGTACTCTGCTGAGCAGATCCCTGAAGAGGCCAAAGTCTGCTCTCCTAAAGTCCAGGATAGTGAGCTTACTGTGCACCCTCTTTGTCACCCTAAGAATCTTGAACTCCACTCATGGTCACTGTAGCCCAGGCTGCACTTGAGCTTCATGTTCCCCACCACTAGTCCTTCCTTGTTAGTGAGAACATGGTCCTGGTGAGAACCTCCTGGATTCCTTATGCCCTGCTGTGTTGCCTCTCCAACAGGTACTGGGGTGATTGAAGTCCTCCATGAGGACCAGGGCTGGTTCACATGAGGCTGCTCTCATGTTATATATGCCCTCACCTGTCTATAGATGGCCACGTGCACTCAGTCTTCCTGGTCCGGTGACCTGTATCAGGACCCCACTGTAATGTCCCTGCCCTCCCTTTAATCCTGACCCTGAGGTCAGCTCCTCATCCATCCCCAGGTGGAGCTCCATGCGCTCCAGTTGGTCACTGACATAGAGGGTAACACCCCCTCCTCATCTCCCCTGCTTGTCCTTCCTTAAGAGCCTGTGTCCTTCCAGTCCAACACTCCAGTCACAGTAGCCATCCCACCACATCTCTGTGATGCCCGTAAGATCACAGCCCTGCAGGCCTGTGCATGTCTCCATCTCCTCTTGTTATTCCCCATGCTCCACGCTACGTGTATTTGCACAGAGGCATTGAAGTTGGGCCCTGATGAAACCAATTTAGTGGCTGGAATGCCTTTGTGCTGTACCCTGGGTGTTCTCCTGCTGTCTTGTGAGCCTTCCCCGGGCTCTGAGCCTCTAATACTGCTATTGGCATCCCACTGGTAGGAGTGGGATGGATTGAGGTTCTTCTCCCCTGGTGACTCTGGTTTAAAGCCCTCTTCACCAAAGAAGCTCGTCCCCTTCTCTGACAGGTGGGGCCCTGTCAGGCCCCTGCAGACCAGGTTTCTCAAAGCAAGTCCCATGGTCTAAGTGGCCAAACCCCTGCCTGTGGCACTGGTCCTGTAGCCATGTGTCTATTTGCCAGATTGGGTTGTCCCTACCTCTGGCCTTATTTCCTGTCTGCACTGCTTTTATCTGCTAAATGAGAGAGGATGGAGAGCAACCTCTTCTATCTTGAGGTTCTCGAGGCATTTGCTAAGAGGTGTGGAAGGGAGAGGAGCAAATCACTTCTCCAGCTTTTGACAATATAATGCTCCAATAAATATATTCCAGCCAGACTGCTTGGCCCTCTCAGTAGGGAAAAGAGGAAAGATAGAAGAACTCTGGATATTTTCCATCTTGTGAGGTTTCTCTCAAGTGTTTTCCTCTGCTTCGAGCTTTTGTTTCAAGTCTGCCTTTACTTACTGATGGTGGTTTTCTGTTTGTTCAGGGGAACTTGGTAGCCGTTGGCACTCACAAGGGCTTTGTACAGATCTGGGATGCAGCTGCAGGAAAAAAGCTCTCCATGCTGGAGGGGCACACGGCCAGAGTTGGTAAGGAGGTGGGAGGCAGAGGTTTCACGTGTTTCATTTTTTCATGATTGAACATTTTCCCTGTAAGCGAGGGATCTACTTGAAATAGCAGAACTCAAAAAGTAGCAGAATCAATATTTATTCACTGCTATGTCTCGAGCAGTCTTTCAAAATGCTATCATCTAGTAATTGGGGTGTTCTGATCTTGGGCGTGGTGGTATTTGAGTATTGCAGCAGGTGTTTCCTCTGTATCTGAGGCATTTTAGGTTTGGTTACAACATCTTTTTCACTGCCACTGGTTCCGGTTTCAGCACTGCAGACAGGCTGCTCTACACTGAGATTTCCAGTTCCCTTGTTCTGCGGGGGCTGTTATTTTTTTTGCCCAGAGGCACTGTGAATCTGAATGCCGGAGCGAGATTTGGGAACTCAAGGCACCTTCTGAGTTCTATTTCTGTGCTTTGCTGCGCTGTGAAATGTGATTTAGCGATCACTCCAGTACCTTTCTTTGTACGCTGTTCTAGGACTCCAGACAGTGGGGAGTCTGGAGGTCCTTAAGCACTGATTTATTTATTTATTTATTGTTTAAAACTTTGGCAGTTGTGGTGGCTGAGTTCTGCCCAGCTGCTTCTGCAGGACTCCTATGACATCCTCCTGTGCTCTGCCTGCCTTACAGGTGCCCTGGCGTGGAACGCAGACCAGCTCTCCTCTGGGAGTCGTGACAGGATGATCCTTCAGAGGGACATCCGGACCCCACCCCTGCAATCGGAGCGGCGGCTCCAGGGCCACAGACAGGAGGTCTGTGGGCTCAAATGGTCTACGGACCACCAGCTCCTGGCCTCTGGAGGAAATGATAATAAGGTAGAGTACTTCTGAGGAGCCATAGGAGGTTCAACATCTCTAGATCTTCACCGAGAAACGTGAGACTCCCTTTCTTTAAGGATATTCAGCCTCTCTGAGAGGGACTTTCAGTTGTTGGACTGTGTCCAAACATAAATCATGCTGAGCTTCTACTCTGTCTCTCTAATAACATTAAAAAGGCAAACTTAGTTTTGCTTCTGCATTTGGCTAATTAAATCTACAGCTTGACTCAGGGGTTGGAGTTCAGCAAAGCCACTGTCGAGCTTTACTTCCTGACTTTGTTTAGGTACAGTGAAGTTTGTTGCAATAATGTTTATATATGCAGAAGGAAACTGAATTTAGAGCTATATACTTTCTAATACCTATAACACAGGCTTGTAACTCACTGAGCACCATATGGGAGAAGCATCTTTTGGGGAGAAGCAGTGTTCGGAGCCTTTCGGAGCGGGTTGCTAGGTAGTGAATTTTGCCCACTGTCTGTGTGACAGCATGGTTGTACCGCCTTCTTCCTTCTTGGAATCACTTCTAGTGAACTGGAGCATATTTCTAAACATGTTCTGGAATAATACAGCCATGAAGACAAAAGAAGGCTTTGAGTTCATGTTCAGTGATGCTGTGGTTTTGGCTTCACAAGCTTAACTTAAGGACCGTTAGCTTCCCTGCAGCCGAGTTGTAGAGCGACTCCTTGGCTGAGCGCGGTGGTTGGTGGAACTGGCTTCAGGGCTGCAAGTGCAGAGCAGAGATGCCTGTGCTGGGGCAGAGCTGTGGGAAACCCTCTTGTTGCCCAACTGCCCTCATCAGTCCCGGTGCAACGTCGTGGTTTGTGGGCGTTGCGGACACATGACTGCAGTGCAAGTTTGATCACGTCTCTCCTCTCTGCCAGCTGCTTGTCTGGAATCACTCCAGCCTGAGTCCTGTCCAGCAATACACAGAGCATCTTGCAGCAGTAAAAGCAATCGCCTGGTCTCCGCACCAGCATGGACTCCTCGCCTCCGGTGGTGGGACTGCCGACCGCTGCATACGCTTCTGGAACACGCTCACGGGGCAGCCCCTGCAGTGCATCGACACCGGGTCACAAGTCTGCAACCTGGCCTGGTCAAAACATGCCAACGAGCTGGTAAGTTCCTCCCTGTGCTGTCCTGCTGCGGAGCTGCCCTGTGTTAGGAGGTGTAATGCATATTTCCCTTTGCCCTTCCAGGTGAGTACCCACGGATACTCGCAGAACCAGATCCTTGTTTGGAAATACCCCTCATTAACTCAAGTAGCAAAACTCACGGGGCACTCGTACCGAGTCCTATATCTGGTAAGTAATGGCCACGTCTCTGCAAACTTCTGTAGCCGCTTCTCTGGCTGCACATGTGCTGAGATGAGACCCGAAGCCATGGTGCTGGTGGCACTGCCAGCTGCCTGTGGGCTGCACTTCAAGCAGTGAAAAATGCTCTGTATCCCCGCGAGGGATGCTTTGATTTGCTGTTATGGAAATGTGAGGCTTTATTAATGAATAGCAAAGCCTGCCAGAAAACTTCTGAGGAAGCAAAGGCATCTCTTCTTGTTCCCTTAAGACTTTTCAGTGGTGACTGCCAGCAGGGGAAGAATTTGATGCTTCCAGTCCTAATTTGCCATTAAAATGCTTGCTGCAGTTAATCCACATTGATCTCATACCTGTTTCGTTACTGTTACGTAGGGCTTTCAGCGGATTCATAAGAGATTATAACTATGCTGATGTTTCTGAGGTAGATTTCAATGTAAGTGACTAATAGAGGTGCCAAATATCAGTTATATCACACTTCCTGCCTTAACATGTATTTATGATCTGGGGAGTAATAGTCTCCATTATGAATGGCTTGGATTTCTTAACACGGGAATCCTTTTGATGATATTTCCACCCGTGTGCTCCATGGCTGCATAAGTAAGATGCAAGTGCTGGAATTGGCACCTACTGAGACTGGATAAGGCACATGAAGGTGGAGGTAGTTGTTGGGTTTCTCACTGCCAGCCAAGTGGGAGGGAGAGTTAAATGTTTCTCGTTCATTACAATGAAGATGTTTTCATCCTCAAAAATGTGACATATGCTAAAGGTTGCTCTCTCTTGGCCTTAGGCTATGTCCCCTGATGGGGAGGCCATAGTTACAGGAGCTGGAGATGAAACCTTGCGCTTCTGGAACGTCTTCAGTAAAACTCGCTCGACCAAGGTACGGGTGCGTTGTGCGGGGGCTGTAGCTGTGTCCTGCAGGAGGCTCAGCCTCGGGGTTGAATCCTGTCCAGGCTTGCTCTGTTCAGCTGCCTTCCCCTGGCGTCCTCACCACGTCCTGCAGGTTGAGGGCTGGATGCAGTGAAGGGTTAAACTTGGCTGAGATAAAAAGGGATTTGCAGCCATCAGATGAAATAAAAGGCTGCTTCTGTGTGCCCAAGGCAGAGTGACAGAATGTCCTTCTCCCAGCTGTTCCAATGTGTCAGCATTTTGGGGAGCTCTCCTGAGCCCACCATCCTTAAGAATTATGGAATTATAGAATGATTGGAGTTGGAAAGGACCTTTAAAGCCCACCCAGTGCCACCCCCAGCCCTGGGCAGGGACACCTCCCACCACACCACCTTGCTCCAAGCCCCTTCCAACCTGCCCTTGAACCCCTCCAGGGATGGGGCAACCACAGCTTCTCTGGGCAACCTGGGCCAGGCTCTCACCACCCTCACAGCAAAGTTCTTCTAACATCCAATCTAAATCCACCCTCTTCCAGCTAAAAACCATTGTCCCCTGTCCCGTCACCACACTCCCCGACAAAGAGTCTTTCCCTGTAACATGCTGCTATGAACTATCTCAGTCCTCAGAGACTATTTATCCCCTGGATCCTTAAGAAATTGCTTGAAGTGGTGGCTCGGGTGGAGATGGGCCAGTGGACACTGCCACAGACAACTCTCTATCACCAAGAGCAGGTTGTGCCAGATGCTGGAAAGTGTTCTGGCAGAGGCAGTGGAGATTGGCAGGGTGATCTTAGGGACTGAGCTGTGGGGAGCAGGCACTGTTTGGTCCTGGGTGTCCCCTGGTTCCTGAGGGCTCTGGGACACAGCTTTCTGCAGAGCTGCAGGGATGGCACACCTGCCTTCCACGCTCCCTGTTAGCACTTGGGGGGGGGAAAAACAACATGGGAATATTTATGGTATTGGACTTTGAGCTCAGATCATGTGCTGAGCTTGAGATACCTCACCAGATTAGTAGTTGTTTTATTAAAAGGAAAAAAAAACAACCCACAACAGAAGCACAGAGAGTAATTGCTGCAGCACAACTCAGCACTCACTTTGTCTTTTCTTGCCAGGAGTCTGTATCTGTTCTCAACCTCTTCACCAGGATACGATAAACCCCATATACTGCAGCCCAGGAGACCACAGCCTGATGGACCAGGATAAAACCAGTACCTGGGTGTGCATGGAACCCCGAATGATCAGCCAGAAGGGGAGGGAGAATCAGGACTGGAGGATGGACCCAGCAGATGTTAATTAAATACGTGCTTGTGAACCCCGCTAGAAAGTATTTGGGCTGGGGCTGGGGAGGGGGGGGAACTGCCAAAGGTTTACAGATTCATCCTTCATAAAGGGAAACCGGGTACAAGAGAAATGTCAAACCAGCATCCTCCAACCCTTGTGTTGTGAACTGGAGCAAACCTGTGTGACACGGACCACTGAGACTGGACCAAGGCCATCCCAGCTGCTGTGTTGTCCCCTCTCGGGAGAGATGAGTGTCCTTCCCTCTGTCCTTGGATGGCCACCTCTGGAGGTAGGAGCCAGCCAGGCTTGTTCAATACCACTGGAGCAGGGAGCCCAGACTCTCCGAGTACCTGAGGGCATTGGTTACAGCCTGGCATCCCCCATATGTGAAGAAACTGGAGAACTGCTTATTTTCCTTTTTTTTTTTTATTTTATTTTATTTTATTTTACTCTTTTTTTCTTTTTTCTTTTCCAAATGGGTACTGTAGTACTTCATACAATCATTCCCTAAAGACACCTTGATTTTTGGGGTGTGCTTGACAGCTGCCTTCCAATAAAACACATTTTGGGGCTCTAAACATTGGAGGAGACTTGAAGAGGCTCCACCTTGGATAGAGCACACGCACGAAGGTCTGAAATTGCTATTGCATGTTCTGGGCTGATCTTTTTAATTAATGGAGAGGAAAAACAATGGCTTTAACAAAAATCCCACCCACAAACAACCACCACTGCGTGTGCGGAGCTTCCCACAGTGCCATTTGTGAGGGGCTGGTTGCTCTGGAGTCTCTTCCTGAGGACAAAGGCATTTGAGATGCGTTTGAGAAACACAACAGCTCCCGTGGATCTGTGTTTTTGGGGGGTGAGTGGCCTTTTCTGGCTGGAAGGGGGGAAGCACTGTGGCTGGGCAAGAGGGGGGGTTCTTTTTCTAAAGCAAGGAAAAAAAGTGTTGCTTTCAGTTGATTGGGTTTTTTTATGTCCAAGTCAATGCCAGGGACCTGTTGTTGGGGTTTTTTGTTTTGGTTTTGTTTGGTTTTTTGGTGTTTTTTTTTTCTTTAAGTTGTATTGGAAGAGAGTGCCTGCTTGTGTGTCTGGAGCCTGTGTGGCGGGTGCCATGGGATGTGGTGCAAAGCACTTGAGTGTGTGTGGTGCTTTTAATTTAAAGAGAAGCTGTTCCCCCGCCGCAGCAGCCCCTTCCTGCCCGACCCTGTTCATGTGCCAATGTGTCCCTGCCAGCCCCCTGCCCTCTCCGCTGCCCGCAAGGGCTCCTTCCTCTTCCTCTTCGTGTTCTCCTAGCTGTGTATATAGATCTTCACCTCTTCTCTGTAGATTCCATAGGCAATACTTTCTCTTTTATAATTATTATTGTTTTTCTTCCTCCTCTTCCTTTCCCTGGAACCAGACCGTAGGAGTGGTGGTAGGATAGGACTGTCCCCCCCCGGTGCCACCAGTGTCCTTACGGTGGAGCTGCTGAGGGGTGGGAGGGCTGGTGGGGAGAGGGGCCATGAGGTGCCAATCTGTTCACAACAGCCTTGACCTCATGTGCCATCACACCAGTGCCTGGGGGGCTCCGGGGCCTCCCTCTATGTGTCACAGGTGCTGGGGGGGGGGGGGACGGGACTCCGGGGGCTCCCCGCTTCTTGGCTGGCAGCGCCCAGTCTCCTAAGCCCAAACTGGCAGCCGCATCGTCGTCTTACAGCCTCACTTGCCAAAAAAATGTAATTTCAGCATAATTTTACTGAAATGTGGTTTCAGCACAACCAGGTTATTGTGGTTTTGCCACAGGAGCGAGGGGCTTCGGTTTCAAACCAGCTGGTGGCACCCCCAGCCCTTCTCTTGTCACTTGTTCCCAATGTCACGGTGTGGAGGGGTTGCCACAGAGCCTGGAGTGAGGGGGGGTAAAATTAACTCGCATCATTAAGTTGGTGAGAAGGTTTGGAGGGAAGGGACACCTACAGCGAGATGTGGTCTGTCATGGGGGGCTGTCCTGGTGACACTGCCCCAGGGGGTGGTTACACTGCGGGGAGGTGGTTGGAAGCTGCTGCTGTGGATTTTGTCCGCTGGGGATCATCTGCCTAAAGCCTGACCCCAGGAGATGCTCCTTTCTCCCCGGGGCAGGAGTAGATGGTTGAGGTGGGGGCACAGGCCAGGGGGTGGTGTCACTGGTGACACGAGGTGACGTGGGGTGAGCACGGTGCTGCCAGGGCTCCCCACTGCCCTGTGGGGATGGTGGAGGAGAGGGGTGTTTGCCTCTTGTCCAGTGGGAGTGTTCTCCAGGAGAGCCCTGGGATGGTGGGAGCTCCAGTGCTCCCAGTGGGACACTATGGGGGGGACGGGACACAGCCCCCATTGCTCTGTCCCCACACCCTGCTCCTCTCTGGCCAGGGATTCCACAAACCACATCTCTCCCTTTTCCTCACTTCGGAGCTGCCTTGGCTCACCCTGACTTCTCTCCTTGGGCTTGGCAGGGAGGGCTGGCGACTCCCGGGCCATGGCTGGCCAGTGGCTGAGCCCCCTGGCTAATGAGCGTGGCCGCAACGAGCCGTTGAGGTTGAGCTTGCTCTTAAAGCGTGGCCCAAACTCCTTCCTGCTGCCGGGGCAGGAGCGGGGCTCCCAGAGGTGCTCCCTGCAGTGCTGGGGGGACGCTGGCGGTGCCTGGGGGATGCTGTGCTGTGTGAAACTGGGTAAACTGGTATCCTCGGGGTGCGATGGGCCAGTGCTGAGCCCTGCGGGTGGGTGGAGCCAAGGGTCCTTCCAGAGTCTGTGTGACAAAATCTGCCGTGGGGCGTTGTTCTGTGTGCGGCATTGTACCGGGGGGGGCGGGGGGGGATTCAGTATAGAGCGAGCGATGTAACTTTTCCATGTAAATCATTCTAACTGGCATTAAACAAGTTGTGAGTTTATGGCTCTGGGCCTCCTCTTTGCTTTTCCAGGGGAGGGGTGCAGGGAGGCCATGGGAGTGTAGTTGCCCCCCCCAGCCCTGGGTTTGGAGTGCGCCCCCCCAGCTCAAGAGGTACCACCTTTCCCGGTGCTTGCCCTGGGTTTATGGCTCCCACCCCTTCCTGCTGCTGGCACTGGGGGAGGCGACACACGACAGACATGCAGCCCCAGCCCCCCCTGCCCAGGTCCTGGCCCTCTGTGGGATAGGCAGGGGTCAAAGGTGCCCCCGGCCTGGCGTGACAGCCCTGGCTCACCCCCCTCTCTGTGGGGCGGTTACTGGGGTGGCTGCAGCGAGGCAGGGGGCTGGGGGAGCACAGCCCCGAGCACCGTCCGCCCAGGGCTCCCGCTGCCCCTCTGCAGGTGGGGAGAAGACCTGCTCCCCCCCTGCCCCCAGCTTCTGCAGCCTGGCTGGGCCCCTCTTTCCCTGGGGCGGAGTGGGGGGGGGCGAATGTAGCAGCCTTTGTGCTAGCTCAGTCCTACTCCTGGGGGGGTCCCCAACACTCCCCTCCAGCCCCACTGCCTTTAAGAACACCCCATAAGTGGAATGCAACACCCTCCCATCCCCCCCACGTGTGCTCCTTGCCTTGCTTGACCCCTGGGGTGCTGCTGGAGGGAGGGGAGGGGAGGGGAGGGGATGTGAAGTCCTGACAGCTCCTTCCCACCCCCAACAACCAGTATGTAACTGGGGGGGGGGGCATACCAGGCCCCCTCCCTGAGGCAGGCCCTGTGCTGGAAGGCCACCCCCATGGGCTGGGGGGCCATGGGGCAGAGGGTGCAGCCTCGCCTCCCCCATCGCCCACCGCCCAGGGGGAGCAGAGTCCCCAGCCCCAAGGTGTGGGGCTGAGCTGGGGGGGTTGGGGCAGGGGGGATGGCACAGGAGGCTGGGGAGGAGAAAACAGTGGGGTGAGGAGCTGCCACTGCCTCGGTTTCCCCCCTCAAGGGTGGGGTTGAAGCCCCAGGGCCCCTCAATGGGCTCAGGATGGGGTTGAGCTCAAGAGCTGTTCGGGTGCAGGTCCTGCTCTGCCCCCCCCCCAGCACCTGTGGGAAGGTGGTCTGGTGGAAGCTCCCACCCTCTTCCCCTCCACCTTCCCGTTGTCACCCACAGTCAGAGCCCCTGGGTGCTGGGGGGGGCAGCTCAGGGTCCATCCCCATGCTCTTCTGTCCCCTTCCCCATCATCACCACGGACATCAGCACCTGGAGCCCCCTCCACCCACCAGTAACAGCCATTGGTCCTGCTGCCTGGGGAGCAGGGAGGGGGCGGGGGGGGGGGGTGCAGGGGGGGGCACTGGTTGGTGCTGGTACTGTAGCATCTGGCCTGGCCGGGTGCTGATCCCCCTCCCCAAACCCTCCAGATCCTGCAGGGGGTCAGGAGCTCACAACCTCCCTCCTCTTGTCCCAATGAATAAGGCAACCGTGTGTCTTTGGGGAAGGAACATTGTGGGGCCCCTCCAGCCCAGAGTGCCCCAGAGGCGGGGTCACATCTTTATTAATTAAATAATTCTGCCTTGCCCCCTCCCCCGCACCTGCCTTGGGGGAGGGCTGGGGACAATTGGGTGGTAGGTGCCAGGCCCCAGCCAGCTCCTCCCCACCCCCGTGTATCTCTCCTCCCCCACTGGGAGCTGCCTGGGTTCCTCTTGCTGCTGCTCGGGGTGGGGGGGGTGAGACAGAGCCCCACAACCTGTGTGGGGTCCCCAGGTGTACTGGGGGGAGCTGGAAGACACCCCCACCCCCCAAGCCTGTCCCCCCAGCTGGGGCTGAGCCTGGTGCCCCCACGATGGCTGGGTCCTTGCTGGTCTCACGTCGTATTGTACCTGGTGGGGGGGGAGGCAGGGTGAGGGGGGGTCCCCTGCTGCACCAGGGCCAGAGGGACCCTGCCACTCACTGGTGCGACAGGTTGAGGTCTGGCCAAGCCCCCACAGATGCCAACTGCTGCTCCAGCTCCACGATGCGCAGACCGATGTAGCCCGAGGACAGCAGCAGGGCCACCATCCTGGGGGACAGAGCAGTGTCAGGGTGACAGATGGGCAGGGCGACGGGGACACCCCCATGGCTAGGGAGGTGTGGGGGAACAGGAGAGCCTGCAGCGGGGACAGGGGCCCAGGGGTTGCACGAGCAGGTCCCCAGGGACTCACAGCAGGAGGTAGATGAGGATGATGGTGCTGAGGGAGCTCAGTGGCGCGACGGTCCGGGTCCACAGCGCAGTGTTGGGTCCCCCTGTCAGGACGAAGCGGTGTCAGCGCCTCTGGGCTGCTGGGAGCCCCAGTTTGGCCCCTGCAGTTGATGGGGCCAGGGGCCAGCCCTGGGATCAATCCCCAGGCTCCCCCCGAACCACCCTGGGGGCTGCGTGGCTTTGCCAAGGGCACCTGCTCACCACTGATCAGCACCATCTCTTCATCCTCCTCCGCGTGCCTGGGTGTTGGGCTTGGCCCATCTGTGTGACACCGGGTGACATTCCATGAGCACCAGGGAGGGGACAGGGCATCCTGGGGACCCAGCAGGGCACACGGGGCCACAAGGAGCCCATCCTGTGTTCCCTGGTGCTGCGGGAGACACTGTTGAGGTGGCCGAGGGCTGTGGGGTCCCTCTTGGACCCTCTATGGGTGGGAAGCAGAGGCGAGGGTG
Organism: Gallinago jamesoni; assembly: GCA_025769975.1. Classification (NCBI taxonomy): domain Eukaryota; kingdom Metazoa; phylum Chordata; class Aves; order Charadriiformes; family Scolopacidae; genus Gallinago; species Gallinago jamesoni. Next base: position 797,063 of record JAOQGH010000014.1, on the reverse strand, counting down.
GGCAGAGACATGGGGGTCGCACAGGGAGGGGGGCTCTGAGCATGCAAGGGGGACGGGCAGGTTGTGGGGCCGCCACTTACCCGGCAGCTCCTGGAGGCTGTCGGTCCCCTGGGTGCTCTGCTGCAGGTCCAACTGGCTCGAGGTCTGAAAGAGGACAAGTCCCAGTTGAGCTGCATGTCCCCAGGGCATCCACCACAGGGACACGAGTGAGACCCAATGGGGCTCGTGCCAGCTCCTGAGGGTCCTGGGGTTTTCACCAGCCCAGGATGGGGCTTCTCAATTCGACGTGTTCCCCACAAAAGCCTTCCCAAGGACCAGGCACTGACGCTGCCACCACAGCCAAGCTGATCCCAGCCCAGGGGCTGGGGGCCACGTTTCCCTCTCCCAAAATCATGGAATCAGGGAATGGTTTGGGTTGGACGGACCTTAAAGATCATCCAGTTCCATGCCCTGCCCCAGTCAGGGACACAGGGAACTCCTCCTGCTGACTGTTTCCCGGCCTTACCAGAGACTTCCTAAGGATTTCCTTGGTGTTCAGAGAGTCCGGAGGGCTCCAGTTGTTGTCCTGGACAAGGGGAGATGAAAAGGGGTGCAGGGCCGGGGGGGAAGGGGGCAGCCACCCCCATGGCCCTGCAATGGTGGGGACAGAGCCCCAGGGTGCCTGCCCCCCCCATACCTGCAGGTGTTTGCAGACCGACTTGAGGAGCTGGTAGGTGGCCTCCCGCCGGCGCAGCGACACGAAGAGGAACTGACAGGGAGAAGGAAGAGGGTTTGTGCCCTCAATCATAGCCTGGAGCCCCCCAGCCGTGGGGGCCAGGGCATCCCAAAGAGCCCCGGGCTGAGCTGCCCCCCCCCAAAAACCATTCCCGTCCCCACTCTCTCACCTTCTCCCCCTCGGCCGTGCGGATGCTGAGCGCATTGGGCACCAGAAGCGCCGTGTTGGTCTTCTTGAGGGCCGAGATGGAGGCGACGGGGACCACCGCCTGTGCCAGGTTGGGGGGGGTGGGGGGGGACATGACGACAGGCAATGTCACCATGTCTCTAGCTGCTGCCCGTGCCCCCCAACACCGCAGCCGTGGGCCCCGCGCCTGTCCCCTGCCCACCTTGATGTCCTTGAGGAGGAGGCTGGAGTGGAAGCAGAGGTGGCGGGAGGAGACGTAGAGGCGGCCGTGGTAGGGCACCTCTCTCTGCCAGGCGCAGGAGAAGCAGGCCAGCAGCACATCCCGCTCGGCGAGCTCCCCGAAGGCTTTGCGGTAGCTGGTGGCACGTTTGCTCGGCTGGGGGGGGGGGTGACACACCAGGGCGTGGGGGTGGTGCTCGGGGCACATCCCTGTCCCCACACGGGCACCCCACAGCCCCCCCTGCTCCATTGTCACCTCTGCCACTCCCTCGGCACCTGCCCCACAGAGAGCGTCCCACCAGGGCTGCGGGGTTGGGGGTGCCCCCTGTCCCGGGGCTCCAGTGTCCCCGGACTCACCGAGGGGGACGGGTGTCCCTGTGTGGCTGCCGCCTCTTCCATCCCCTTGCAGAAGGAGGGGTCGCACGTTTTGGATCTGTCGGGCAGCAGCAGCCAGGGGGTGAACTGAGGGGCTGCCCCATACGTGGCCATCATATCCTCTCGCCCAGGCAGGAGCACCTGGGGGGGGGCATGGCCACACAGAGTGGCAGGAAGGGAGGGGACATGTCCCCGGGGTGGGGTGGGGGGTCAGCACCCACCTGGCCAGCACAGGGTGCTCCATCTGGGCACTGCCCTTCTCCTCCAGGCTCTGCCACTGCTTCTCCTCCAGCACTCCCTGTCCCCTGTGCCTCAGTTTCCCCGCCATGACAGACCGGTCCCCATGCAGCTGGGGGAGAGAGGGCAGGTTGGGTGGGGGGGACAGTCCCCACAGCAGGTTGAGGGGGGGTGGTGGTGGGTGTCCCGTCCTCCCCCCCCGCCCATCCCTGCAGCACAGCAGTTCCCACGGCGGTGTCCCCCCGCCCGGCCCCCCCCCCCCCCCCCAGGGGGGGGTACATAGGGGGTCATGTACCAGGAGTGGGACCCGGTGGGACTTGTGCCACCTTGAGCCCACCCTCGCGCTCTCCCACCCCATGGTGGCACAGGGATCCCCTCATCCGGCAGGTCTCCCCCTCGATGCCCCTCCCTCCCCTCTCCCCCGGCTCCCGGTGTTCCCGTGGGGGGTACACCCTCCCCCCCGCCTCCATCCCAGCATCTCCGCGGGGACAGGCAGTGTTCCGGCGCCACCACCCCCCCCCCGGCACCCCCCGCCCCCCGCCTCACTTTCCCCGCCGCGGCGTGTCCCCGCAAGCTCCCCATCGACCGGCTCCAGCAGCTCCCGCACCCCGGTCCCGCCGCACCGGCCCCCCAGCCCGCACCCGGAGCCGCCCGGCTGGGGATGAAAGGCGGGGACGGCGGGGGCGGACCCCCAACTCCGCTCCCCACGGGCGGGTGGGTGCCGGGTCCCCCTCCGGTGCGGGGAGCGGAGTGCGTGGCCGGGCGGGAGACGGCTCCGTGGCCGGCCCCGGGTGCGGGCAGCGGAGCCCCCTCGACGGGGCAGCCCCTGACCCCCCTACCGGTACCTGGCGGCGGGCACGGCCGAGCCACCCCCGTCCCGCCTGCACCGTGTCCCCAACTCCTGCCTCGCTCCTTCCAGAGCCGTCCCCGTCCCGCAGCCGCCTCCTCCTCCTCTTCCTCCGGCGAGGAAGGGCGGGCAGGCGGGGCCGCCGCAGGTCGCAGGGAGGCGTCGGGACAAACACCAGTCCCGGGGTGGCCAGTGGGAATCCGTGCCACCCAGCCCAGGGCACCCGGCCAGCTGCGAGGGGGCAACCGGGCATCACTGGCACATACACGCACACACACTCTCACACATATACACGCACGCACACACCCCCACACACTCAACACCCGCACACACACACCCGCACACTCACACCCGCACACTCACACCCGCACACGCACACCCACGCACACACACACCCCTCCACCTCCCCCCCAACACACTACATTACCACCCCCCACCCCCATACACCCCCCACACACATACCATACACACACACACACACACACCCCTCAGGAGGCTGTTAGTCACCCTGCCACCATGGCCACCTCACTGAGCCCGTGGGCCAGGGGGGGCTTCTGCACGGAGTGTCCCTCCTCGGCTGTGCCACCAAGTGCCACTTGGGTGATGCTGGCACTGGCCCAGGCGGGAGGAAAGGGGCACGAAGCATCCTCCTCACCCCACAGCCCCCCACCCCGGCCCCAGCTCCTTCCACCCCCTGATGTGGTGTGGGACCCTGGCCCACAGGGGAGGGGCTAAAACCCACCCCCACATGTGGCCACCGTGGGCAGAGCTGCCCAAGCAGTGTCCCCTGCCCTCGCTGGGGACGCCCCAGTGACTGCCCCCCCCAGGGGGTGAAGGTGTGCTCTGTGGGCGCTGCTGTGACCCCTCGGGGAGTGGGGGGATGTCAGGCACCCCCCACCCAGCCCGAGCTGGCAGCCTCAAATCCCAGCACACCCCCAAATACTACAGGGATCCCCCAGCATTGCCCCCCCCCCCAGTGCTCGGTCCCCATGTCCCTCCCTCCCCCAAGCAACGGCTTCTGTGCCCTGGCCCCTCCGTGGGGCAGGTTTGGCCACTGGCCCCCTTGGGGGGGGGGGTCTCTGCCGTGGAGCAGGTGGTGGCCCCCTGAGGCTGAGCCGCACTGAGGAGAGTGAGGAGGGGGCAAGACAGGGCTGGGGGGGCCCAGTGGAGCCTGGGGGTGCAGGGAACGGGATGGGGAGAGGCCCTCCCTCAGGCCACTGAGGCATGTGCCAAGGCCACCAAGCCACGTGCCAAGGCCACCGGGCCACCACCACACCCGTGCTCTCTGGACCGGGACTGATAAAGCCTTTCCCACAGCCCCCCCGCCCCGCGGGCACTGCCAGGAACGGGAGCACTGGCGGGGGTGGGCCCTGGGTGCTGGGGGGGGGGGGAAGGGGGCTGCAGCCCCCGGGACACAGCTCTGTTTCCCCCCCCCCCGCCTCAGCTTTAACACCCAACCCCCCGCAGGACCCAGATCTGTCACCTCAGGACTCAACCCTGTCCCCCCGGGGCCCATTTCTGTCCAGCTCTGTGTCCTGTCGTCGTCCCCCCAGCTTTGTCGCCCCCCATGACCCACTTCTGTCGTCGTCGTCCCACCCCCCCACCCCCCCCCCCGACCCCGCAGAACCCATTAGTAACCCCCTGACCCAGCCCTGTCGTCGTCCCCTAAGCCCCGTCCCCGTCCTCCGCCCAAGACCCAGCCCTGTGTCCCCGGGGGGGGGGCGCCCGGCGCCGCCGGGGGTGAGGAGACAGTGGGGCCCCCGGCGCGGCCGCGCTCCATCAAGGAGAGCTCCCATTGGCTGCCCTGCCCCGGGGAGGCGAGAACAGCCGCACAGGAACCAATCGTGAGGCTCCAGCGCTGCCGCGCGGCAGCCATTTTGTTTGCGGGCGCAGCCGCCATCCTTGTTGAGGGCGGCCATCTTGAGGGCAGCTCTCCTTCCTTCAGGATAACCCACCGCTCCCCCGTGCTGGGGAATAACGTAGAAAAGAGGAATTACGTCTGGTTAAACCCCAAGAGAGCCCTTGTGCACCCCTCAAATCCCCTACCCTGCTCCTGCCCCCCTCAGCGATAGGGGTCCCCAAGGCCCTGGTGCAGGGAAGACACAGGGGCCATTTATCCATGATTAGAGGTGCTTTGTTTTGTTTTGTTGATTTTTTTTCTTCTTTTTTTTTTTTTCTCCTTCTTTAAAAAGTGCCATTTGTACATACTGACCTTAACAAAAGCAGGTTAAAACCGAGGTCTGGGTACCCGTCCCCCCCCAAAATGCTAGCCCAGGGCCTTCTAGTGTTAACACTTGTGCGAGCACAGGGTGACATCCTTCATGTGTCCCCAGGCAGGGCACGGAGGGGGGACAACGAGTCTAGTGCAACATGACGGGGAGACGGGGCCCAGGCGCCCCCTCCCCTGCCGTAGGGGTCCCTCCCAGTGCGGACACCAGGGTGGCCGAGGACAGGGGTCCTGCTCAGTTGACGGTGTCCCTGTGGCCCCGTCCCTCCATGCTGTCTGTCCCGCTGTAGGATGTCTGCGTTCCGCTCAGCCCCTGCACGCAGATGGCACCTGCAGGGACAGGAGGGGAGGGACAGGTAAGGAGCCATCATGGCTGCTGGGGTGGCCCATCACACTCTGGGCTGCACCTTCTCTCCAGCTGCTGGCACCATGTCCCCAAGGCAGCGTGGGGGGGGGGGTGGTGTCTGTCCTCTTCCCCCATCCCACAGCAAGACACAGTGGGGCAGAGTGGGTACTGAGCCACTGATGCCTGCATCCTCGGCCTGGCAAGGGGCAACCTGTCCCCGACATTGGGCTACCAGCATGTGGAGCAGCCCCTGCCACCCCTCGGTGACCCGAGGCTCAGCATGGCAGGCACAGCTCCCGGCTCCAGGGCCAGGAGTGACAGTGGCGGGATGGTGGCCCTGTCCCATGAGGGTCTCCCCCTGGGCAGGACTATGAGTGTCCCCACAGCCAGCCCTGCCACCACACCCCCAGCTGGGACCAGCATCCCACAGCTGGGGACATCTGGAAAGACACTTTTGCTTTAGTCCAGGCTGGCACAGGACACAGGGCTCCCAATGCCCCAGCCCCACGCCTGGCTCCCCCCGGTGCTCCCAGCCCCATGCCTGGCTCTCCCTGGTGCCCCCAGACCCACTCACGGTAGCGGATACGGATGGGCCAGATCATGATGCAGCACAGAGAGGCGACGGCAGCGACAGCAATCCCTCCGGTGACCAACACCATCACCCAGTGGTAGAAGCTGACGCAGGCAGAGCAGCAGAGCTCAGTCCTGCAGGGAGAGGACAGGAACATGGCTTGGAGGCCAAGGTTGGAGTGTGGCCCAGTGGTCCCCAGTGCCAGCCCCACATCCTTGGGATCAGGACTGGTTCACACTGGGATGCAAGGGAAAGGACCAGGGCAAGGAGGGAGGGCAGCACCCTGCATGCGTCCCTCATCTAGGGCCAGAAGAGGAGTCAAGGGAGGATTTAAGACAAATTGGAGCTGGTTTCCATCCGTGTCTCTCGCTCTGAACCAGAGATATTTGCTGCCCAGCCCCCCGGCCATGTGGCTGGAACTGCTTACGGGCACGGGTGCAGGTTCTGGATCACCATCACAGCCAGGCCGTTGGCCATCTTGTCTGTGAAGCTCATGGCGCCGTAGACGAAGGCACCGCTGTGCTGCAAGGGGAGAGGAAACCTCATGGCGGCTCTGCTGAGGCCAGCGGGCGCTGGCAGTGAGAGCCTTGTGCCCTCTCATGGGCAGAGCCCATATTACAGCAGGGCCCGGGCACAGGGGATGGGGCTGCCCATGCCGGACAGCGCAGCCCCCTCCCAGGGCTCCCCGCCCCCCCCACCAGTGACTGCCCCATCCTGCAGGCTCCGAGCTCTGCGGAGACAGCACGGTCTGGCCCAGCCCGGAGGAGCAGACGTACCGTGTTGGTGCCGATGAGGTCTGCCGTCATGGAGAGGGAGGTGACCAGGATGGTGGCAGAGCCAGCCCCGAGCAGTGCAGCCGCCCCGTAGATCTCCGCTCCCATCTGCCTGGCCAGCATCACCCAGGACGCAAAGGCCAAGATGACCAGGATGCCCACGAAGTAGGTCATCTGCTCCGGGCCAGCATGAGGACAAGGGAGAAGGGAGAGCTCAGAACCCAGCTCGGCTGACATCCGGCAAGGCAGGGGCCAGTGGGGAGGGCACAGGGACCACCTGCTGCTGACACCCCGTGGGGGACAGCCCTGGCTCCCTCCCAGGTTTGAAACAAGGAGCCCCCAAACACCTCGCAGTGGTCCAGGCTGTTTTACAGGCTGTTGGAAGCAGCCTAAGAGCTGAGGGTGCCTGCACAAGACACGGGGACACCCAACTGGGAGGAGAGGTGGGGCCTTACAGGGGAGGGTAAAGGAGGACGCACTGGAGAGGCAGCCCCCTCCTGCTGGCACTGCAATGACTGCCTCAGCCAAACCCTCCCTCTGCCTCTCATGGGCACCACGGGGCTCTTCCAGCCTGGTCAGGGCTGACTCTGGACCATCATTGCTTTCCCCAGCCTCAGAGATGGGGCAGACCCATGTCCCTCCACTTGTCCCACCACCTGCACTGCCCAGCAGTGGGCGCTGCAGCAAGGGGAGCCTGCAGAAGATGCAGGAGTTACAGAATCACAGACTGGTTTGGGTTGGAAGGGACTTTAAAGCCCACCCAGTGCCACCCCCTGCCCTGGGCAGGGACACCTCCCACCACACCACCTTGCTCCAAGCCCCCCTCAACCTGCCCTTGAACCCCTCCAGGGATGGGGCAGCCACAGCTTCATGGGGCAACCTGGGCCAGGCTCTCACCACCCTCACACCAAACAAGTTCTTCCCCACATCTCAGCTCCATCTCCCCTC
>JAOQGH010000014.1:740588-751159 GCA_025769975.1 Gallinago jamesoni | reverse complement strand
CCCTGGAGGGGTTCAAGGGCAGGTTGGAGGGGGCTTGGAGCAAGGTGGTGTGGTGGGAGGTGTCCCTGCCCAGGGCAAGGGGTGGCACTGGATGGGCTTTGAGGTCCCTTCCCACCCAAACCAGTCTGTGATTCTAAGAAAGGATCCCTCTTGTAGGAATTCCCACACCGAATATATCATGGAGCAATTTGTGGAGAAACACCTTGTTCACTGTTATCAGAGAAACTGAAGAACAGGAACGGGAGGTAGATGTTGATGTTTAGAATCCACAAGTCTTACACACCTGTGGACAGCAGTGCCCCCCCCCCCCAAAAGGGATCCCCGGGATTTCTTGCCTCACTCAAACAGCCCACGGAGGGGGGTTCAGATGGTGGAATAGAACTGGAGAGGGAATTTGTGATCTGCATTGCCAGCTCCAGAGGGAAAAGGATCGTACTGGCTCTGCAGAAAGGCCAGGGAAGCTCTTCCCAGGAATGGGAACGGGAAATGTGCATTAGGGACTTTAATTCCCAATATTCCTGCATTGTGTAAATTAGATTCAGAGTTACGGTTGAGAACTTATTTAAAAAGGTATAAACTAACTTGTAATCCTCTGATGGACAGGGCGGCGGCCACTTGCTCTTCTGCTCGATGGTTCACCCCATGGCTGGGGACAATGGAATTCAAAAAAAGCCACCGTGAATAGCTCAGCCCGAGGAAATCGGGAATGAGACCTCGGATGCAATTTGGGCTCTGCGAGAAGGAAGTAACAACTATTGCTGCACAAAACAGAACAGCCTCAGATGTAACGCTGGCCTCAGACAGGGGTGCGTACTGGAATTAGTACCACTTGTTGTGTATTTAGTGGTCAAAGTGGTCAAATTTCTACAGATCTGAATGAAATCTGGAAACACAGCTTTTGTGTGGAATATAAAGAAAGATGACACTTCCTTTAGGATTTGAAGAGCCACGGAAGTGGTTCACCTCCTGGTTCCCTGATTTAACATCACGGATAAAGAACCTGAGAGCTCTTTTCATTACTGTTTTTATGACTTTTGTGTGCACGTGTGTAATGGTACAACGTACTTGTCCATGCTGTTCTAAGGGCAGTAGCTGTGAGGAGCGATGAGACTGATGGTTACACCCTAGAGAAGTCCCACGGGGGGGACTGTCACCAGAGCGTACCCTTGAAATGGTTAATAGCAACCAATGAGCAGAGCCAGGCAGGAGGGTTCTGTTCTTGAGCATGTGCAGAGGATGATTAATGAAAGAACTAATCAAGGGAAGCAAATATTGTTAATGTTCTTGAGGAGGAACATATGGACCTTGAGAATGCTACTAATCAACATGTTTTGAAGTTTGGCCAACTTGGCAAGATAGTGAGGATTTAGCCTCCTGAGCTGAACAACCTTCATTCTAACACTAATCCTCACGCCCACGGATCAAGGCGACCCTGGCCCAGGTGAAGACCCTTCCCCTGAGCGTGGATATGAGCTGTAACTCCTCTGTGCAGCCACATGTGAATCACTGACTAATCACACAGAGGTGGGGGGAACTAACAGGATAATGATGATGTAAAATGTGCAGTTAAACTGTGCAGAAAGTCCCGTTTGGTGTGTTTGATTTGTGGGAAACCACCCAGCCTCGTGTGACACTGTCCTGTCCTGGCACGTGACACCAGCCACTGCACAATGAGGAGTGGAGCCAATTTTTTGGACAACAGCAGAGCCCCTGGGCCATGGCCCAGAGGCACTGAGGCCAGCAAGCCCCAGCCCAGCCCTGATGTGCTTCCCAAGGGACCTGACACCTGCTGAGCGTCGCTTGAGGCCCTCGGGGACACCCAGCGCAGCGATGGGGACCCAGGGAATGCAGCTGCGCCTGGGCCAGGGCAGCGAGAGCCGCTCAGGCTGGGGGAGGAGGGACTGGAGGCCACGGAGACCGGATTTTCCCCTGTAAGGAAATCCCATCCAACACCCTGCTCCTCCTCCCTGCTGGGGCAGGCGCCACACAGCCATTGAACTCTTCCATCCGGCAGCTGGGGTCGGGTCAGGGGGGTGGTGACATTCCCAAGGCTGGGGGAGCCAGATCCCAGGGGAAAATGGCCAGAAATGTGGCCGGCTGGGGGGACAATGGGCAGAGGGAGGTCTGTGGCAGTGGGAGCACTGGGGCAGGTGGAGCCAAGGGTGCTGTGGCTCCAGCTAGGGAGCACCAGGGCTGGCAGCAGTGATGGGAGCGAGCGGCTGACAGCACATGGGGATGGGGTGACAGACGCCAGAGGCATGGGAGTGATTACACCCCCCCCCAACACTACCCAGCCCCCAGAGGAGCTCCCAGTGTGGGACTGGCTGGTGACGATGTGCAGGAGAGCCCTACGGTGCCCACAAACAGGATACCTCAGCTTAAACAACCCCTATTTATTTGTATCAAAGTCTTGGGGTCCCTCAGGGTAAAAGGAAGGACAGGGAAAACCCTCAGGAACAGGCCCTGTGCTGGGCCAGGGCTTGGGGACATCCAAAGGACAGTACCTGTGACAGGGGATGACACCCCCTGCCCACCCCACTGTGCCAAAGTTCCAGAGGGGGAGGCGAGCAGCCCCTCATCTGCGGTAACGGTAACGCTTGAAGTGGAACCAGAGCTGGAAGATGCCATTGGCAAACTGGCAGCGGAAGCCGTGGCGGTGGGAGTATTCCCACTCCCGGTTGACAATCTTGAAAGCGATGTCCTCGTAGGGTGGGCCGGCGTGGAAGCGCAGGATGGCAAAGTCCTTGTTGTCCTGGCAGGCCTCCAGGAAGTACTCAGGCGTCGAGCGCTTGTCGATGAGGTCAGGGTAGAAGATGTTGAACTTGTAGCCCTGCACGATCTTCGGTGGGGGGTTGTCGAAGTCGTAGTGGGTCTGGTTGTACTTGTTCCACTCAAAGCCCGTGTGCACCCGGTTGAAGAAGCGGGGCTTGCGGGGCCGGTACTTGTCAGCCCAGAGATAGGCCTTGCCCGTGAGGGGCATCTCCACGCTGAACTGCGCCTCGTCTGCACCCATGCCCTCCTTGGCCTTACGGAAGAAGATGTCATCGGCACTCTCAGTGGCATCACCTGTAGGGAGAAGAGGTGACATCGGTCCTGCAGTGCCAGCCAGGCCTGGGCTGTGGGGACACTGCTGGGGCATGCAGAGGGCAGGAGCTGGGCAGGGGATGCGGAGCTGGAAATGAAGATGAGCCCTGTGGACTCCAGGCGGGCATGGGGCTGAGTTGTGCTGGGAAACTCACCCAAACCACCCTTCCCTCCCGCCCGCAGCCCAGACAGTGGGGGGGCTGGGAGTGGGGAAGGACCTGACACAGGCACCCACAGGGAACACCAGCAGTCTGAGCCCCATCCCCCTGCTCTTGTCCAGGTCACAGCATCCTTTGCTGCCTGGGGCATCCCCTGCCAGGCCAGCCCTGGGTGCATGCTCCAGATCCACCCTTTTCTGAGGGCAGTGTCCCCCCCTCCAGCCCCACACCCCTCCGTGCCGGGCAGTCTGTGAGGCTGGCAGGTGATTGCCTGCCTGTAGGGCTCCTACCTGTCACCTGGAGCTGCTGCCGCAGAAGCAGCAGCCGATGGGCGTCCTCCTCGGCCTCCAGCACGTGGGCGTCGAAGGGCAGCTCGTTGGCACCCAGCAGCTGGGGGCTGTACTTCCCCGCGTCGTAGTCATCCAGGCTCTGCTGGATCAGATCCTCCTCCATCAGCACGGCTTCCCCCTCGGCCTCCCCTTTGGCCTCTGCATCCTGCTCAGCCTCTGGCTCCGAGGACGGGCCCGGCTGTACCAAAATGCTCTCCTCTGGATCCAGCCTGCAAGGAAGAGAGAAGAGAGAACTGGGACGGGGATGGTACCCTCCTTCTCTGCTTACCTCAACTCTGTCTACAGAAGAACAGAAGCATGAGGATGAACTTTCTGTCCCGGCTGCCCCCAGGGAGAGGCCCAGATGTCTGTGCTCCCCAAGGAAATGGCTGCGTACCTGTCGCTGGGGGAGGCTGGCTCCTGTTTGATGATGGGGAAGAGTGGTTCGCTCTCCACACCCTGCTCCTGCTTCAATTTGTACAGCTTCTGGCGCAGCACGTCCTGGTGCCGCTCCCGCAGCCTGTGAAGAGGAGATGAACCGTCAGGTCCCACCCAGCAGAACCACCTCATGCCCACACTGCCTGGAGCTGTGATACCCACATCAGGCAGAAATCGGCTCGGTTTTGGACAGTTTGGGGATGAACTCTCCTTCTTGGAGACCTCACTGTAAACACTGCCACTGGAGAAGGGACTGAGTATCCATCGCTTTTCCACTCTTGGGAAAGCCAACCATATTGGAAAAAGTATAAAATCCCCCCACCAATGACTTTTCGGGTTTGTGCTTCCCCATCCCTGCTCACAGCAGGGTCTGTGCTGCCCCTTTCCACAGCCTCAGCCAGGGGACAGTCCGTGCTCTCACCTGGCCCGAGCCATGTAAGCCTTCAGCTGCTGCAGGAGGCTCTCCCAGTACCCGATGTCAAGGTTGGGTCCCCCTGCCCGGATCTTGCTCTCGATGCCCTGGTACAGCACTTGCAGCTGGTTGTATGTCTTCCCCTTGAACACGGACTGCACGTCTGAGCTGACAGAGGCGTTGACACCATCCCGGCGCTCCCCTGGACAGACAGTGGCAGCCAGTCAGTCTCCGAGCACCCAGCCTGCCTTCGCCCAGGTCCTCCTGGGCTGCCCCCAACAGCAGAAGGCTGGACCCCAGCAGGGGTGGCTGCCAGATCCACAGCTTTCATCCAGCAGATCCCAGAGAACCCCTTTGATCCCAAGTGCACACAGCAGGTCCTACGCCCTGCTTCACCCACTGCTTATGGTCCCCTTGACACTCACACCAGGCTCTGCCTTCCCCCTGACCTGGTCCTCCTTTCCCAGAGGCCTCCAATTTGCGGAGCTTGGCTATCTCATCCTCTGTGATGATGGTCATGTCCCTCCAGAAGTCCACATTCTTCCCTTGTTCCAGCTCCATGTAAACCTGCAGGCAGAAGACAAGCAGAACATCAGGCAGCTGCTCCACATCACAGGCAGGGGAGCAGAGCTGAGGGGCCTGGAGCTGCTGCCCCTTGGCCAGCGCTGGCATAGCTGGCACCTGGATGTCCTCCACCAGATCCTCCATGTCGGAGACAGTCAGGCCATTCAGGAAAGTGTAGGGCTCGTGCATCTCCACAGCCAGGTCATCATCCTCTGCACTGATATACTTGGCCAGAAGGTCAATGGGTTTTGCCCTCCCATCCCGAATCCGGATCTTAGACCTCGGAGAGAAGAGACGAACAGTGAGTGGTGCCTGCCACCCTCTGCTCCATGGCGGGCCCGGCCCCACAAAACCACACACCTACCGCAGCTTGGCCTGCTGCAGGTGGAAGTTGTCCTCCTGCTCCTCCCAGGTTTTGAAGTGCTCTGCCTCTTTCTCTCGCTGCAGCATCTCCAGCTCCTGCTCACGCATCGCCTTCTCCCGCTCCCGCTCCAGGCGCAGCTGCTTCACCTGCCCAGGATAGAGAGAGATGCGAGGCCACCATGGATGTGGCACCCAAGCAGGACACCCAATCAAGGGCGCAGCTGTAACCCTGCTCACTGAGCTGCCTTGGCTCCTGCCATCAGCCCAAGGCTCCCAGGGAGCCAGGAGCCACGTGAAAGAGCCAGCCTGGACCAGCAGGGCTCCAGTACTCGCTGCCCACTGCCAGCCCTTTGGAAGACAGAGGACACAGGCACAACCAAGTGCCTCAGTGCCATGGCCTGGAACTTGTGCTCCTCAGCACTTCCTGAGATGGACTCAACCCCAACAGAAGAGCCTTCTCACCCTTGAACAGAAGAAATCGGCATACTGTCCCCCCCTGATCCTACAGCCTATGGGCACCCCCAGTGAGAACAAGGGGCCTTCCAGGACTGGGAAAACTGGGCTGTCAACAGATGGTGGGAGGGGACATGTGATCCCACCTTCTGCAGCTCAAGGCGATTGTCCTCCTGGATTCGCTTGTTCCTCTCCTTCAGGTCCTTCTCATCCAGGTGGCTGATTCCTTTCTTTTCCAGGGCCTGAAACAGAGTGGCCAAAGGAAACTATGAAACCCAGCCACTGCTAGAGTCCCTCACCAGCCAGCAAATGCTGCCACATCCTCTACTTCCACTGATCCAGCAACCTCTGGTCCTGTCAAAGATCCTTAAATCTCTCAAATCCTACTCCTGAAGCCACTCAGCAAAACCCAGGCTCAGCCCAGGGACGCCACTGGACCTGGTGAGCGCTTACACACCAGTAACACTGCCCAGCACTCAGCTCCCAGCAGGTCAGGGTCCCTCTCCTGCCTCGTGAGCAACCTCCTCATCCCACACCCTGGCTACAGACCTTGGTCTTCAGGAGAAAAGGGGTAAAACTCCACTAAGCTTGTCAGAAACACCCAGCTGCTGCTCTAGATGAGCGCTTTGCTCTTGTGTGATTGCCTTTAGCGTTTCAGAGGTTCTCATCTCAAGCAAAAGCCCCCCCCTCCTGACAACCCACCGCTCCTCTGTCCTGTTCCATCCCATGGCAGCAGCAGAGGCACGATCTCCTTCAAGCAGTCCCCTACAACACACAGGTGTGGAAAAGAGCTCACCTTGCTCCAGATGAAGGTGCCCAGCAGGTTGTTGTCCCCAAAGGGATTATCGGTGTTGGTGTAACCCATGTACTCCTCTCCCCATCCCATCTTCTCCCGCTTTTTCCTCTCCTTAGCCTCCTTCTTGGCCAGCCGTCGAGCCCGCTTCTCCTCTGGCGTCTCCAAGGCTTTCATAAGTGCAGCCTGCTTCTTCTTCTCCTCCTTCAGCCTTAAGCGCTCCTGCAGGCTCAGCTGTTGCCCCGTCTCCTCCCTGCCCCGGGAGCGCGGCGGGGAGGAAGAGCTGACAGAGGACACGGAAGACTTGGAGCCATCTCTCTTTCTCCGCTGCTCTCTGCTCCGGGCTCTCCTCTTGTCTCTCTCTCGCTCGCGCTCTGAGCTCGAGCCAGAGGAGCGATCCCGGGACCGTGAGCGGTGCTTCTTCTGGCTTTTATGGTGCTGGTCCCTGTTTTTGCTTTTCTTCTTCCATTTCTGTCTGTCATCGCCAGACTCAGAGCTGGAGTTGGGGGAAAGCCACGTTTCAGTTGGGAAATAGTTACAGGCTTCTTATCAGACAACGGGCACTCTGCAACAGGAAGCGCCTTTCCCTGCTGCAGATCTGACCCCAGCTGCGGCCAGAGGTGCCAGCAGAGCTGAGAAAGCTCAAAAGCACTTTCATGGTGGTACCTGCTCCCCTGCACCACCCCTTTTCCCCCAGCAAATGTGTCCAGGGTAGAGCCACCAAGCTGATGAGGGGTCTAGAGAACAAGTCATATGAGGAGATGCTTAGAGAACTGGGCATGTTTAGTTTGGAGAAGAGGAGGCTGAGGGGAGACCTCATTGCCCTCTACAACTCCATGAAAGGAGGGTGTAGAGAGGTGGGGGTTGACCTCTTCTCCCAAGGGAATAATGACAGGACCAGGGGAGATGGTCTGAAGTTGGGGCAGGGGAGGTTTAGATTAGATATTATGAAGAATTACTTTTCTGAGAGAGTGGTCAGGCAGTGGAAGAATGGCCTGCCCAGGAAGGTGGTGGAGTCGCCATCCCCAGAGGGATTTAAGAAACGTGTAGACATGGCTCTTCAGGGCATGCTCTAGTGCCTGAGATTGTTGGTCTGTGCCTGTTTCTGTGTGGGTGTGGTGTGGGTTTTTTTTGTGGTTGGACTCGATGATCTCAAAGGTCCCTTCCAACGCTGAATATTCTGTGATTCTGTTTTGCATCACAGACGTCACTTTCCAACCACTCCTCAGCCCAGATCAATTCAACCCCCCCTAACTCCACGCCTGCGGCCCTGCCGCGGCCTCTCCCCGCGCCTCCCCCTCAGTCGGGCACCGGGGACACTGAGAGGCCCGGTTTGCCTCACCCACTCCCCTCAGACGCGGCCTACCCGCTCCAGGGCCCGCTCCCTCCCAGCCACCGCGCCGCGGCCCCACTTCCTCCTCACCCCGAACTCGCTTCCCGCCGACGTCCCCTGCTCCTACTCCGGTACCGCCCTTTCTCCCGGCTACCGGAGCGCTCCCGGCCCCGCTCCCGCCGAGAGCGGGACCGTCGCCGCCGAGCTGGGCTGCGCGACCCAGAACCCATCGGTCACGGCTCCGCCCCGGGGCCCTTCAGCGGGGAGGGCTGCCTGTCGCGCTTGCCTGAGCCGACCGGGTGCCTTGCCGTTGCGCTGCCTGGCAGGCGCCGCCTGGGCAGCCCCATGGCAAGGCCCCCGGCCTCGCGCCCGCCTCTTCCGTCCCGCCCCCTTTTTTGTCCTTTTTCCCCCCCAAAATGGAGCCGTGAGGCCTAACCGCGAGCGCCAAGAGAGAGGAGGCCGGAGCGAGCAGAGACTACAGTATGCTTTATCACAGAGCCGAGGACAGATAGCATCAATTTTACAGTTCTCTGGAGAGAAAAACAACCAAAAAAAAAAAAAAGGAAAAAAATCACCTCAAAATAACTGGGAAAAAAAGAAAAAATAAAGCGCTCGTGACTTAGCCCCCCCAAAAACGTGACAACACCCATGGTATTGCATCCCCACGCTCCTCCCCACCCCCCATTACTTACATACATTCGTTACGTGGTGCGCGCATGGAGCGGACAGGGAAAATGAGCAAGAATGGGAAGGTCCGACAAGAACGCAGCTGGGTTCTGATGGGAGACACATGAAAGAAGGGAGATCAGACGTGATGCCCCGGGCTTCCCCCTTCTTCGTGGCTGGGGGTGAGCGGAGAGGGAAGGCCAGGCAATGGGAGCCAAGGGCTTAAAAACCTTCCCGAAGTGGGATTTTCGGCATGGATCACTGAGCCGCTCGCTGCAGAGACAATGGCAGCCAAGAACTGGATCCCTCCTGTGAGCATTCGGGGCTCTAGCCATCTCCTCTGCTCTACCCCTGCCTGCAAAGAGCTCGATGGTGATCATAGAGATGCCCTTTCCTCGTGCCAGTCTGTACCTGGCGGGCAGAAGCCACCTGTGGCTTGGCATAAGCCCGAGCTGAAAGCTCACTGGCAGCCTCAGCAGCAGGGAACGTTCCAGGCATCCCAGTGGGGATAATGGGGATGGAGGAGAGAGTTGGCAAACAGCGAGGTGGGAACTGTCTGTGGAGCAGGGCTCAGATCCCAGAAGAATAAAAGAAATGCTCCTTTCAGCGATGGAGAGAGATGGGGTGACAGCAGGGCCACTACAGAAAGACCCGATGGAGAAAGTACAGGCAACTGAGGACCCAGATGAGCTGGAGGGATGTTCAGACCAAGGACAGGTGATGGTTTTTCTCCCCCAAATCCAGCCAGTGCTCTTTCCTGTGGGCAAGACCTTGTCCTGCCCTCCTCTGATGCTGCAAAGGCAGCACTGACAGCGCCTGGGAAACGCTCCGGAGCTCCCTGACACTCTCATGCTGCAGCACAGGGCAGAGGTGGACAAAGAGTGTCCTTTTATTCCTTCAAGGTCCTTTTATTCCCCCAAGGTGAGTGGAGACTGGGCAGTTCTCCAGCACCGAGGGAACTAGACACACAGCGAGGAGCGCGCAAGCCAGGGAAGAGGCAGCTTCCATTTCAGATCAGCATCTCCCTAAAGTAAGGTTCCTTCTCTCCCCTAATGTTACCAAAGTTGCTCTAAGCCCTTCACATATCCCTCACACTCTCCGTGTCCAGATTTACTCACTTCAAAAGGTTCAGCATTACAGAACTGCACAGGGATTGTCTCAAAAAGCCTGAATGCTTGAGGCAAGACTTGGAAGAAACATGCTGCAAGACATCTGGGTTCCCCCACAGCTCTTGGGCCCAAGCACAGCTCCCGCTTGCAAAGCTCATTCTCTGAGATACTCCATGAAGGTGGGACCCAGATGCTCCCTGTGTGGAGGCTAAGCAGCTTTAGAGCCCCCCTAAATGAGGGGAAGGAATAAAGTCTTCATCAATGATGATTAAAACAATCTTAACTTGATTGCAGTTGCCAGGGAAGTTCTGAAAAGGTTCAACCCACCAGCCCACGAACAAGGTGGTGTCAGAGCAGCCTGAGCCCACACCCCCTGGTTCCTCCCCGGAGCCACCACATTCCTCCAGCCCCACACCCAAGAGGGACAGCAGAGGCAGCAGAAGGGATGCAGCTTCCTCTGACCTCTCCACTCTTGTGGAGGAAAAGACCCAAAGGCTGAATTTTTAGCATTTTGAAGCCTCTTGCTTCCAGCCCAGAGGCAGGCTGTTGGTCTGTGGGTATTGCACTGCTCCCGGCTCCCCTCGCCACAGCACTGAGCCCCCCCAGCTGTGGAGCCCGGGCAGGACTGGAACCAGCAGATGGGGTGGGTCAGGAGCCCATTCCCAGCCCGCTGCAGGGCCTGGCACAGAGAACGAGCTGTCAAGTAGTGACCAAAAGGGGAGAGTTTAAGACTTTTGATAGATTATTTGGTACATACATGAATATATCTAATGGCAGCAGCTTACAAACTCCCCAACCTGTGCTCTCGAGAGAACACCTTACAGCTGTCAGCATCTGCAGGCAAGGGGGGGGGGGGGGGGGGGGGGAAG
>JAOQGH010000014.1:671684-699393 GCA_025769975.1 Gallinago jamesoni | reverse complement strand
TCCCAAGTAGCCTGTCCTTTTTTCCAAAGGACATAAACTTTCCTTTTTTCCCTGAGCTGTGACCTTATCTCTTTGTTTAGCCAGGCCAGTCTCTTCCGTTGACAGCTCGCTTTCCTGCGTTCAGGGATCAGGTGGGAAGTGTCCCTGCCCAGGGCAGGGGGTTGGAACTAGGTGATCTTTAAGGTCCCTTCCAACTCTAATCATTCTATGATTCGATGATTCTATGACCAGTGGCTGCTGGGATGCTGTGCAGTGATGACAGAGTCTTCCCCACAGCAACAGGGGCCTTGCCACCCTGTCCCCTCCCTGTCCCCAGCCTGGCAGAGCCCAGCAGCTTCCCCTGGGCCTGGGTACTACCCATGCGTGGACTCCCCCTGGCTGAGAGGTGCCCCCGACCCCTTGGTTTGTCTCTGACTGGGACTCGCTGTCCTGTGGCTCCTGCCTGGCCTCAAGCTGGGCTGTGGGGACAAAGCAGCCACCTGGGAGATCCTGCAGCGAGGAGGGGGCGATGGAAGCCCGGTGGGCTGCTGCTGGGCCAGGCAGTGGCTCCATCACCCCCCACCCTGGGGCGGCTGGGTTGGCGGCTGTGATGCCCCTGCGGTGGCACAGGAAGCGGCAGAGGAAAGCAGAAGTGCAGTGCTGGGGGGGCGGTGTCGGGGAGATTTTGGGTTGAACCCTCATTTCCTCTGCCTGGGGCTCGGTGCGCACCCTGGGAGCTGACGGGGCTCAAGCCGGGCTGTATCCTGTGGTGAGTGCCCTGTCCCTGCTGCCTTCTGCACCTCACCCTCCCCTCGCCACCTGCCCTTCAGCCCCCCCAAATCCAGCAGGGGGTAAGCAGAGGGGGAACTTGAGTCCCTACCCTTCTTCTCAGAGGCCCCCCCAACTTGGGGTTGTGTCACCCAGCCACCACGGACAGCTTGGTCCTGGGGACAAGCAGCTGCCTGGGGTGGGTCTGTGGGGAGGGACTCAGGGAGAGGAGGAGGAGGGAGCCCGTCCCCAGGTGCTGCCCCCATCCAGGGTGGCTCCTGCCGTGATCCCATTGCTGCTGAAGCTGTTGCCAGGGACAAGGGGAGCTGCAGTGGGTCCCATCCCCAGGACCCCCATGTACCCTCCCTTAACCCCTCTGTGGGCTCCTCATTGTGGCCTGGCAGGGCTCATGGTGGCTGTGGGGCCACCACCCCGGGGCCTGGTGACAGGGAGGGGGCTGCTGCCAGAGGGAGAGGGGTCCCTAGGCTCAGCCCTCTGTGATGGGCTCCGTGTCTTCGTGTCCGGGGAAGGTGACAGGAGACATCCCCTCTTTCCAGTCCCTTGAACCCCATCCTGCAAAGGTCCCTGTCCTGGTGCTGGGCTAACATGGCCCTGGCTCCTTGCCTGCGGCCAGGCGTGAGTGGGGTCCCCTGTGCCACTGTTACAGGTCTTGTCCCCTGAGCACAGAGGGGGAGCTGGTGTCATTCCTGGCTGGCTGCTGCAGCCGGATCCAGCAGTGTCACCCAGCCAGATCCCAACACCTCCCCGGGGGAGCCCAAAACCCTCCCGGGCTCCCTCGGGGAGGTGACCCAACACCAGTGGGCTCGTGCTGGTGCTCTCCTCCCACCCATCCTATGCCCAGCGGTGTCCAGTGGGGTGGAGGTGGCTGTCGCTGTGTCACCAGTTGATGATTTGTCTCCTCCATGTCCCCAGGCAGGCGGTGGTGGGGTTGGGACGGGATGGGGGACTGGAGCATGCCCATTGGCTCACTGGGTGAGGAGGTGGTGGCCCGGCTCTGTGAGCTCCTGGATAACACTGGCCGGGGCTGGCGCAAACTGGCCGAGGTGGCTGGGGCGGAGAAACGCTTCAAGTGCAGGTAGGGCCTGGGGGGCATCTCTGGGGGTCCATCCCCCATGGGGTGACAAAATGCACTTGGCACAGCCCTGCCATGGGCTGAGAGAGGGGCAGGCAGGTCCCTTGGCCACCCCATAGTGGCCACAGCCTGGGCTGGGGACACTGCTGAGTCCCCCGGTGGGGTTCCGCATCCTCCTGGTTTTGCGGGTGCCTTGCAGCGCAGAGGAGTTGGAGATGTGCTCATTGAAGGTGCTGGAGCCCCATGGCAGCCCCACGCAGTGCCTCCTGCAGCTCCTGGCTGAGCGTGACTGTACCCTCAAGTACCTGCTGGGTTGCCTGGAGAGGATGGGGCACACACGGGCCTTCCAGATCCTCAGCAGTGCTGGTAGGGATGGACAGTGGGGTCCCACGGGGCCTGGAGAGGGTCACCAGGTGACAGTGGCTCAGCAGAAGCAAAGCAGGGGGAGATGAGGAGCAGCTCTTCCTGCTGATGGTCTTGCTCTAGGTAGCAGAGCCCTGGGATGGGATGGGATGGGATGGGATGGGATGGGATGGGATGGGATGGATACAGTAGGGTGGGATGGGATAGATGCAGTAGGGTCAGATAGGATGGGATGTGCTGTGCTGGAAAGAGGGGGTGAGCAGCAGGATGTGGTGGGACAAATGATGGGATAAGGAGGGAGGGAACAAGGTGGAGTGAGATGGGACTAGGTACAATGGGACAAGATGGGGTGAAGCATAGTAGAGTGGGATAGGATGGGACAAGATGGGATGGGGTGGGGTGAAGCATGGTTGGGCAGGACAGAGGGGTGGGATGGGACAGGGTGCAATAAGATGGGATGGGAGAGGACAGGCTGTTGTGAGCAGGTGTGGGACAGGGCAGGATGGGACTGTTTATGATGGGATGGTACAGGACAGGGGTCTCAGCCAGCCCAGGCTGGTTTCTCCTTTCCCACAGTCCAGGACATGATCTGCATCACGGTGCAGCCGGAGTCGCAGGTGGTGATGGAGGGGATGCGGGTGTCCCTGAACTGCTGGGCAAGTGGCCCCCCGGGGCTCGCCTACCAGTGGTTCTGTGGGAAGCGGGAGGTAAGGTCCTGCTGCGCCCCATTGAGCAGGGCCCCCAGGCCCCGTCCATGGCGAGAGCACCAGGACGGGTGGGAAGGACCCCTCCATCCTGACTCCTTGGCCCCCTCCTGTCTCATAGGTGCCTGGAGCCACGGGCCCAGAGCTGGTGGTCAACACGGCCACCCTGGGCCAGCACGAGTGGTACATCTGCCGGGTGAACTGCGGGGCTGCCTTTGCCTTCTCCAGGTGGGCCCACATCCAGGTGGAGAGGAACAGCAGCCCCAGCTCAGGTGGGCCCCAAGATCTGCATCACTGGGCTGGCACCCATGGGCCACCACTTGCCCCATAGTAGGGCATGGCTCCCCACGTTGCACAATGGCTCAGCCGTGAGGGTCCCTGGGCTTTCCGGGGGTGATGGTGCCCATGGAGGAGTTGAATGTCCTGTGTCCTCCTGGTGCCCTCTGGCTGATGCAACCCGTGCCAGGGTGCCAGGGCCTGCGGGTGAGGGGTAGCTCAGTGGAGACCTGCCATGGCCAGGTGCCACATTTGCCACCCTGTCCCCTCCCTAGCCAGTGGTTACTGCCCAAGCATTGTGGGGCTGCAGATCCTACAGCAGCCGCAGCCGTGCCACCTGGCCGAGGGGGACACTCTGGTGCTGGAGTGCAGAGCCATTGGCAACCCCCCGCCCCAGTACCAGTGGTTCAGGAACCGGCGCCCCGTGGAGGGTGCGCGGGCACCCCGGCTGCAGGTACGGTGGGCGCCCCAGTGCGACACGGCACGGCACCCCACGGCACGCCACCCCAGTTGCCCACTCTGTCCTGCCGGCAGGTGAAGCTGGTGACAACAGCCGAGCGGGGCTGCTACTCCTGCCGCATGTTCAACCTCTTCCACGAGGTGTGGAGCCAGGAAGTGGACGTGGAGATCGGTGAGGGCCCCGGACAAACCTCCATGGCCTCCCAGACCACCTCTCCTGGCTCTGCTTTGCCCCCACCATAAAGCTTTCCTGTGGCTGCCCCACTGTTTCAGAGGGCTTCAGCCTGCACCAGCTGGTGCTGCTGCTCACGGGGTTCCCTGACCCCCTCTTTGTCACAGGCCCACGGCTCTTCGACTCTGAAGGCTCCTGGCAGGAGAGGGATGGAGGTAGGTAAGGGTGGAGGGGGCAGGTCCCCACTGCTCTGCCTGTTGCACTCCCTGGTCACCGTGGGGCCGTGGCATGGCGTTTCTCTCTTTTCAGGCTCTCCAGAGCATGGCAGTCCTGGCCAGCTGTATGGTAAGAGCCTGCCCAGGAGGGGCTGGTGGCCCTGTGGGGCTGTGACCATCCCCAGTGTCCCCAGTGTCACCCCATGAGGCTCTGCTTGGTCAGGGGTACTTTGCACACTGGGGATGTGTGTGCTCCTCACACGGAGCAGTGAGGCAGGGATACCACGGGGCACCCTGGTGACACCGGCCACAACTGGTATCACCTCTGTGGGCTGAAGTTAGCGGGGACAGCAGGCTCCGTCCCCAGCACCTCCCTCTCCCATCCTGGCAGCCACCGACAAAGTGGCCCTGCTGATTGGCAACATGCACTACCTGCACCACAAGCAGCTGAAGGCGCCCATGGTGGACGTGCATGCCCTCAGCGCCCTCCTCCGCCAGCTCGACTTCAAGGTGGTATCGCTGCTGGACCTGCGCAAGGCCGAGATGCAGATGGCTGTCAACGAGTTCCTCCTCCTCCTCTACAAGGGTGTCTATGGTGTGGCAGCACCCACCGGGGTGGCTCCAGCTGTGGGGAACCGGGTGGTTTTGCGCTGGGAGGGGGTCTTACAGGGCGGAGGGGTGAGAAGCGGGCACCGGCAGGTCAAGGGATGTCACCCGCTGTCTCCCACTCCTGACAGGTTTGCTCTACTACGCTGGGCACGGCTATGAAAATTTTGGCAACAGCTTCATGGTGCCCATTGACGCGCCCAGCTCCTATACCTCGGCCCACTGCCTGTGCGTGCAGCGGGTGCTGCAGAGCATGCAACAACGCCGCACCGGCCTCAACATCTTCCTGCTCGACATGTGCCGCAAGAGGTGACCCAGCCCTGGCCACCAGCCTGGGGGAAAAGCTGCCGCGCCAGGAGATCCTGGCACACGGGTGTCCGTGGGTGCTGGTCCCTGGGGGAGCGGAGCCGGGTGTCCCTGCAGTCTCATTCAGACCCCTTGCCTTTGTCCGGGTGCCCCAAAGCATCACTGCCCCAGTTGAGCTGGCAAAGGTCACGAGGGGTGGGCAGAGGGGCATGGGGCAGCCCCCGGGGTGTGGGGTGCCTTGGGGTGGGTTTTGGGGTACAGCTGGCCCCCGCTCTGCCCAGTGGCACTTCTCTTGCAGGAACCTCAATGATGACATCATCCCTCAGGTCGGTGCGCTGCAGGTCACAGCCAACATCGTCTTCGGCTACGCCACGTGGGTCCCCTCCCCACCACCTGCTGCTGTGGGCAGTGGGGCTGAGTCTCCCTGCCTGGTGCCGAGCGGAGCTGGAGCTCAGCCCCCTGCCAAGGCTCTGACCGTTTTGCTCCCCATCCCACGTATCGGCCGTGTCACTCCCTCTGGTCCGTGCTGGGGGCGGTGGGAGTTCCCTGTCCCTGACAAGGCAGGGAGAGGCCAATGGTGCTGCTCGGCTTCGGGCAGCACCTGAGAAGGTGAAGTCTCCAGGCTCCTCTGGAGCACAGGGAGGTGGTGACATTGGGCTGACGACGATTTAGGCATCCGGGATCCAGCCGTGGCTCCCACCTCTCCCCAGCATGGTGCCTGGATGGGTGGGCAGGAGGGGGTAGAGCCGTGGGCTGGTGGCTCTGGCTTCCTAGGGCTGTCACCCTGGTGGGGAGTGACAGAGCCCCTGACAGAGCCCGCCGCTGCCCTGTCCCCACAGGTGTGCAGATGCTGAAGCCTATGAGCTGAGCCAGGGCGAGCTCTCCAATGGCATCTTTGTCACCTTCCTCAAGCGCTGGCTGCTGGAGGACGAGAAGATCACGGTGCTGCTGGACAAGGTGGCAGAGGGTGAGTGAGGAGTGGTGGGGGATGGCGACTCCCCCGGCAGCCCCCGCTGACCCCTTGTGCCCCTGGCAGACATGGGCACGCTGGAGATCACACGGGGCCGGCAGGCGCTGGAGCTCTGCAGCAACCTCTCAGAGAGACGAGCCCTGACAGACCCCATCCGCCCCCGGGGACAGGATGAGTCTTCTGCCAGGAACCTGCAGTGGGCCAAGGCTCACGGTGAGGGACACGGCCCAGCCTGACTGGAGCTGGCACCTGGGGAGGGGCCAGTGCTGAGTCTCAGGGAGAGGTGTCGGGCAGCATCTACCAGGTTTCTCCCACCCTGGAGGAGAGAAGCTGCGGGCACACAGCTACCAGCCCAGTGGCAGCAGCACTGTGTTGGTGTCCCCGCTCCGAGGGGACCCCAACGGTCAAGTCACCCGCAGGTGTGGCTGTGGCCCTAAGCCCCTGCAGGTCCCAGCCCTGCACTCGCTGTCCCCCGCAGTCCTGCCGGAGAGCCGGCACCTCCGCTTCGACTGCGGCGTCACCGTCCAGCTGGGCTTCGCCGCCGAGTTCTCCAACATCATGATCATCTACACCCGTGTGGTGGCCACCCCTGGGGACATCACTGAGTGCGAGGCCAAGCTCACCGACATTCCCGAGGTGAGAGCAGGTTGCCAAAGCCTATGCTGGGGCAATGTCCGGGAATAGGGTGGGATTTCACTGCTGGATGCCATCCATGGCAGGAGTTGGACGTGGACCTCAAGTGCACCAACAAGGAGAGCCCAGAGGAGGTGGGCAGCCCGCTGGCGCCCACCTGGAGCCTTGGCTGCCCCTCCAGCTGCCTCTACAGCCGGCTCTGTGGCTTGCAGAAACTGCAGGTAAGAGCCACGCGGGGTGGGGGGCCAGTGCCGGGAGTGCAGCTCGGCTGTGGCCCGGGAGAGGTGCCCACGCTGCTGGTGTCCCCGCAGCAGGAACTGGCATTCACCGTCTGCCTGCAGTACCGCTACCGTGGCATGGACGACTTCGTGGAGGAGAGGCGGGTGGTGAACGTGGGAAAGCCGCTTATCGCCAAGCTCAGTCTGCCACTGGCAGCCTCCCCCTCGCCCCCCGGCAGCCCCCTCTCTGCCTCCCCTCACAGGAGCTGGGGGGCAGCAGGGGGGTCCTGGGTCAACACCCCTGAGGAGAACCTGAGCCCTGAGGTCCCCGGCTCCCACGCCCTGTAAAGGGACAGTGTGCGCCCCTGCCTTGTCATCTCAGTCCCCTGGGGTCACCTCTGTCCTGCTGAGGGCCAGGGGGGGCTGGAGGGGACGCGGATGGAGGCGAGCACTGGGTGGGGTGACCCCCATCATGGGCTGTGCTTGGGCGTGTGGGCCTCGCTGCAGGGCATGGCTGGGACCCCTGCCCAGGAGATGCAGCTCAGCGCGCCCCCAGTGTACCCAGCACTGCCACCGCGGGCACAGGCAGTGCCAGCCCCACACCCCAGGGCAGTGCCTGGCCACCCGGGGGGAGGAGTGCCCGTGCCCCACAGCTCATCTGGCACAAGGCATCGTGCTGGGGCAGGGCAGGGTTCACTCAGGCCTAGGAGAAATAGAGAGAAATAAGCAGATTAGGGGGCAAATCCCACGGGAGGGGATTAGAGGGGGTGGGAGCAGGAGCGCTCCTGCTCTGCCATGAGGGGCTGGGGTGCCCCCAGTGCTCCCAGTAGCACCCAGGCCTCCCCGTACAACCCCGGCTGCAGGGCTGTGCCAGCCCCATTTGGGAAGCAAGCAATTTCTGGAGAAGATTGGGATCCGGAGGGGAAAAAAAATGCCTTTTTGCTGGGTTTTTCTCAAACGTGGCCTCACGTGCAGGCATCCGCACTGACGCAGGCGGCTCCAGTGGGGCTTAGCCAGAGGAAGCACAATAGAGAGGGAAGAGCAGGCGGCTCCGCGCTACTGGGCCTTCCCTGCAGTTACATGGCATTTCTGGGGGCCGGTGGTATTCCCCATTCCTGCCCTAAGCACAGCGTGGCACTGGGGTGCCCGTGGGAGGGAAAGGGCAAATGACCCCTCCTGTGAGGGTACCCCAACATCCCCTGCCACCCTGGGGTGTGCCGCTGCCACCCATGCAAATTAGCTCATTTAAATAATCTGCATAACTCCCCGAGCCAGGCAGTCAGGGGAGATGCATCCTTGTCCCAGGGCCTCCCCGAGCCCTGGCTTTCGGATGGCAGTTGCAAGACCAGAGGGGGGAGCGTCCTCGCCCCCAATTAGGCTCCGATCAAACAGGTCGGGGGGTGCCGAGCCCCCCACTCTCCGCGCCAGCCGGCTTTTGTTGGCGCTCCGGAGGCCGAGGGGTGCCCCCGGGCTGGCGCCAGCCTTGGCCATTATGTCATGTGAAAAGCGCAGCCCCCATTGAGCGCGTCCCTTCCCCTGGATCAAACCCCATTACTTCCGCAGCCCTTGCTTCATTATCTCCCCGCCGGAGCACGCCTCTGCCGGGGCTGCTTCACCTCGGCCCTGGCCCATTAGCCGGGCCGGGGAGCCGGGGAGCATCGATTATGCGTTTAATGGGTTGTTAAAGGTTTAATTGTCACTAACGAAGCAGAGGAGCAGCAGCAGCCGGGGAATGGGGGACAGGGAGAAGGGTCTTGCTGGGGTCAGTGCCTTGCCTGGCCCGGTGGCATTCCGGCCTGTCCAACCTGACCCCGGGGCTGTGAGGACGTCGGGGTCGGGTGCTGGGGCTGTTGGGATGGGGGGGATGCTCCCAGGGTCGGGGGGCTGCAGCCAGGTGTGCTGGTGCTGCGTGGGGTCTGGCCCCTGTGGGGACACGGTGGGAACACGGTGTGGATGGGGTTCCACCAGCAAAGCCCTGGTTTGTGGCTGTTGTTGGGTCTGAAGTGGGAAGGTTCTCTGGGGAAACATCCCATTTTGAGGTGGAGGCAAGGCTGGGGAAAGATCGGCACTTGCCTTGCCTCCCCAGAGACCCAGGGCTCCCCAGGACACCCTGGGGACCCAGGGCACCCCCTTGCTGAGGGCTGAGCCCCAGTCTCTCACTATCCCAGACGGGCTTCAGCATGTCAGAGCCACTGCGGGCTCAGCCATCACTGGGTCCTGGTGGCGCTGGCTGTGACTCCAGCCCCGCGGGTGGGCATGCTCCCCCTGGGGCAGCACACCCACACCAGGGATGCCGGGGACATGGCACCATGCCCCCATCACCCTGCTTCTGCCTGGCAGGAACATCTGGCAAGAGGTAAACTGGCCTTGGTGCACCCTGCCCAGTGCTCCCAGCTGGCCCCCTCCTCTCACCAGCCCCATTCAGGGTCACGGGGGTCTCATGGCCGCCCACCTCCCACCGGCACAGTCACGGCAGCTTCTTGCCACCAACATGTGGTTGGGCGGGCGCTGCTGGGGAGCAATTAGGGCAGAGGTGTGGCAGAAGCAGCTCCCAAGGGATGGCCAAGCAGATGCCCCTCAATGAACCGCGTGGCACAAAGCCAGTCCCAGCCCACAGCCGGGGCTGGGGCAGGTCACCCACGCCTGGATCCCGCACGGAGGAGAGGGAGTGGGGCAGGAGGGTTCCCCAGGACGATGCTCCCACATCTCCCTGGAAAGCTCCGTCCTGGTAAGGGCTCTGCAGCCCTAGCACATTAACAAGCAGCACCGCTAATGAGCAGCACCGCTAACGAGCGTTATGGCGGGCAGGTCCCTGGCAGCGCCCGACTCCAGCACGTGGCAGCCATTCTGCTTATGTCTTTACTCACAATACAGCCATCTTCTCAGTGCCGGCGCATCTACCAGCACAACCAGTGTCATGCCCCGACACGGCAAAAAAAATCCCCCCCAAATCCTCCCTACGAAACTAGAGCTTTTCTCTTCAGTTTTGTTTAAATCTGCAGCATTAAAAAAAAAAAGAATTAATAATAATGGTAAGGGGAAGGTGTGTGGGGAAAGGAAGCGTCCGACCAGGGGCGGTGGGTGGCCTGGTGGCACAGTTGGATGCCCAAGCCTCGGCCGGATCCTCAGCTCGGGCTGGTGCCTCAGCAAGGCAGAGGGGCTGTGGGTGCCTGCCGGGGTCCCACCAGTGCCCCAGCTCACTCCCCTGTCACCGACGGTGCTGGGTCAATGGGGGAAGATGCAGCCCAGCATCTCTGGCCCATGCCGGCTTTGGTCCTGCTGAGCATCCCACTGTCACCCCATTGCCCGCCCCAGGGCTGAGCCGACACCGGGGGCAAGAGCCAGGAGCCGGCAGGGCCAGAGGGGAGCGTTCATCAAATGGGCTGCCAGGTCTTGTCAATGGTCTGAATGTGCTCCTTGGCTTTCATGCGGAGTGAGGCGATGCTGGAACTCCTCTGGTCCACCTCCTCCAGCGGGTACTTGTCCACAAAGGTGGTGCCGCACTGGTAGGGTGCGGGGGCCATGGGCTGCATGCCCTGTGCCATCGGTGGGGGGGTGTTGAGGAAGGAGTGCCCACTGTAGGGGGGCTGCAGGGCCTGGGGTGCTCCCATGAAGCCAGGGATGCTGTGAACCGTGGTGGCGCTGGAGATGGGGGATGTCAGCCATGGGTCTAGCGGGAGGGAGTTGCTCATGGGCCCCATGTTGGGCGTCATGGGGGGCCGGTTGAAGGAGAGCACGGGAGTGTCGTGGAGCTTCATGGAGCTGGCTTCCATCTTCTCCTGCCGCCTCCACTTGGCTCTTCGGTTCTGGAACCAGACCTGCAAGGTGAGAGCCAGGGTGAGCCCCACTGTGCCCAGCTGGTCCCTCCCAGCATGCCCCACACAGGCTGCACCACATGAACCAGGGTGTTCCAGGTGGGGCATCCCGTATGGTGGTATTCCACCCCACGTGTGTTGGGTCCCACATGGGGTGCCTCACAGGGCTCCAGCAATCTTCTGGGTGCCGTGCACCTCTGCCAAACCTCTTCCACAAACCCCAGAGACTGAGGGCACCTCCCAGGCGTGGAAAGGAAGAGGTGACACCACACAGCCCCTGCCCTCACCGCTCAACGGGAACATGTACCCCAGTCCCACAAACACCCCCACAGTCCCTGGTATAACATTTTCTGCTCTTCAAAATCCATTCAGTAAAAGCTTTTAGAAGCCAAACTGCCACAGTTGCACCAAAGCCCAGCAGGAACGAGAAGAACCAGCAAGCCAAGGTGGCATCTCACCCTGCTGGAGCTGCTCATTAGAGCACTGGTCCCCATGTCCCCAGAGCCCCAAGCAGCATGGGGTGTCTGCTGTGCGATGCAGGGGGGGAGTAAAGATGAACAGCTGGGCTGAGAAAGGGATGTCTCCCATGGGCTGGTTGCAGCTGATGGTGGACGCTGGGCTACACTGGTGCAAACTTTGTTTCCTCTTGTCCCATGGCCTGCTCCTTGGGAGAAGAGACTGACCCCTCCTGGCTACCCCGTCCTTTCAGGGAGTTGGAGAGAGCGAGGAGGTCTCCCCTCAGCCTCCTTTTCTCCAGACTGAACACCCCCAGCTCCCTCAGCCGCTCCTCACAAGACTTGTGCTCCAGACCCCTCACCAGCTCCATTGCTGTTCTCTGGACACAAACTCAAATTGTGCCAGGAGAGATTTAGGATGGATATTGGGAAAAATTACTTCACTGAAAGGGTTATCAAGCTTCTGCCGAGGCTGCCCAGGGCAGTGGTGGAGTCGCCATCCCTGGAGGGGTTTAAAATCTGGGCAGCTGTGGTGCTGAGGGACATGGGCCAGTGGTGGTTTGGGCAGTGCTGGGTTTATAGTTGGACTTGATGATATTAAAAATCTTTTCCAAGCTAAATAATTCTATGATTCTGTGCTTCTATGAACCTAATAATTGCTCAGAAAGCCTGGCAGAGGTACCCCTACGGTCTGGACCCCCTGCATTGTCTTGGACTGGGACTGAGGCCTGGGAAACTCAGTTCATTTGAAAGGGGATTACTGTCTTGCTCCACAGTGAGTTTGTTGCTTCTTCTACTTCCTGACCCTTTTCCTCGCCCTGGTCTTGCCCTGTCAGTCAGGGGACCCCCTCAGAGCCTTCTCCTGCAGCCCAGAGAAAGAAACCTCCCCACTCTACTGCACCCCGGCACCACCCTGCTCCGACAAGCCTAAAACCACAGCTCTGTCAGGATCTTGTGCTTTCCCAGCCCTAAAGACTTGGAAGTGGTCACAAGTGGCTAAGGTTTCCCATGTGCTGGGAGGGATGGGAGCAGCTGCCACCAGCAGGGGACAAAAGTCTCTAAAACCCATCTTCCTGCCCAAATGAAGCCTCTGGCAGGTGGGCTGAACTGGGACTTTGCAGGCGACGAGGTACAGCCATTACATCCCCTCTCTGGTTTTGTCAGGAGCAGCTGGTTCTGTGGAGATGCTGCTTCTGCCTCCACCGGTGTGGGAACCAAGGCATGGAGCCAGTGGTGGAGCTAGGAATGGAACAGAGCTCCCCATCCCAGGGTGGTCCCTCTGCCACCACCCAGGGGACATATCCAGGACCCAGGGTGCTGGGGCAACTGGGCATCCTCCCTACCTGCACGCGGACCTCCGGCAAGTTGACCTTCATGGCCAGCTCCTCGCGGCTGTAGACGTCAGGGTAGTGGGACTTCTCGAAGGCGCGCTCCAGCTCGTGCAGCTGGTAGGTCGTGAAGGTGGTGCGGTTCCTCCGGTGCTTCTTCTTGGGCTGCTCCTCCTCAGTAGTGGCTGGTGGGGTGTCCTCACCGTCCCCCGGCTTCCGCAGCTCGCCCAGGTCCCCCTCGCAATTATTCAGGAACATAGTGGCACCTGCTAGGGGATCGTGGGGGTTAGCCGGGCTGTGGGGACATCGACCCTGCCATTCAACCCCCAGCCAGAGACGGATGGACGGACAAGTGGAGGGATGGATGGGAGGACAGGGCAGCCCCAGAAACAGGTTATGCAAAGGTGTAATCCTCTCTGCTGCTGCAGCGTTATCCTGGGGCCACAGCATCCTGGGGACTGACCTCGGGCCCTGGGGACAGAGCCCTGGGCACCCCCCACTGGGTTCCCACCATGGGACGTGGCCAGGTCAATGCGCCCGCCCGAAGCTAAGAGTTAAATCCCACCTGAAGTCAGGGATTTTATGAAAGTGCCATCACTGAGCCACCCCCACCTCCCACCTGCCCTGGTGTGGAGGGGGGTCAGCTCCCTCCTTCCAGCCCAGCTCCTCTCCTCCAGCCCTTCCTCCCCATGGACTATGAGTTGGTCCACAAACCACTGGAGGACCCAGTGCCGATGCCCAAGAGTGCCCGGGGTGACCCAGTGCTGTCCCCAGGCTAATAACCCCTTTCCTGCACGCTTATAAGCGTTTTCAACCCTTGCAACATTTCATCATTAAGCTTTTTATCTGGCATCTGAAATCTTCCTGCAGTATTTGCTGGGGATTAAGGGTCCCTTTCTACCATGAGGATGTAGGCAGACATGGAAATGGGGCAGAAAGCCGTAATCCCGGGGCACTTCTGCTGAGGGGAAGGTGCCACATCGCCCGGACGCGCTGGCAGAAACTCAGATACCGCCAAAGTGGGTGTGGAGAGGGAGAGGGAAGGATGGTTCATTCTGGGAGGGAATTCAATGGGGGTCCCGAGAGGGTGGCATGTGGGGGCTGGGAGTTAGGTGTTGCTCAGACTGTGCTCGTGTGGGGTGTCTGTGCCCGGTGAGTGCCCGTGCGCAGTGAGCGGTGCGTCCTCAGCCAGTGTGGTGTGCGACGCACAGGCACGGGGTGTTGCGGGTGTCATGGATGCAGCGCGGGGTGTGTGAGGGGTGTGGGGGGCAGTTTGTGCCACACACCTGCTGCATGTGGTGTGTGCAGTGTGGGTGCAATGTCCACGTGCTGCGTGTGCAGCGTGCACAAGTGCCATGTTTGCACCAGCAGTGTGCCGGGCACGGTGTATGTGTGCAGTGTGCGTGCACGGCTGACGGTGGGGGTGCAAGGAGCGCAGCCAGTGTGGGGGCACAGTGTGAATCCATGCACAGACGGGTGCACAGCACATGTGCAGTGTCTGTGCAGTGCTCCCAGTGCCTGCAGGGCATGCAGCACACGCGGTGCAGCGCGCAGTGCCAGTGCACAGTGCCATGCGTGCAGCATGTGCAGCCACCCAACACGTGCAGCGGAGGCGGTGGGTGCAGCGCACAGCGTTTGCAGTGTGTGTGCAGTGCTGTGCATGCAGTGTGTGCCGGGTCAGCGTGTGTGGCTATGGGAGCTGCTGGCCCCCCAGGATGCCCCATGGTCCGTCCCTCTGCACCCCCATCAGAGTGGGCTGTAGCTCTGGGGGGCTCCAGCTCCATCCCTGCAGGCGGGTACCAGTCTTGGGGTCCCTCAGGGGGAGCCATGAGCTGGGGCAGGGGTGCTGGGTGCTGCACCCCAGGGTGCCTCGTGGCAGGGACTAGTGGGTAGTGGGTGGAGCAGGGAACCCCTTGTCACTGTGTGAGCGTTGTGGTGTGTCCTGAGGCTGGGGACATGGGGAGGGGATGGGGTGTCCTGCCGCCGTCCCGCTCTCACTCACCCGCTTCTCATTTGCGCAGCTCCGCACCTGCAAGGAGAGGGGAGAGGGGGTGAGCCCCCAGAGCCCCCAGAGCCTCTGCCTGAAGCACAGACGCCCCGGGGGACACAGCACCCCATCAGGGCCCTCCAGCTGCCCTGCCCAGCCATCTCCCTTGGCCCCACCGGACAATGTGGGGAGGGGAGCTGGGGGGGGAGGGGGGAACTGGGGGAGCTGGGGCTGAGGGGGATTTGGGGGGAATTGTGGGGATGGGTGAGATGGGCACTGGGCGGGGGGAAGGGGGCTGGGAACAAGATGGGGCAAGCAGGAGGGGAGAAGGGGTGGGACAGTGGGGGGACAAGGTGTGGTGATGGAGGTCAGGGTCAGGGCTGGGGGCAGCACCCATTGTTCCCCCCCCCATCCTGACCCCATCTGAGGACCAAAGCTCTGTGGGAAGTAGAGCAGACCCCGGTGTGGGAGCGGGGATGAGGCAAAGAACAGCAAAACAGCCAAGCAGGAGTGACCCTGCAGCAGGGGGGCAGCACCGGGCACGGAGGGATGAGGGGTGCGAGGGCCAGACCCCCCCCCCCAACCCCGCTCTGCCTCTGCCTGGCCAAGGTCACAGCTGTCCCTGGCTGGGGACAGGGGACACCCCAGCGGGGTCGGGCTGGGGGATGTTGGCACTGGCCACCTCGTGGTCCCCATCCTCCAGGGACTGTCCCCCAGAACCCCGAGCCTTTGCCTGAAAGCAGGCAGCACTGAGCGGGTGTGGGGGGGAGAGCTGCCCACCGCTCCCACCAGACGTTTTCCTGTGGCTGCCGCTATTCTGGCGGCAATTTTGGGGGTTAAACCCTTAAGCTTTCAGACTGTGGGGGGAACCACGAGGACCTGAAGCCTCTGGAGGGTATCCCCCCCATCTGCTCGACACCCCCTGCCCTGGTTTTCCTGTGGGGGCTGCCAGCTTGGGAGGGGGGGGGCACCTGAAAGACACCCAAAAAAGCAGCAGAAGTGGCATCAAGCTTTGGCTGAAGTGGGTAAAAAAACTTCCTTCTCTGGTGCCAGAAAGCAGCAGAGCATCACTGAGGCCATCACAAGTGGCCTTCCTCAGTGGCAGGGGACATGGAGGGGACAGCCTGGGAACAGCCCCGGCTTTTACTGGGTCCCATTTTTTTGCCTTCAAAAACCCATCTGGGTGCCAGGATTTTGCACCCACCCCACCCCCTTGGCTCGGACCACCTGGGACAGGCTGTTTGCAGCCACCAGCACGGGCAGATGGGAGTGTGGGTGGCTCCTGCCCTCCGGCCCCAGGCGTTAAACGGGTGCAAGTGATGCTGACGGGTGCCCGGCACCCTCCACCGAGCCCCCAGGGAAAGGCGCCATCCCCGGCCCCAGCCCCAGGCACACCCTGAAGACACCCGCTCCCTTTTTCACCATCTTCCCCCAGCGCCTCCTCCCAAATTGGAATAAAACTGCGTTACCTGATGGGCCCAACTCGGCTTTTCCAGGAGTATTTAACTTTGCCAGTCCCTCCTGGGAACCAAACAAGCGGCTCAACCTCACCAATCTCGCAGCTTTGGCAGCCAAAGTTGCCTCTAGTCTTCTTATTTGTCACAGAACCGCCGGGCTAAGGCTTGGGAGAATCTTTATTTAGTGTTGCAGATGTCACCAAGGCTCCGCAGATTGGAAATGAGTCCAAAGGATTAAGACGAGGTTATTAATTGGAGGCCTTCCCCTTTAAGAATGATTGACAGTTACTTTCTGGACAAGTAATTGCTCTAAATGTCCCCCCAGCGTGGGTCCGGGGGGGCAGCGGTGGACAAAGCCCCGAACTGCCTTCCCCACTCAGATTGTCTCCCCACAAAGGCGTCCTGCTGGAGTTTGCCTTGTAATCCCCTCATTACAGGCGAGGAAAAAGAATTAGAAACAGGGGGAGTGGAGAAGAAAGGCCGGGGCGATGCGGGGAGGCGGGGGGGGAGGAAGGGAGAGGGTTTCCTTGGGCTGCTGAGGCTCTGCTCTGGGACTGGGGTCCAAGGCTGGCACCCCAAGCCTTGGTGGGATGAGGATGCTGCTATGGTGGGTGCTGTTATCCCTGTACGGAGAAGGCAAGGCTGGGGGTGGCCCCAGTGACCGCGTGTGTGGCCCTGGAGATGCTGCCGGCAGAGCCCTGCCTGTGTGGGGACCAGTGATGGGGACCTGCTGTGGGATCTGGGAGTGGGGACCTGCCGTGAGGACCAAGTGTAGGGACCAGCCATTGGGGACCAGGCACCCTGAACAGCCATGGGGATGCGGAGTGGAGAGCAAGTGTGGGGAGCAGCCGTGGGGAGCAGCCATGGGGAACACTGGGCACCATCCATGGAACCAGGCACGGGGACAAGCCATGGCCGTGGGCCTGAACATGGGAACCAGGCAACGGGACACCCTGTGGGGTCCAGCTGTGGGTACCATTACTGGGGGCTTTCCCTGGGCCCTGGCCGTGAGCATGTGGGGCAAGGTCAGCCAGGCTTGGGGGGCAGAAACAATGTCCTTCTCCTCCACCCCCACGGCTGCCCCAGGGACCTGGGCCCAGAGGACAACAGGAACGATGGGGTCCTGGGGTGTTCTGGGTGGGGGGTGCTCCGTGATGCCCAGACACAGGGTATCCCACCAGGCAAGTTTTGCTCTTTTCTTTCTCTACTCACTTTTACTTTCTCCCAAAAGCCTCTTCCTGCCACCTGCAAACGCTGCCACCCCCGGCTTCCTCCCACCCCCTTCCTCTCCTCACCACGGTTCCCCTTTTGGATGGCCAATGTCACCATGGGGTTTTTGGACACCTGCCCACCCCGTGATGGGTGGCTGCTCACCCCATGTAGGTCTGTGCCCTCCCCAGTGGAGATGCTGCCCAGCGGGACCCCACGGCCACCCCCACGCCCCGGTTTGGGGCTCACCTCAGCGTCCCTCCCGGTAGGGTTCCTTCGCCTGCCCCATCTGGCACTGCTCGAGGGACAGTGTGACACTGTCCTGGGGACAGCATGCCACCACCCTGGAGACAGCATGCCACCACCCTGGAGACAGTGTGGTACCGCTCCAGGGACAGGCTGGTCACCGCCCTGGGGACAGCATGGCCCCACACCAGGGATGGTGTGACATGGCCCTGGGGGCTATGCAGCTCCTGGGAACAGGGTGACCCCCCCACGTCAGGGCCCCACCTGCAGCAGGAGGGTGCAGGGGGGTGCCACCTTTGGGGGGTTTGGGGAAATCCCTGGGCACAGGGACATTGTGTGGGGCTGGGGATGCAAACGGGCACCTGCTGCTTGCCCAGGGCCAGCGCTCATGCCCACACTAGCCACTGCGGTGGGCACAGGAGTCAGGTCCCCTGCTCTGCTGGCCCTCGGTGGCTTCCCCCAGGGCGTCCCCCCCACCAGCAGGGTGTCCTGGAGGGCGCGGGGGTTGCTGCCGTGCTGGGAGCGCAGTCCCTGGGGTGCCAGGGCTGGCTTTGGGAGCCGGGGCTGCCTGGCTGCCGGCCGGTGGGTGGGTGCAGCGCTGGCCCCACTGACCGCCTTAAGGTGTTGGCTCACACGGGGGCGGGGGGGGTGGGGGTGGGGGGAGGCCAGCAGGCTTATTTGCCAAATGATTATAATTGCCTTTTAGGAGCAGATAGCAAATTGATTTGCTTCCTCGTCCAAGGCGCATAATCGCTTCATCACTTTAAAATATTAATGCTATACTTCTTTGCTAGTTTCCCAATTACCCTAATTGAAGGCAAATTGGTTAAGAAGGTGCAATGCAGAGTATCAGGGGGTTTAGTTCACTCAAATGACAGTTTTAAACCTCTCTAATCCTATTAGCGGGCAAAGCTGCTAACGCTTAGAGACGCTGCGTCAGCTTACCGGGGCGGTGGGGCCGGAGGCGGGGGTCGGGGTGGGGGGCGGACGGGGGCCACCGGCCTCACGTGACCAGCTCGGCTGGGGATTTATCACTTTTTTAGTTCATTAAGAGGCCTTGGGCAGGCGGAGAGGCAGCAGGGGTGACCCAAAAGGGTGCTGAGCAGGGAGGCAGGTGGCAGCGTGGGGAGGGTGGGGGGGGCAGGACGATTAGCCAAGGAGACCTGGTGGAGGGTCCTGACCCAAATCCCAGCCAGCGCTGGGAGCCCCCGTGCAGCCCCACTGGGAGCACTGGGAGCCAAGCTGCCGTTGGGGTGGGATGATGCCCCGGCACAGAGCAGGGATGGAGGAACCTGCCATGACAGGACGTGCTGGGGACCTCGGTGCCACCCTCCCAGCGGCTGCCACTCGGTGTTGAGACCCAGCCCCGGGGAGAGTGGGGACGTGAGCTGGGATCAGAGCTTCACCGGGTGCTGCCACCCCCTCGGGGAGCTGGCCAGAAGTCTGGGGGGACACAAATGGCCCCATCCCATGCAACACGGTGGTCAGTGGGGATGGCAGGGACAGCAGGGCCACCAAACACAAGGAGGGTCCCAGGTGTAAAGCCCTGATGTACCTGTCACTCTCCCTGGGATGCTTCAGTGTTGTGATTTAGGCCACGACAAACCAGGACATCCAGCACCCACCAGGTCCTTGACTGGGTGCCTGGGGCAGGGGAGCCGAGAACCTCGTGTGCCCAGGGACCTCCTTGCTGGTGCTCCTGCAGCTCCAAGTGCTGCAGCCCTGGATGGCTGAGACCTGTGGCTCTTGTGACAGCGATGAGCCCTGTGGTACAGCTCCCAGCCCACCTGCGCTGGGTTTGGCCACCCCCTCACAGCCGTGGGTAGCCCGGGCCAGGGCCGTCCCCACAGGCCTTTACAGAGCAGATGGCGCCGGCGTGGGGAGGACGGAGGCGGCTCAACACGTCCTTTCTTTCATGCAAACACAGCGTGATTCCCCCAGCGGCTCCTGCTCTGGCAGGGAGGTGCCATTGGGGCCAGCACTGGCCCTACATTTTACAAGGGTTCAGTGAGCTTAGTCCTCGGGGACAGGCGACTCAGGCAGATTAGACCTCGCTAAAATAGGCAGGTATTAGTGATCTCAGCAGCCCCCAGCCTTCCGGCGCAGCGGCGTTTAAGCCAGTGCCACTGCTGAACGGCTAGGAGCAACGCTCTGGAGCGGGACATCCCGGCCCCAGCCAAAGGGACCCCCTGTGCTGGCAGGGGATGCTCAAGGAGGGGTTAACTGCTGTCACACACCCCCAACCAGTGCTGTCCCCAAGGGATGCCCCAGGGGGACATACCGCTGCTGTGCATGGCTGGGGTATAGCCGTGCCTGGGGGCTGCTGCAGAAGGGGGGACAGATTGGGGCGCAGAGAGTAATGAGCTGGGTGCTGGCTTGGGGGCATAGGAAGCAGCCCTGCGGTGCCATCATGTCCTCCCCTCCCCAGCCCAGGATAGGGTTTGTGCAGAAGAGGGGTATGGCAAGAGAACCAGGCTAGTGCCAGCAAATGCCATGTTTATTGAGCCAAACAGTGTGTGAGGTCCCAGGGCTGGTTCCTGGGGGTGACAGCGCGTTAGGGACCAGCAACTACCCCATCCAGTGACTCACCCCGGGGACACGGTGGGGAGGGCCTTTGCCAGCATGGCTGAGGAGACCCAGGCATCCTGTGTCCCAGCACCCACCCAGCACACCCCGGAAAAGCAACAGGGAATGGTTCTGGGGAGGAAATCCCACCCCCAGCACACGTATTGGGACCCCCACCTAAAGATAATGGCACCTGTAACACCCACATCCCATTGCTCCTGGGGGGCTGCAGGGGGGCAGGGGCTGAGCCCCGGTGCTGGCAGTGTCACCCACTGTCAGGGTGGGCAGCGACGCTACATCAGGGCACACTTCTCCTTCACGTCGTCCATGGTGCCCAGTGCACGGTCCCGCAGTGCCGGCAGGTCCACCTCCCGTAGCTTGGTCAGGAAGGCCAAGACCCTGGTGTCACCATCCTCCTCTTCCTCCTCCTCCCCCTCACTGTGCACTATGGCGGCCAGCTCCTCCGGCAGCTCCACCGCGCCGCCGGCCACGTGCAGCTGGGCATCGTCCCGCTCGTCCTGTACACAGGTGGGAGATGGTGTCGGGGATGTGGGAAGAGGCGGGTGCCCATGGACACAGGTCCCTTGGGGCCAGCCGGGTGCCGCGGGTGCATTGGGGATACTGGGGCGGAGACCAGGACTGTCCGGTTCCAGATCCAGATGGCTGGACGGGCACATGGATGGTGCAGAGAGAGACAGCAACCATCTGCTGCCCTCTTCAGGAATCATTTCCCGTCCTGGGGGAGGCCTGGCAACCACCGGGCTGGGGGCTGTCCTGGAGGATGGAGGGCCCAAGATCTCACCACGGGGGGGCTGGTCCTTACCTGGGCCAGGTGGTACTTGTCCCGCAGGTGCATCCGCACAGTGGCCCGTTCTGCCTTCCTCTGTGCAAAGGCCTTGTCCCGCTCGATCCTGCAGCAGCCGGTGCCACGCTCTCACCCCCTGCCTCATCGTCACCCCCCACCAGAGCGCACCCCCAGCATCGCCCTGCTCCTCCGGGAGCAGTGTCCCTGCCCAGGGTGGGAGGAGAAGGGCACACAAAGGTCCACAGTGGGGGTCTAGGGGCAGGGGCCACGTCCTAACCCTCCAGCCCCATCAGCCAGAGGAGACGCTCAGGGAAGGTGCCCACTGGAGACACTTGCTCCTCCTGTGGCCTCTCAGAATGTAGGGGCCGCTGGGTCCCCACAACACCTGGACTCAGGGAGGTGGGACCTTAATGCAGTCCCATGCTGGCCCCTGTCGTCCCCCAGCTCCGAGGGTGCTGGGCTGGCAGCAGACACTCACCACTCCGGGACACTGACACATGGGGGTGCCCCTTGTCACCTGCAGGGTGACACTGTCTCAGACCTGTGCCATCCCCATGGGGACCTCCTGTGCTGCAGGGAGAGGTGCAGAAGGGCACTAGCTCTGCCCCTGTCCCTTGCCCCAGCTGCCTCCCTGTCCTTATCCCAACCTGGGGACAGCCCACAGTAGGTCCTGGTGCATGGGGGAACCCCAATGAGCCCCAGCCCTGGCAAAGCCTTACTTCTCCTCCAGCAGCTGCCGCTGGTACTCCTCAAACTCCTCGCGGGCCATGCCGTTGGGCAGCGTGGCCGCCTTGCCATCCTTGGGGGGCCCCTTGGGTGGTTCCTCCTCGCCCCCCTTAAAGCTCTTCAGAGCAGATGTGAAGAAGGTGGCCATGGGTGGGTGGCTGTGGCAGCCGGTGCCCCACGGTGCCCCACACCACAGGGTCCCTGCCTGGGGCCAGCAGCTGCAAGGTCAGCGGGACCAGCGGCCCCAGGGGCGCAGCGGATCAGGGGCGGATTAAGGCATTAGGAGGGGAAGACACAGCCAACGGGGTGGAAAGACCTTCCTGTGCTGCTCGCCGCACCCAAGGGTGCTTGCGGGGGGACAATGGTGCAGGGACAGGGTGGGGTGCTGCCTCACTGGGGTGATGGGGAGGTGGAAGGAGCCACTGAGCCCCATTGCAGCCTGGATCAGGCTAAAAGACCCCCGTTGCCCAGGCCATGATGGAGGGCAGCACCCACAGGGCCAGACCCAGCATAAGGGGCACCCAGCACTGGGGGCACCCAGCGCCCACACCTTCACGAGGGGTTGGAGGTGCGAGAAGTCAGAGGAGAGGAGACCCAGGAGGGTTAGCCGAAAAAAACCCAACCGAGGGTCAAAAGACTGGAAGGCAGGCGAGGCGGGTGCCCTCCAACAAGCACACGCCTGCGTGCGGCCCTGTGCCCCATTATTCCCAGCTCCACCGAGACATCAAGATTGCCTGGGAGCCGGCACGGCTGGGGGCTTCCCACCACCGCAGGACGTGCCCCGTTCCCGTAATCTATATGCAAGCAATTCCCATAGACTCTGATTAAAAGAATAATCCCCAGCTGCGCAGAACCCTGAGGGGAGAGAGGCCAGGCCCTGGGGGCTGCAGCTCCTGGGCCCCCTCCAGGCCTTTCCCTGTGCTTTGCCAGGCTCCAAGCAAGAGATAGGCCTAATTTGAGCCCAGAGGCTTAAAGATGCTGTTGAACCAATTTCTTTGCTTTAATCAAAAAGCCCAAATCTGGGTGGTTTAGCTGGCTGCGCCCAGCATTCCCACGTGGGGCCGGAGGGTTGGAGCTGGGTTGTGTTGGGGTTTCATCCTTCAGTGAGCAGAGATGTCCTGTCCCCTGTCACCAGGAGGGACAGCTCAAAGGGACCCAATGCGCGGCACCCGCCATCCGTGGCTGAGTGTGGGGTGCGTGGGGCATGACCCCCCTTGGGGAGGAGACTGACCCCATGGGAACCTTCTCTGATGGTAGGAAGTGCCAGGCTGGAGGGAGGCTGTTGGGCACCCAGGGGGAGGACAGTCCCATCTCCATGAGGAGAGAGCGGTGTCAGGGGCCACCTCTTGCCACACCAGTCCCAACGCCAGTGGGTCTAGACGACTTCTGGCCACAGGTCCTGGGAGTGGAACAGGGGTTAAATGTCCCTCAGGTGCTTCAGCTCCTTCTGCAGCTTCTCCGTGAGTTTCTTGAAGGATGGCCGCTTGCCTGGCTCCAGCTCCCAGCAGCTCTTCATCAGGGCATAGACAGCAGGTGGGCAACCCTCAGGGGGCTCCATGCGGTACCCCTCCTCCAGCAGCTCCGTAACCTCCTTCAGGCTCTGGCAGGGTGGAGAAGCGAGCTGGGACACTCTTTCCCCACCCTGCCGGGGGCTCGCCCTGACCAGGGGACAGTAGGATGTGACCCACAGTGTCCCCCAGCACAGCACTCACCAACTTGGGGTAGGGCGCTCGTCCAAAGGAGAAGGTTTCCCACAGGAGAATCCCGTAGCTCCACACGTCTGACTTGGAGGAGAATTTCTGTGGTGGCAAGAGGAGGTGAGGCTGCAGCGGGATGGGGCCTGTGCTGGGCCCCCAGCCCTCCCCAAGAGCAGACAGGAGACAGCTCCAGCCCCCCACCACCCCCAGGTCCCAGGGAGCAACTCCCCTCCCTTCCCATCACCCGCACAGCCCTGGGTCCATCCTGCCTCATCCCGCTGGAGCTGCCTCAATTCCCTCAAAGCACCAAGGCAGGACAAAGACCAAATTTTGGGAGATGCAGGGCTGAATGTTCTAGAAGCCACCACGGGACAGGGAGAGATCAGTAGGGGCAGGGGGAGATCGGTAGGAGCAGGGGGGACCCAAGGGGGTGAGCTGCTTGGAGAGGACCCCCCCTGGCCCCTTCTCCTTTCCCACCACTGCTCACGTTGTGTTTCAGGGCCTCTGGTGCTGTCCACTTCACTGGCAGCAAAGTAGCATCCGCGCCTTTGGGATTGACCCGGGCCAAGCCGAAATCACTCACTTTGGCCACGTTCTCCTCGGAGATGAGGATGTTGCGGGCAGCCAGGTCCCTGTGCACCAGCTTCTTGGACTCCAGGTAGTCCATGCCCTGAGCCACATCCCTGCCATGGGCAGCAAGAGCACGGTATCACTGCGTGTGCCCCGGGCTGCCAGCCCAGAGGGAGGGAGACGGACTTACAGAGCAAAGAGTAGGAGCTGCTGGGTTGGGACGCGTGCCCGGCCCCGTGTACGCAAGAAGTTCACCAGGTTACCCTGCAGAGAAGGAAAAACATGTAAGGACCAGGAGGACGGGGCTGCCCACAGATTTTGTCTCTTGCAGGGGCTGCAGCACATGGCATCTGTCCAACTCAGCCCCCAAACGGGGATTTTGTCCTCAGATCTGAGTGGTGATGGCTCCTGCTGGCTGAGGACCAGCTGGGCGCTCTCACCTTGCTCATGAACTCCATGACGATATAGAGGCCATTGTGCAGGATCACACCGAGCAAACACACCAGGTTTTTGTGCCGGACCTTCCTGAAATGGAGGAGACCTGGGTCAAGGGGGTGCCTGCTCATGCAGGGTCATGGGACAGGGTTGGGCTGTATCCACCCCACGGGGCTCTCACGTCATGGCAGCTGTTTCAGCAAGGAAGGCCTGGGCAGTCACATCACACTTGATGTTCTTCACAGCCACCTTCTGCCCCATATATTCGCCCTGTAGGACATCTAGGAAGGGATGCAGGGGGACAGATTCAGCCCCACACAGACCCCCCACCCCATGTCCCAGGCTGAGTCCCCCATGCCACAGGATGGGGAGGGGACATCAGTGGTGCCATATGGGGAAGCCTGTGGCCAGGGAACCTCCAACCCCTTCCTCTCACCTACCTCCAAACTCGCCTTGCCCGATGCGGTCTCCCAGTGTGAGGTGCTGCAGGTTCAGCAGCCAGCCAGCTGGGCATGGGTACAAGGGCAGGTTAGTAGGGGTCACCAGTGGAGCCACGCTGCTGTGTCCCCAAAACCCAGACCACGACCTTCTCCTGTTGTTCCCTACCTTTGGCTAACTCCTCCTCAGCTGACTTCATCCCGGTTTTCGGTTTGGGCTTCACCAGCTTGGTGCAGAGGGCTCCCTGCTCCTTCATGTAGTGCTGCCAAGGGATGGACAGACAGAAGCGATTGTGGCGATACCACCTCTAACCTCCAGGCTCAGGGCGTGGAGCCAAGAAATGGCCACAGGATGCTCCACGGGACCCCACCACCATCACCACCCTTGAGGGGCCCAGAGCCACATTTCCCCCAGCATTGCAATTTGCAGCCCAGTCCCAGCCCTGCTCTCCTCCAGACACAGCCAGGAAAATGCAGTGATGGACCGTGGGTGATCCGGGATGCTACCAGTCAGCCAAGGGCGGTTTGCAGAGGTGACACAGAGAGGAAGTGGCAGGACCGCCATCGTGGCTACAGTGGGGCCGGAGCAGCTGAAAGGGGAAAGGACCCACCCGAAAGCAGAAGTTGTGTCTAAATAAGGAAAACCTCCTTATTTAGAGAGTGCAAACTCCTAAAGAGGAGACGAGCAGCAGCTACGAGACAGGGTGAAGATGGACCTTGAAGAAGAGCTTGCTGGAAGGATGAGAGATAACGCCACAGCCCAGGAGCCCCGTGGGGTCAGCAGGCGAGGGGGGGCTTGGAGGGGAGAGAAACTTGGCAAAAACGCCT
The DNA here is from genome assembly GCA_025769975.1 of Gallinago jamesoni. Lineage (NCBI taxonomy): Eukaryota > Metazoa > Chordata > Aves > Charadriiformes > Scolopacidae > Gallinago > Gallinago jamesoni. Next base: position 674,071 of record JAOQGH010000014.1, on the reverse strand, counting down.
CAAGCCTCTGCAGGACTCCGCTCATCCAGGGTCCCGGGGTGGCAGAAGCTGCCAGGATCTTAATTTTTCAAAATTTCCTAAGCCCTACTGCTGCATGAAGCATGGAAAAAGCAGGGATGGGGGAAATGTGGCCCTGAGCAGGGGACCACGACTGCTGCCTGCACGGCTGCTTCATGGCAGAGGGCATCCCAGATGTGTCCATTGCACCCCAAACTGAGTGGAAACCACGAGCCTTTGGCAGGGACAGAGAATTACACCAGGTAATGAAACCCAGTGAAAACCACAGGAGAGAGGGATGGGGATCTGCCACTGCTCCGGGTGACCCCATGAGGTTCTTGACCTGGGTCTGGTGCTGGTGACGCTCTCTGCCCAGTGAGGAGGGTCTCACCTCGATCATGTCGATGAGGTTGGAGAAGTACTGCTGGCTGTCGATGCTGAGCGTGTGCTCCTCGTGCACCACACGGTAGTGGATCACCTCCTTGCCAAAGCTCACACACAGCACATAGTCGCCAGGGTGCCGGACAGACTCACGCACCAGAAACAGCCCGTCCTCAGGGGGCTGCAGCTCCTGCACAGCCTCCACCCCCGAGATCTTCCCGTGGAACCAGCTGGGGAGAGGGGCATTGAGGAGAGGGGCTGTGCCAGCAGGATTCCCCCAGCGGTGAGATGGGGAGAGCAGAGCCCCTGTCAAAGCCACATAGACCCCACTGCATAAAACCCGTCCCTGTGAGGTCCACCCAAGCTGGGTGGGCACAACTGGGGGTCTTCAAAGCCAGGCATTGGCCGCAGCTAATCCCTCCATCCCCAGGGATGGGGTTGCTCTCTCCCCGCCAAAGCCTGGCTGGGGGGGAGACACACTGGACTCATCTGCTGTCACAGCTCCTGGGGCTGAGCTGGGCTGCGGCCCCCCCAGCTTCCCCTGGCTGTACTCACGGCATGAGGCTGAGCTTGGGGTCGGCGCGGATGGCACCACGCTCCCGCAGCGCGCTGGCCGCCAGCAGCCCCTCCTGCCCCGTCTCGTTGTGCCTGGCGCGGTACCAGCCCTTGCCCTGGGGGGGAGAGGGTCTCAGAGCAAGGGAAGTAAGGCAGAATCCCCCTGGGAAGGGGGGACCTGTCTCCAGTGGCTCAGCAGATGGCACTAAGGTCCCATCCCCTCCGTTCCCTCCTGAGGCAGTGCATCCCCCAAGCATCCATCGGGCTCACCTCCACGGCCTCGATGATGGTGACCATGTCGCCCTTGCGGAAGGCCAGCTCCTGAGCCTTGGGCTTGGTGTGGTCGTGCTTGGTGACACACTGTGTCCCAGGAGGCCAGTGTTTCTGCCAGGGAGAAGGCAGTGTTAGGGGGAACAGCAAGAACTGGCCCCCCTCTGCCTCCCATGGCCACCAGCGCCAGCCCCAAGGACCATCTGAAGCCCTGGCTGGGGAGAGGGGCACTGGGCATGAGCCCCCCTGCTTCCCACAGTGGTCCTGGGGGGACATGTCACCCCAATGTCGGCAGGGGAAGTGCTGGCATCCCGGTGGCAGTCCCGCTCACCCCGGACATGGTCGGCTGTCAGTGCATCAAGGATTCCCCGTCCTCTCCTGCTGCCACCTGCAGAGAAGAAACCAAAAGGGGCTGTGGAGGGATGGGGCTGAGCTGGTCCGTCCTGGCCCACAGCTGCTGTCCCCATAGGCTCCTTTGGCCAGTGCAGCTCCTTGTAAGCCCATCTGTCACTCAGGGCAGCCCTGCACCACAGGAGGGAGGAGAAGGCTCAGAGCCGGCTGCAAATCCCGCCTGTGCTGGCTGTACCCCAGGGACACTCCTGTCCCAAACCCAGTGGGGTGCAGGACCCAGCTGCCCTGGCCCCTGCCCCTTCTCCCTGCCTTGGAGTCCAAAGGTGGGCTCCACCACCCACCAGCACTGCTGGCACCACAGGAGCCTGTTGCTGCAGCCAGGGAGGGGAATGCGGTTTTACCAGGAACTTTTTTTTTTTCACCTCCTGTTTCAGCAGCTCTAAGTCATCAGGGCCACGAGACGTGAAAGCTGAGGGGCCCTGCTGCCGTGGGACACAGGGGGCTGGTGCGGGGGCTGCTTGCCAAAGGGCAAACACTGAGATTGTCACATCTGCTGGCTGTGGGATGATCACACAAGTTCCCTGTGCTCCCCCGTCACCAACCTGTCATGCTGGGATGCATGTGACCACTTTCCAACTGAAAATTGTGTGTCTTTTCCTCCTGGAGCACTTCATCCCCAGTGTCACCTCCATGGGAGGATCATAAAATCACAGAACAGTTTGGGTTGGAAAGGACCTTAAAGACCTTCCAGTGCCACCCCTGCCCTGGGCAGGGACACCTCCCACCACACCACCTTGCTCCAAGCCCCCTCCAACCTGCCCTTGAACCCCTCC